>CM053026.1:389223432-389244757 GCA_028564925.1 Lithobates sylvaticus
ATTTAAACGCTGGCGAACTGCAAATGACGCTGGGCAAGCTACAAATGACGCTGGGCAAGCTACAAATGACGCTGGGCAAGCTGCAAATGATGCTGGGCAAGCTGCAAATGACGCCGGACAAGCTGCAAATGACACTGGGCAAGCTACAAATGACGCTGGGCAAGCTACAAATGACGCTGGGAAGGCTGCAAATGACGCTGGGCAAGCTGCAAATGACGCTGGGCAAGCTACAAATGACGCTGGGAAGGCTGCAAATGACGCTGGGCAAGCTGCAAATGACGCTTAAATGTAAGTTTTTTTTTTTTTTCCTAAACTTCTCTCCTAAAACTTTTTTTCCTTAAAATTCCCTCCTAAACTTGGGGTGCGTGTTATACGCCGATAAATATGGTACATTATATTTAACAACAAAAAAATCGCTACAGTTCAGTTTTCATTCAAATTCAACACGATGACTTCAACTTTATCATTTAGAAAAGTTTCTTACAGTTGTGCTCATAAGTTTACATACCCCGGCAGAATTTATGATTTCTTGGCCATTTTTCAGAGAATATGAATAACACAAAAACTTTTCTTGCACTCATGGTTGGTGTTTGGCTGAAGCCATTTATTATCAATCAACTGTCTTTACTCTTTTTAAATCATAATGACAACAGAAACGACCCAAATGACCCTGATCAAAAGTTTACATACCCCCAGTTCTTAATACCATGTATTGCCCCCTTTAACATCAATGACAGCTTGAAGTCTTTTGTGGTATTTGTGGATGAGGCTCTTTATCTTCTCAGATAGTAAAGCTGCCCATTCCTCTTGGCACAAAGCCTCCACTTCCTGTCAATTCTTGGTCTGTCTTGCATGAACGGCACGTTGGAGATCTCAATTATAGACATGTGCACAACAAAAAAAATTCGTTTATTTTCGTTTCGTTTTTTTCGTTTCCGTCGATTCTTAACGATTCGTACATTCGTAAGTCGTCGTTGTTCAGATTCGTAACGATTCGTACATTCGTAAGTCGTCGTTGTTCGGATTCGTAACGATTCGTACATTCGTAAGTCGTCGTTGTTCGGATTCGTAACGATTCGTACATTCGTAAGTCGTCGTTGTTCAGATTCGTAACGATTCGTACATTCGTAAGTCGTCGTTGTTCGGATTCGTAACGATTCGTACATTCGTAAGTCGTCGTTGTTCGGATTCGTAACGATTCGTACATTCGTAAGTCGTCGTTGTTCAGATTCTTAACGATTCGTACATTCGTAAGTCGTCGTTGTTCGGATTCGTAACGATTCGTACATTCGTAAGTCGTCGTTGTTCAGATTCGTAACGATTCGTACATTCGTAAGTCGTCGTTGTTCGGATTCGTAACGATTCGTACATTCGTAAGTCGTCGTTGTTCGGATTCGTAACGATTCGTACATTCGTAAGTCGTCGTTGTTCGGATTCGTAACGATTCGTACATTCGTAAGTCGTCGGATTCGTTCGTACATTCGTAAGTCGTCGGTGTTCGGATTCGTAACGATTCGTACATTCGTAAGTCGTCGGTGTTCGGATTCGTAACGATTCGTACATTCGTAAGTCGTCGTTGTTCGGATTCATAACGATTCGTACATTCGTAAGTCGTCGTGTTCGGATTCGTAACGATTCGTACATTCGTAAGTCGTCGTTGTTCGGATTCGTAACGATTCGTACATTCGTAAGTCGTCGTTGTTCGGATTCGTAACGATTCGTACATTCGTAAGTCGTCGGTGTTCGGATTCGTAACGATTCGTACATTCGTAAGTCGTCGTTGTTCGGATTCGTAACGATTCGTACATTCGTAGGTCGTCCTTGTTCAGATTCATAACGATTCGTACATTCGTAAGTCGTCGTTGTTCGGATTCATAACGATTCGTACATTCGTAAGTCGTCGTTGTTCGGATTCATAACGATTCGTACATTCGTAAGTCGTCGTTGTTCGGATTCATAACGATTCGTACATTCGTAAGTCGTCGTTGTTCGGATTCGTAACGATTCGTACATTCGTAAGTCGTCGTTGTTCGGATTCATAACGATTCGTACATTCGTAAGTCGTCGTTGTTCGGATTCGTAACGATTCGTACATTCGTAAGTCGTCGTTGTTCGGATTCGTAACGATTCGTACATTCGTAAGTCGTCGGTGTTGGGATTCATAACGATTCGTACATTCGTAAGTCGTCGTTGTTCGGATTCATAACGATTCGTACATTCGTAAAGTCGTCGTTGTTCGGATTCGTAACGATTCGTACATTCGTAAGTCGTCGTTGTTCGGATTCATAACGATTCGTACATTCGTAAGTCGTCGGTGTTCGGATTCGTAACGATTCGTACATTCGTAAGTCATCGTTGTTCAGATTCATAACGATTCGTACATTCGTAAGTCGTCGGTGTTCGGATTCATAACGATTCGTACATTCGTAAGTCGTCGTTGTTCAGATTCGTAACGATTCGTACATTCGTAAGAGTTATTTTTTCGTTGATTCGTTTTTTTTTGTTAGTTTAATTTTCGGACGCATTCGTACATTCGTAACATTCGTAACATTCGTAGATTTGTAATCGGAGCATAATTCATAATTTGATGTAATGTGTATGCTATTAAATTTTAATAATTTACGAATCGAAAAAAAAAAAAAAAAAGAGTTACGAATCGAAAAAAAAGTTACGAATTTTTTTGGTTCAATAGAGACACGGAAAGTTACAAATCGAAAAAAAAAAAAAAAAGTTACGAATTGAAAAAAAAAAGTTACGAATCGAAAAAAAAAAAAGTTACGAATTGAAAAAAAAGTTACGAATCGAAAAAAAAAGTTACGAATGTACGAATTTTTTGGTTCAATAGAGACACGGAAAATTACAAATCGAAAAAAAAAAAAAAAAAAAAAAGTTACGAATTGAAAAAAAAAAAGTTACGAATCGAAAAAAAAAAGTTACGAATCGAAAAAAAAAGTTACGAATTTTTTGGTTCAATAGAAACACGGAAAGTTACAAATCGAAAAAAAAAAAAAAAAAAAAAAAGTTACGAATTGAAAAAAAAGTTACGAATCGAAAAAAAAAAAAAAAAAAAAAGTTACGAATTGAAAAAAAAAGTTACGAATCGAAAAAAAAAAAGTTACGAATCGAAAAAAAAAGTTACAAATTTTTTGGTTCAATAGAGACACGGAAAATTACAAATCGAAAAAAAAAAAAAAAAAAAAAAAAAAAGTTACGAATTGAAAAAAAAAAGTTACGAATCGAAAAAAAAAGTTACGAATTGAAAAAAAAAAGTTACGAATCGAAAAAAAAAAAAAAAAGTTACGAATCGAAAAAAAAAAAAAGTTACGAATCGAAAAAAAAAAAGTTACAAACTTTTTGGTTCAATAGAGACACGGAAAATTACAAATCGAAAAAAAAAAAAAAAAAAAGTTACGAATTGAAAAAAAAGTTACGAATCGAAAAAAAAAAGTTACGAATCGAAAAAAAAAGTTACGAATCGAAAAAAAAAAGTTACGAATTTTTTGGTTCAATAGAGACACGGAAAATTACAAATCGAAAAAAAAAAAAAAAAAAGAAAGTTACGAATTGAAAAAAAAGTTACGAATCGAAAAAAAAAAGTTACGAATCGAAAAAAAAAAGTTACGAATTGAAAAAAAAAGTTACGAATCGAAAAAAAAAAAAAAAAAAGTTACGAATTTTTTGGTTCAATAGAGACACGGAAAATTACAAATCGTAAAAAAAAAAAAAAAAAAAAAAAAAAGAAAGTTACGAATTGAAAAAAAAGTTACGAATCGAAAAAAAAAAAAAAAAAAAAAAAAAAAGTTACGAATCGAAAAAAAAAGTTACGAATTTTTTGGTTCAATAGAAACACGGAAAGTTACAAATCGAAAAAAAAAAAAAAAAAAAAAAAAGTTACGAATTGAAAAAAAAAGTTACGAATCGAAAAAAAAATAAAGTTACGAATTGAAAAAAAAGTTACGAATCGAAAAAAAAAAAAAAGTTACGAATTGAAAAAAAAAAAGTTACGAATCGAAAAAAAAAAAAAAAAGTTACGAATCGAAAAAAAAGTTACAAACTTTTTGGTTCAATAGAGACACGGAAAATTACAAATCGAAAAAAAAAAAAAAAAAAAAGTTACGAATTGAAAAAAAAGTTACGAATCGAAAAAAAAAAGTTACGAATTAGAAAAAAAAGTTACGAATCGAAAAAAAAAGTTACGAATCGAAAAAAAAGTATGAATTTTTTTGTTCAATCCATTCGAAGCACGTTTAGCAGCACCATTGTAAGGGACACGGAAAATTACCAATTCAACAAAAAAAAAAGTTACGAATGTACGAATTTTTTCGTTCATTTTCGTTTTTCGGATTTTCTTCATTAGTACATTCGTTGTTTCTAATTTGTTTTTTTCGGATTTTCGTTGTTTTTCGGATTCGTTCGATTCGAATGATTCGTTAATCGGATTCGTACGATTCGAATGATTCGTTACGATTCGTTATTCGGATTCGTACGATTCGAATGATTCGTTCATTCGTACGAAAACGAACGAACGAAAATAACAAAAAAAAAAAGGAAAAAAACGAAAAAAAACGAAACGAATTGCACATGTCTACTCAATGATATTGAGGTCAGGAGACTGAGATTGGCCACTCCAGAACCTTCACTTTATTCTGCTGTAGCCAATGACAGGTGGACTTGGCCTTGTGTTTTGGATCGTTGTCATGTTGGAATGTCCAAGTACCTCCCATGCGCAGCTTCCTGTCTGATGAATGAAATCTTCCTCCAGTATTTTTTGACAACTATTAGTCGTGTTCTCCACAAATCTGCCCTTTATGGAAGAGTGACAAGAAGAAAGACATTGGAGAAAGAAAGTCATAAGAAGTCCTGTTTGTAGTTTGTGAGAAGCCATGTGGGGGACACAGCAAACATGTGGAAGAAGGTGATCTGCTCAGATGAGACTGAAATTCTACTTTTTGGCCTAAAAACAAAACGCTATGTGTGGGGGGAAAACTAACACTGCACATCACCCTGAACATACCATCCCCACCGTGAAACATGGTGGTGGCAGCATCATGTGGTGGGGATGGTTTTCTCCAGCAGGGACAGGGAAGCTGGTCAGAGTTGATGGGAAGATGGATGGAGCCAAATACAGGGCAATCTCAGAAGAAAACCTGTAATGCCGCGTACACATGAGCAGTCGGAACAAACTTGGATGTTTTTTCAGACGGAATTCCGCTCAAGCTTGGCTTGCATACACACGGTCACACAAAAGTTCTCTGAACTTTTGACCGTCAAGAACGCGGTGACGTACAACACTACGACGAGCCGAGAAAATGGAGTTCAATGCTTCCGAGCATGCGTCGAATTGTTTCCGAGCATGCGTAGGAAATTTTGCACGTCGGAATTTGTACAGACGATCGTAATTTCCGATCGGAACTTTTTCCGACCGAAAAATAGAGAACCTGCTCTCAATCTTTTGCTGGCTGAAATTCTGCCAGCAAAAGTCTGATGGAGCCTACACACATGGACCTTCTGATGGGTCAGCTCTCATCCGACTTTTGCAGGCAGAATTTCTGACCGTGTGTACGGAGCTTTAGAGTCGGAAAAGACTTGAGACTGGGGGGAGGTTCACCTTCCAGCAGGACAACGTCCCGAAACATCCAGCCGGAGCTACAAGGGAATGGTTTAGATCAAAGCATATTCATGTGTTAGAATGGCCCAGTCACAGTCCAGACCTAAATCACATTGAGAATCTGTGGCAAGACTTGAAAATTGCTGTTCACAGACGCTCTCCATCCAATCTGACAGAGATGGAGATATTCTACAAAGAAGAAGAATGGGCAGAAATTTCCCTCTCTAGATGTGCAAAGCTGGTAGAGACATCCCCAAAAAGACTTGCGGCTGTAATTGTAGAGAAAGGAGGTTCTACAAAGTATTGACTCCGGGGGGCGCCATACAAATGCCCCCCCCCCCCCACACTTTTCACAGATTTATTTATAAAAAAAAAAAAAATGAAAATCATTTATCATTTTCCTTCCACTTCACAATTATGTGCCACTTTGTGTTGGTCTATCACATAAAATCACACCCTAATCACCTTGTGAGCATAATGCCTCGTACACACTGTCGGAAATTCCAACTACAAAATCCGTCTGATTTTTTCCAACGGATTTAGTCCGACACTGGTGTTGCATACACACGGTCGGACAAAGTTGTCAGAAAATCCGATCATCCTGAACGTGGTGACGTTCGTTGCGTACGACGGGACTACGTAGAGGCTAGTAGCCAATAGCTTTGGTCTTGTAATGTGATCTGAGCATGCGTGGCACTTTGTCCGTCGGAATTCGCTACACACGATCGGAAAAAGTCTGATAGGACTTTGTTGTCGGAAAATTTGAGAGCAGGAAAAAGTCCGATGGAGCCCACACACGGTTGGAATTTCCGACAACATGGTCCGATAGGACATTTTCTGTCGGAATTTCCGACCGTGTGTACGGGGCATTAGAATTAGTAACCCCTGCCCCACCCAAAACAGCATTGTTAAAAAAATTAAAAAATAAATAAAAACAAATAATAACAAAAACGTACAAATAATTAAAAATGGAAAGCGACTTCAAAAAGTGGAGGAAATTTATAAAATGGAAGACCTAATTCTCACAACACAACACAAATGTGAAAAGTATTCTAAAGCCTCGTACACACGACCGTTTTTTTCGACGGGAAATGTGCGATGACAGGCTGTTGGCAGGAAATTCCGACCGTGTGTACGCTCCATCGGAGAATTGTTGGCCAACTTTCCGCAGACAAATGTCTGTTGTCGGATTTTCCGAGCGTGTGTACACAAGTCCGTCGGACAAAAGTCCAAAGTACAAACACACGTGCTCGGAAGCAAGGAGGAGCCGGAAGCGGTCGGTCTTGTAAACTCGCGATCATAATGGAGAATTAACATTCGTGGCGCGGCAAATTATGAAATCTGGAAATGCAGCGCACAATTCTCTTCTTCTATAATGGGATAATAATGAAGCTGCTTTGCTGGTGATACTGATGGAGTTATTGCAAACTAATTTTCAAAGGCTTTTTTTTTTTCTAGTGATATCAAGAATATTATTATTATGTTTTTTTATTTTTTTGGGCAAATTACAACAACACCATTATCCCGGAGTTTTTATGATCAAAGATACAATTATGTTGGTGTCCCTTGTCAATTTTACATTGTATTTTTTAAATGTAACTGCCGACTCCCAAACTGTCATTTGAAGTAAAACACAAAGCCAAGTATTATTCTCCACAATTTTTTTTATTGTGCATTAAAAAAAGAAAACAAATAAAATTAGACGTGCTATGTGCCAATAGAACTTAACCAAAAAGTGCATTCTATGCATCAAAAAATATAGAAAATATACAAAATCAAAACCAAAAAATAAAATAAAAGCCTCATGCATGTGTCCTGCTTCTTAATATAGGGTGTCAACAATGCCAAGATTTGGTGAAAGCAGGGGTCCGTCATCCGGAGATAATTCCGAAAATCATCTGGATTATTCTCCTGGAGCTCCCGCAGCAAAGGCATATGACATAATTGGTCACAATTAAAAACCACTTCAATACCCGGCCATAGTAAAATGACGTCCTCTAGTTTGTGGAGGAAAATCTGAATGATGCCTATAGCTACAGGCACCATTCAGCTATCAATATTTCCGGACGGCGATTCTGTGCACGATAAGAACGATCATAGCGGCAGTTCCGCCGCTTGATCGTTCTTATAGGCAACTGGAGGGGACGTCCCCCCCCTCCCGCCGCCATCCGGTGCTTCTCCGGGCTCTCCCGTGCCATCGGGGGGCCCGGAGAAAGAATTGCCCACCGCCGGATGACGAGCATAGAGATTTCCGGTCATCTCTATGACCGTCGGAGGCCCGGGTGCGACGTTATGACGTCACGCCCGGTACCCGGAAGTAAACAAAGCAGCGATTGCGGCTGTCAGCATGAGATCAGTGATTTTTTTTTTTCCGATCTCCTGCTTTCCAGCCTGGAGGAGAGATGTGGGGAGGTCTTATTGACCCCGCATCTCTCCATAAAGAGGACCTGTCACATAGATTTCTATTACAAGGGATGTTTACATTCCTTGTAATAGGAATAAAAGTGATCAAAAAAAAAAAAATGTAAAAAAAGTGTAAAAATAAAAAAAAAATGAAGTAAAATAAAAAAAAAAATGTAAAACGCCCCTGTCCCCAGTAGCTCGCGCTCAGAAGCGAACACACGCGCAAGTCCCGCCCACATATGTAAACGCCGCTCAAACCACCCATGTGAGGTATCGCCGCGTGCGTTAGAGCGCGTGCAACAATTCTAGCGCTAGACCTCCTATAGCTACAGGCACCATTCAGCTATCAATATTTCCGGACGGCGATTCTGTGCACGATAAGAACGATCATAGCGGCAGTTCCGCCGCTTGATCGTTCTTATAGGCAACTGGAGGGGACGTCCCCCCCCTCCCGCCGCCATCCGGTGCTTCTCCGGGCTCTCCCGTGCCATCGGGGGCCCGGAGAAAGAATCGCCCACCGCCGGAACAAATAAACTGGTAACCTGTAAAAAAATTTAAAGCGTCGCCTATGGAGATTTTTAAGTACCGAAGTTTGGCGCCATTCCATGATTGTGCACAATTTTAAAGCGTGACGTGTTAGGTATCTCTTTACTCGGTGTAACATCATCTTTCACATTATATAAAAAAATTGGGCTAACTTTACTGTTTTGTTATTTTTTAATTCATGAAACCGTTTTTTTTCCCAAAGGCAAGGCATTTGAAAAATGATTCCGCAAATACCGCGCGAGATAAAAAGTTGCAATGACCGCCTTTTTCATTCCCTAGGGTGTCTGCTAAAAATAATGTTTGGGGGTTCTGAGTAATTTTCTAGCAAAAAAATTATGATTTTTACATGAAGGAGAGAAGTGCCAGAATAGGCCCGGCATTGAAGTGGTTAACCACTTCAGCCCCGAACCAATTTGCAGCCAAAGGACCAGGCCCCTTTTTGCGATTCGGCACTGCGTCGCTTTAACTGACAATTGCGCGGTCGTGCGACGTGGCTCCAAAACAAAATTGGCGTCCTTTTTTTCCCACAAATAGAGCTTTCTTTTGGTGGTATTTGATCGCCCCTGCGGTTTTTATTTTTTGCGCTATAAACCAAAATAGAGCGACAATTTTGAAAACAATGCAATATTTTTTGCTTTTTTGCTATAACAAATATCCCCAAACAATATATAAAAAAAATTTTTTTTCCTCAGTTTAGGCCGATACGTATTCTTCTACATATTTTTGGTAAAAAAAATCGCAATTAGCGATTATTGATTGGTTTGCGCAAAAGTTATAGCGTTTACAAAATAGGGGATAGTTTTATAGCATTTTTATTAATATTTTTTTTTTTTACTAGTAATGGCGGCGATCAGCGATTTTTATTGTGACTGCGACATTATGGCGGACACATCGGACATTTTTGACACATTTTTGGGGACCATTGTCATTTATACAGAAATCAGTGCTATTTAAAGTGTGCCTTGGTCTACCGTATGGTACACCAGAATAAGGGGGCATACCCTAGATAAAAAAAGAAGTAGTTATGGAATAATGTAGAATGAGTATTCAGTCTGGGGGTAAGAATACTTGGAAGAGGCTTTTAAAAGGGGAGGGTGGGTGGGTATCTCGCACAGGAAACCGACAAAGACCGGCGGCCTTTGGGCTGCTTAAATACCCTCCGGGCTCCTCCCATAACTTCAGGCCGGTACCCGGCCTTCCAATTTATGGTCTAGAGCCCTACGGACGACATGAGTAACGATAACACATAGGAACAACACAAAACTCACCAACATGAAATAGACCTGAAAGCGTGCCTTGGTCTACCGTATGGTACGCCAAAATAAGGGGGCAAAAACCTTAAGGTAGGGGATAATTATTTATTAAAGGTAAATGTCACTGAGTAAGTTGGGCAAAGGCCTGAGCCATCTCCAACTGTGGGTTAGGCATGTAGCGAGAGAAGCAGGCCGACTTCCACCGACCCAGTTCCTTGATCACATGGTCCGGAACCCCCTGTCTTGAGGCCGTCGTGAGCGCCCCGATCCGGAATGAATGCCCGGAGTACTGGCTGGGGTCCAATTGAAGATTGCCGAGAAGGACCCGGACATGTTCCACGAACTGCGACGAGTTGAGGGGTTTTACTGGAAAGGGTAAAAGCGGACTGGACCCTGGGCGGTCGGATAGCAGTGCCGTCAAGCGGTTTAACACGGCAACTGGGCACCAGTTGTTGTGGGTCCTGTACAGGTGAATATCTACTCCGGAACCTTGCTGCTGAGTTTTAGACGTCGCCAAGTGAAGGACGTAGTGATCCTGGTGGCGGCAGAGATTACTTCTATGCAAGACTGGACCGGCTGGGTGGCTGCGAGTGAACTCGCTGGGCCGTAGAAACCCATAAAACGCCATGTGTATCGCAGCCTGCAGGACGGTGCTGAGGAGGAGACCGAAAGGGGACCTATCCAGGGTGTCAGACATCCCCTTAAAGATCTCCCCAGTGATAGGCAGCCGCTTCGGGCTGACTGGCGGCTGGTGCTTCTGAACTCCACGCAGTAGAGCCCTTACTGCGTGGCAGGAGAACACCGAAGGCCTCGCGGGGTCTTGAAGTGACAAGTAGTGCGGCACCCCGGCCACGTACTGGCGTATCGAGCTGTGTGACAGTGCTAGGTGAGAATGGCAATAAGCGATAAACGCCAGAACCTGCTTGACGCTGGAAGATTCCCGAGGGCGATGGGGCAGGAACTTGTTAAACGCCCTCCAGGCTGTCCGGTAGGCCCGACGGGTGTTGCGGGCGAGCGAAGCGTTGATGATGTTAGTAGCTGACTGTAAATGTGGGGCTAGTCCAAGGTCAGTTGTGACCAATCCGGGATAGTGGCTGAAAGAGGGTAGGCTCCTGGCATCTGTTCAAAGAAAGAAATAAAGTTAAAACGGGAGAGTGCGTCCGCTGCTGAGTTGAACTTCCCTGGAATGAATGAGCAGTAAACATTGAACTGATGTTGTAGGGATAGCTGGACCAGTCTGCGGGGGAAGGACATGACGGGCCTGGATTTAGACGTGCCCTTGCTGATGATCTCGGCTGTGGCTTGATTGTCTGTCGTGAAAGCCACAGTCTGTCCAGACCAATGGTGACCCCATAGGTGAGCGGCTGCTACGATGGGGAACAGCTCAAAGAGGGCTGAGTGGTAGTGAAGCCCGGTGTGGCTAGTGCCTGAGGAGGCCAAGGGGCGGCGAACCACAAATGGCCAAAAATGGCGGCGCATCCTGTGGATGCCGCCGCATCGGTCACCACCTGGGGTGACAGCGTGGACACTACTGGGATGAACAGGGACACACCGTTCCAATTACTAAGAAAGTCTTCCCACATGGCCAGATCTGCCCTGGCTGCTGAATCCAGCCTGATGACCTGGTCTGGGTCCTGAGTGTAGGACAGGAAGACCAGCAGCCGGGACACGAAGGAGCGGCCCTGGGGGATGATCCTCATAGCGAAATTCAACATCCCGAGGAGAGACTGAAGTTGCTTCTGAGTACATCCCCCCACCCGGGTGAACTCTCGCAGAACCGTCCTGATACGATCCAATTTATCTGCGGGAAGGCTGGCCTGCATGGCAAGCGTGTCAAGGTCGATGCTCAAGAACGTGATCTTGTGCGCCGGGCCGTCAACCTTGTGTTCCGCTATGGGGACGTTCAGATTGTCGAAAACCGTTCTCAACTTTCCAAGGTCCCCTGGGGGAGCCCCGGGTGGCTCTATCAGAAGGAAGTCATCCAGATAATGGATGACCTCGTGGCACTGTGCCTCGTGGAGAAGGATCCACGCCAGGGTCTCTGCGAACTTGTCAAATAACCAAGGACTGCTCTTAGACCCGAAGGTCAATTTGGTCGCGAAATAATATCGCTCCCTCCACTTGATGCCGTGCCAGCACCACAGGGAAGGATGTATGGGCAGCAGCTTGAAGGCGTCAGATATGTCCGCCTTCGAGAGCCAAGCACCCACCCCAGTCCTGAGGATGGCCTGGATAGCCATGTCTACCGAAGCGTACTTCAGTGAGAACTCCTCGGAGGGGATGAGCGAGTTGAGACTGGGAACGACGGAAGAATGAGGCGCTGACAGATCATACACCAGACATTTTTTATTTGAAAATTTTCCCTGTACAAGCCCGATAGGGCTAACCCTCCAGGTACTAAAGGGGGACTGACTGAACGGCCCTATCATAAAGTCCCGATCCAACTCCGTCTGAAGAAGGACGTCAATAGCTGGCTCATCTGTTGCTGCTGAGCGCAGGTTTGGACATTCGTGGGTGGAGTGGGGCAGGGTGATGAGGCCGGTATGAAACCCATCGGTGAAACCTCGGATGAGGTAGCTGGCGAGTGACGGAGTGGGGTGTGAGGTCAAGTAAACGTCGAGCCAAAGGACATTGACCCGGCTTAGTCACGGTTTCTTCTGCTTGACCTCACACAGGACCCTGGGGTGCGCCCTCTGGCATAGGGTGCAAACGTGCAAGAGCCGGCACTGGCTGAAATTGCAGGAGCCGTAGTTGAAGTTGTTGCAAATGGCGGCTCCCCCAACCATCCGCACCGGGCGTCCCAACTTGTCCACCTTCTGCCCTTGCGCCAGGGCCTGCTGAGCCTGGCTCGTGCTGGTAGAGGCCGTGCTAGCTGTCGGATGGACAGAGGCTACGTTGGCACACCAGACCGTGGTGTGGGACGCTGACTGACAGACAGCACATAGCGGGGAGCGAAGACCCGCAAAGTGGCGGCAGAACAGCTCAGTGTCCACTACGCTCCAGTCCGTTGTCAAATGGAACTGTAAGAATCTGGCCGCGGCTTTGGCCGAGAAGGAACGATGATAATCGTAGAACGCGGAGCCACCGTATTTGTGGCCCAGGTCTACGATCAAATGGAGGTAGAGGTCCAGTTCCTCCCGCCTGCCGGGGGAGGCTGAGCACAGCACGTCCCTGAACATGCCGAAAGCGAGCGTGAACTCGGGCACCGTGAGCTTTCTGTTGAGCCTCGGATCCTTTGCCTTCAAAACCACCGAGACGTCCCCCCAGGTGTAGGCCTTGTTCTCGGCCAAGTCATGGACCGAGATCATGAGTGAGGCCAGGTTAACGTCTCTGCCCTTCTAAAATGTCCTTCCTTACGCTGGGTGGCACCAGGTGGGAGGGGTGAACGGTAGTCGTGGCAAGCTCACTACCTATGGTGCACTGATGGCTGGGACCACCGCAGGGTCCGGAACCGTGGCAGCCGGGCTGGCCTCTAGACGAGACACCCTGTCCTGGACCTCAACGAGTTGAGGAAGACAGGGAAGACACAAGGGTGTGTAGCTGAGCGACGGCGGCTGAAATAGACTCCAGAGACGCCTGCTGGCTGCTGGAGCCTGCTGCGGCCGGTGGTGGGAAGAGGAGCTTGAATAGCTCCGCCTTCCTGGCCGCGGACGAGAAGGGTATCCCTCTGCGCCTCAGCTCGGCGGACAGCCTGGGAATTGTCCATGCCCTAAGAGACTGGACATTGCCAGCCTCGGAGGCTGACGCCGGAGATAGCGGGGTGGTGAGGTCATCGCTGCCGACTGATGACATGGCGGCTGCCAAGACCCGTTACTTAGTTGACTGGTCACGTGTCCGCAGGCTGGGCCTATAAAGAGGTGACAAGAAATGAGTTTGGACGTGTCACCTACGGTATACGTACCTGCCATGAGAAAGCAGGAGCCCCCCGTGCCCCTGCGTGTTTTTTTTTTTTTTTTTTTACCTGCTGGAACCCTGATCAAGCTGGTGCAGGTGGACCTACTGATTCCGACTGACCTGAGAGAGTGTGAGAGAAAGTACCTATTAAAGAGCCTGAAACTGCTGCCGTCCAGAGCGACGGTACCCAACGTAGATGATAACAACAGGCGATAGTGACTTAAGTCGACTGCCGAGACAGCTGTGGAATCAACGACAGATAACAACACGAATGACTGACACGACATGTTGCCTTAACTGAAATGAACTTCCCGTGACAGGGCCCGGCCCGGTTGTACCGTATGGGGGTGACTGTAAGCCGGACTCTGGAGCACGTACAGAATGAGGCAACCATGAAATGAGGCCAACTGCCTGGGTACGCTGGGGCCGAACTGTGACATCCAGGCTGCCACCGGGTCCGACTCCAAGTGCTATAGTATGCATTTGGAACGCAAGCACTCGTGTGCCAGCGACCTCGATCATCATGCCACTGTCTAGTGACTGAACGCCCTTTCTCCCCCTTTTTTTTTTTGTATAGAAATGCGGCCGGCCTAGGGCACGCCGGCGCGAATTCGTACAGGGAGGTGACCAATTAACGCCGGGGCGTGGTAAGGTGACATAGAAATGATATAAGATGACAAGGACAAGAATCAAAGTCTCTCTTCTTTTTTTTTTTTTTTTCTTTTTTTGCGATTCCGTCCCTGGCGCATGTATTGAAATGAGGCCGGCCTAGGGCACGCCGACACGAATTAGTGCGGGGAAGTGACTGCATTCATGCCGGGGCGTGGTAAGGTGACAGAAATGACATACCATGACAGGGGCAAGAATCAAGAATGTACGCAACCTGTGATGCGATTCCCCCCTTGGCGCATGTATCGAAATGAGGCCGGGTAGTCGTGCGTCTGGATCGCCCCGATCGGAGCATCTATGGATGCGACCGGACCTACCCAGAGGTATGGTGACCGAAATGAAACCATGACAAAGACTAGATTACAACAAACCGAGCAATTTGTAACCGAATCTAATCTCTGGAGCATGTATAGAAATGAGGCCGAGCGGCTAGGCGAATCAGTGCGAATCGATGCATCCCGGATGCGACCGGATTCAGACCGATACGTGGCCAATGACCGATATCGTGCCAAAGACTGGACTCGAGCCCGCATCCGTACGAGCGGTGGGCCAATCTCTGAAACATGTATGGTAATACGGCCGTAACCTGGGTACCCCGAGACAAATCCGTGCCTAAGTGCGACATGACTTGAATCTGAGTGCGGCCAGGATCGAAATGCTGGCATGAACGCCCTGTTTAAATGATGCGAAATGACTTTAGCATGACCGAATGGCCTGATACGTTAGCCATGTTTGAAATGACGAAATGATTGCCATGCTAATATGAAATTTTTTCGACACGGTCGAAGTGATTCGTACAATTAACATGCCAACAGCGATTCGGAATGTAAATAGCGATTCGGCACGCTTGCTGGCGCAACCGATTTGAATAATATGACAGGACATGAACGATGCGTGTGAGTGCGAACGGCACCCGTGCGTGAGCCAAGTTTGAACGATTCAAAGACTGCGTAATACGACCGCGTAAGGGGAACCCTTGAGTGCCGGATGCGGCATCGGTCGGAGTGTCATGGCGGGCGGCCCTGAATGTGCGTGCCGCTAGGTGGCTCCCGATCGTGTACAACCAAAAACGTGCGTGTAACTGTTTAGGTTTTCGAGACAAGCGGCGCGTGGTTCGTGAGCTACGCAGACCACAGTTTAGTGAAATGATAAGCAGTGCATGAGAACGTAAAACATGGGAGCCGAAGCCCTACCAGCGACAGCCGAACCAGACTCTTTGTACGGAACTGCGACTCGGCGACACGAGTGCGACACGAAGGGACATCACGACTTACGAACACGGAATGCGGGACTGCAACAAAAGGAGACGGACAGACGAAACGGAGCTCACGAACCGGCACCAACAGCGCTTGTCTCGAACGAATCGGTCCTAGATGTCTGACGTATCAGCTATCTCGCACAGGAAACCGACAAGACCGGCGGCCTTTGGGCTGCTTAAATACCCTCCGGGCTCCTCCCATAACTTCAGGCCGGTACCCGGCCTTCCAATTTGTAGTGAAAGAGTTAACCACTAGGGGGAGGGGAGGGGTTATAGGCTGTGACGTGTGTGATTTTTTTTACATTAGGGGGCGGTGCTGACGTCTGACGTCATTGATCGGCTTTCCCGATGGACAGGGAACAGCCAATCAATGACAGTCAGTGTAGGAAGCGCGGGGAGAGGTTTGTTTACACAGACCTCTCCCCGTTCTTCAGCTCCGTAGCCCGATCGCGGGACACCAGCGGCGATCGGGTCCGCTGGTCCCGCGGCCGGGGTCACGGAGCTCCCGGCCGGGGTCACGGAGCTCCCGACCGGGTCGCGAGCGCGCCGCTGGCGGTGCGCGCGCGACCCACGGGCAGGCAAATGCACGATCACGTACAGGAACGTGATTTTGCCTGCCCGTGCCATTCTGCTGTCGTATATATGCAGTGGGCGGTCGGGAAGCGGTTAATAAAGCAACCAATTTTTGGTCCAAGAACTCCTCCTGTTCCTGGACTGGACTTGGGTCAAAGCAATAACTCCAAGGCCAATAATAAATAAAACACGTTATCTCCTCCGATTCCGCTACGTGGCTGGTTGACGAACGGCCGTTCAGAAACTGAACTTAAAAGCGCAAAATGAAAAGTGCGAAATGAAAAGCGCGAATCAACACTCACCAAACTTCTACTAGCACGAAATTAGCAGAAGGAGCCCAAAGGGTGGTGCTTGACAATTGAACTTCCTCTTTTTCGTGCTCGTAGTACGTCACTACGTTCGTGTTTGTTGGCCGACAATTGTGTGCCGTTTGTATGCTAGACAAGTTTTTGGCCAACGCCCTTCAGACAAAATTGCGAGGCTTTGTCTGCGGAAAATCCGATTTTGTGTACGAGGCTTAAGACTTGTGCCGCGTACACACGGTCGGAATTTCCGATGGAAACAGTCCGATGGGAGCTTTTCATGGGATTTTCCGACCGTGTGTATGCCCATCGGTCTTTTTCTGTCGGAATTTCTGACGGACTTTGGATTGAGAACCTGTTCTCATTTTTTCCAATGGAAAACCTTTCTATCGGATTTTCCGATCGTGTGTATGCAATTCCGACACGCAAAATTCCGACACATGCTCGGAAACAATTTGACGCATGCTCGGAAGCATTAAACTTCCCTTTTATAGTGCTGTCCAACGTGTTTTATGCCGCTGTGTTACTGACCGTCGGAATTTGGTGTGACCGTGTATAGGCAAGACAGTTTGAGCGAAATTCCGTCGGAATTCCGACGGGAAAACCATCAGAGCTTTTTCCGACAAGAATTCCGTGGCATTGGAGGCTAGGCAACGTCTTTGTCTTCTCTGAAGAGGGGGCATCAGATAACCCTTTCTGACCACCTTTATGGTAACGTGCCATCATACCATCTCCACCCCCCTTTACCCTTCCCCCCTTTTTTTGTCCCCCGTCTTGCTCCCCTTTCCTCCTCTTCTTTTCTTCTTTTTCCTCTCGATTCTATATCGAAAATAGAGTGGGCAGCCCCGTGTCCGTCTATGTCCTCTGATATTGATTCCTTGAGGTGTTTGTATCTTTAACGATTACTTGCTGGTTAGACGTGCTTTGTGCTATTTAACTGATACCAATATCTATGTACTATTGAGGTGTTGACTTGGAACTGCCTTCTCCTGGTTTAACCACTTCAGCCCCGGACCAATTGGCAGCCAAAGGACCAGGCCCATTTTTGCGATTCGGCACTGCGTTGCTTTAACTGACAATTGCGCGGTGGTGCGACGTGGCTCCCAAACAAAATTGGCGTCCTTTTTTTCCCCACAAATAGAGCTTTCTTTTTGGTGGTATTTGATCGCCCCCTGCGGTTTTTAATTTTTGTGCTATAAACAAAAATAGGAGCGACAATTTTGAAAAAAAATGCAATAAATTTTTGCTTTTTGCTATAATAAAATATCCCCAAAAAATATAAAAAAAAACATTTTTTTCCTCAGTTTAGGCCGATACGTATTCTTCTACATAGTTTTGGTAAAAAAAAAATCGCAATTAGCGATTATTGATCGGTTTGCGCAAAAAGTTATAGCGTTTACAAAATAGGGGGATAGTTTTATAGCATTTTATTTAATTTTTTTTTTTTTACTAGTAACGGCGGCGATCAGCGATTTTTATTGTGACTGCGACATTATGGCAGACACGTCGGACATTTTTGACACATTTTTTGGGACCATTGTCATTTATACAGCAATCAGTGCTATTTAAATGCATTAAATTCCTGTATAAATGACAGTTGTAGTGAAGGGGTTAACCACTAGGGGAGGGGAGGGGTTATGGGCTGTGACGTGTGGTTTTTTTTACATTAGGGGGGCTGGGCTGACGTCTGACGTCATTGATTGGCTTTCCCGATGACCGGGAACAGCCAATTCAATGACAGGCAGAGTAGGAAGCGCGGGGAGAGGTTTGTTTACACAGACCTCTCCCCGTTCTTCAGCTCCGTAACCCGATCGCGGGACACCAGCGGCGATCGGGGCCGCTTGTCCCGCGGCCGGGGAAGCGGTTAAATAAAATATTTGAAAAAAATAAATAAAAATCTAAAACAAAAATATGAGAAAAACAAGGGTCATTCATGCCGGTTCTCTGTGTGTGTATATGTGTACTGTATACCCACTTCAGTCCTGGAAGGTTTTACCCCCCCCCACCCCCCCCATCCCGACCAGAGCACTTTTTACAACACCAAATGGTTTGGACCAGTGCACAAAACAAGGTCCCTAAAGACATGGATAAGCGAGTTTGGGGTGGAGGACCTTGACTGGCCTGCACAGAGTCCTGACCTCAACCCCATAGAACACCTTTGGGATGATTTAGAGCGAAGATTGCAAGTCACGCCTTCTCGTCCAACATTAGTGCCTGACCTCACAAATGCGCCTCTGGAAGAACGGTCAAACATCCCCATGGACACACTCCTAAACCTTGTGGACGGCCTTCCCAGAAGAGATGAAGCTGTTATAGCTGCAAAGGGTGGGGCAACTCAATATTGAACCCTACAGACTAAGACTGGGGTGTCATTACAGTTCATGTGTGTGTAAAGGCAGGCGTCCCAATACTTTTGGTTATATATAAATATATATATATAATATATAATATTATATATATATATATATATCTATATATATATATTATATATATACACACACACACACACGCATGTGTGTGTTTGAGCTTTGGGGTGCACACCCTATTGCAAAAGGCTGCGCACACCTATGATTGTAATTTTGTAGCAAGTCACAAGGTGTTTGACTGCGGCAGGGGCTGAGCTGTGTCAGACATTTGTGAACACAGCCAAGAACTGCACATGCTTGTATCTAGGAAGCAGATGGTGTCCCTGGGTAATGTCCAAACAAAGACGGTGCTGGATTTCTGGAGGGTGAAGCAAATGACGGCATTGTCATGGTGATCTCTGTGAGAAGTAATGAATGCCTGGGAATAATACATTTACACATGACTTCACTTAAAGCGTTTCTATATTCAAAATGTTGCGCTCCCTAAATACTGTATTTTTTAGCTTATAACACGCACTTTTACCCCTGAAATTAGGGGGTAAGCGGTGGATGCTTGTTATACGCCAATACCTGGCTGCCTCAGAGAGGAAGGAGGGGGGCGAGTGCCCCCGGATTACACAGAGCCAGGCAATAGTGAGGCTGCAGTTGGGCGCTGATAAGGCTGCAATGATGAGCAATGGCGAGGATGCAGATGGGCACTGATCAGGCTGCAATGATGGGCAATGGTGAGGCTGCAGATGGGCACTGAGCAGGCTGCAATCATGGGCAATGGTGAGGCTGCAGATGGGCACTGATCAGGCTGCAATGATGGGCAATAGTGAGGCTGCAGTTGGGCACTGATCAGGCTGCAATGATGGGTAATGGTGAGACTGAGGCTGCAGATGGGCACTGAGCAGGCTGCAATGGTGGGCAATAGTGAGGCTGCAGATGGGCACTGATCTGGCTATAATTATGGGCAATGGTGTGGCTGCAGTTGGGCACTGATCAGGCTGCAATGATGGGCAATGGTGAGACTGAGGCTGCAGATGGGCACTGAGCAGGCTGCAATCATGGGCAATGGTGAGGCTGCAGATGGGCACTGATCAGGCTGCAATGATGGGCAATAGTGAGGCTGCAGTTGGGCACTGATCAGGCTGCAATGATGGGTAATGGTGAGACTGAGGCTGCAGATGGGCACTGAGCAGGCTGCAATGGTGGGCAATAGTGAGGCTGCAGATGGGCACTGATCTGGCTATAATTATGGGCAATGGTGTGGCTGCAGTTGGGCACTGATCAGGCTGCAATGATGGGCACTGGTGAGACTGAGGCTGCAGATGGGCACTGAACAGGCTGCAGTGGTGGGCAATAGTGAGGCTGCAGATGGGCACTGATCTGGCTGTAATGATGGGCAATGGTGAGGCTGCAGTTGGGCACTGATCAGGCTGCAATGATGGGCAATGGTGAGACTGAGGCTGCAGATGGGCACTGAACAGGCTGCAGTGGTGGGCAATAGTGAGGCTGCAGATGGGCACTGAGCTGGCTGTAATGATGGGCAATGGTGAGGCTGCAGTTGGGCACTGATCAGGCTGCAATGATGGGCAATGGTGAGACTGAGGCTGCAGATGGGCACTGAACAGGCTGCAGTGGTGGGCAATAGTGAGGCTGCAGTTGGGCACTGATCAGGCTGCAATGATGGGCAATGGTGAGACTGAGGCTGCAGATGGGCACTGAGCAGGCTGCAATCATGGGCAATGGTGAGGCTGCAGATGGGCACTGATCAGGCTGCAATGATGGGCAATAGTGAGGCTGCAGTTGGGCACTGATCATGCTGCAATGATGGGTAATGGTGAGACTGAGGCTGCAGATGGGCACTGAGCAGGCTGCAATGGTGGGCAATAGTGAGGCTGCAGATGGGCACTGATCTGGCTATAATTATGGGCAATGGTGTGGCTGCAGTTGGGCACTGATCAGGCTGCAATGATGGGCAATGGTGAGACTGAGGCTGCAGATGGGCACTGAGCAGGCTGCAATCATGGGCAATGGTGAGGCTGCAGAAGGGCACTGATCAGGCTGCAATGATGGGCATAGTGAGGCTGCAGTTGGGCACTGATCAGGCTGCAATGATGGGTAATGGTGAGACTGAGGCTGCAGATGGGCACTGAGCAGGCTGCAATGGTGGGCAATAGTGAGGCTGCAGATGGGCACTGATCTGGCTATAATTATGGGCAATGGTGTGGCTGCAGTTGGGCACTGATCAGGCTGCAATGATGGGCAATGGTGAGACTGAGGCTGCAGATGGGCACTGAACAGGCTGCAGTGGTGGGCAATAGTGAGGCTGCAGATGGGCACTGATCTGGCTGTAATGATGGGCAATGGTGAGGCTGCAGTTGGCACTGATCAGGCTGCAATGATGGGCAATGGTGAGACTGAGGCTGCAGATGGGCACTGAACAGGCTGCAGTGGTGGGCAATAGT
>CM053026.1:389245257-389250257 GCA_028564925.1 Lithobates sylvaticus
TTTATTTATTATAGCAAAAAGCAAAAAATATTGCATTGTTTTCAAAATTGTCGCTTTATTTTTGTTTATAGCGCAAAAAATAAAAACCGCTAGGGGGGATCAAATGCCACCAAAAGAAAGCTCTATTTGTGGGAAAAAAAGGACGCAAATTTTGTTTTGGAGCTAGGTCGCACGACCGCACATTTGTCAGTTAAAGCGACGCAGTGCCGAATCGCAAAAAGGGGCCTGGTCCTTTGGCTGCAATTGGTCCGGGGCTGAAGTGGTTAAAGACGCACGCATAGGTGTAAAAGAGGCCTAAGGGCAGTGGTGCGCTTAAGAACATAGATTGCTTTTAAATGTCCATAGTCTAAGCACAGGTGCACATTAAATCACTATTTTCTCTAGCCTTTGGTTCATGGCCGATTTCATGATAAATAAAGTATATCTAAACCCAAGAGCAAGAATTTCAGCTTACTAGTTCCTAAATGTGGTGACTGGATTTGTTTTCTTCTTTCAGGCTAAGAAAATTTTCAGCAAGTACAGAAAATACCTCCCCAGAAATGCAGTTTCCTTGAAATTCTGGGGAGGTTCACACTAGCCTGCATGGTAAATCCCAGTGTTTTACTGTGTCGGTAGCTGTCAGTGTGAGCTCCATCAGGGAAGAGTGCGATGCATACAGTGACACTTGACTCATGTCATTGCACAGCAGCACGGTGCATTGGGCTGTCATTCCATCCAGTGCTTTGCACCAGAACTGCACATCACACTAGCATTGTGGTAAAAACAGTGCATAAAACTACAGGTCACCACACATAATGTGAATGAGACCTCTGTGACTTGAACTGAAAACGAAATCTCATTTGCCTTCCAATATATTTTATGTAAACTGCAAAGGTGCCTGCCTACTATTGTAATAGAGATGAACAGAGGAACATTGATAGATGACTGGATGACCACTAGCTCCCTCAAACTAAATGGATCAAAAACAGAATTACTGCTCCTCGACGCAAACTCAAGGAAAAAGACGAAGACCCCTTGGACACCACCAACCATCTTGGGACAGACCATCCTTCCAAGCAACAAAGCCAAAAGCCTCGGAGTAATCTTTGATTCAGAGATGACAATGGAGGCACAAATAGGATCCGTAATCAGCGGATCCCACCATCTCCTTCGCATGCTACGCAGACTCATCCCCTTCATCCCGGAAAAGGAAAAAGCGGTAGTAGTAGGAACGATCATCAATTCACGGCTCGACTACGCAAACTCACTCTACATAGGATTACCGGATTACCAGATTGCGCGCCTTCAAATTGTCCAAAACACAGCAGCAAGAATAGTCACCGGAAAGAAACCCTGGGAATCCATCTCCCCATCCCTAAGGATGCTCCATTGGCTCAAGGTAAAAGACAGGATCACATTCAAGACCCTCTGCCTCACCCACAAATGTACACAAGGAAATGCGCCTCAATACCTTTGTGAGAAAATAGAAAAATACATACCGAATCGCAGACTTCGATCAACAAACCAAAATCGCCTTCTCATCCCCAAAGCCCGCTACAAATCAAAGGGAGAACGAAGATTCGCAGTACAGGGACCCCGGCTATGGAATGCTCTACCAAACAACATCCGCATGGAAGAAAACCATCAGGCCTTCAGGAAAAAACTCAAGACCCACCTCTTCTAATACATGGCATCCCAACATGAGCAGTCAAGCGCCTCGAGGCGATTCAGTTCGCAGTTGCAGCGCTATACAAATCATTCATTCATTCATTCATTCAAGATATTTGAAGTCCAGCCTGGGTGACAACCAGCAATGGGCACAGCCATCCTCGGGCAAGAAGTATGTTATTTGCAGGATTTCTAGGTGAAAAGGACAAAAATGTAGCTGTCAGGAAGATCCTCCGAGCGGATGTGGTGCTGGGCGCCCTGGGGTGCGCCGGTGCTCGCGGGCGTGCGCCTGTGCGCGCTAGTGTGCGGGTGCGCATGATTGTGCGCGTGCTTATGCGCGCGGCGTTTGACACCAATCGGCCTATTTAGGCTGCTCTCACTAGGCGCTCGGTGCTGTCCGATCGTCAGCTCCCTGTGTCCTGATACCCGTTGCTTCCTGAGAACCTTCTGACCCCCTGACTTCCCGGCTTGATCCTGTACCTACCTGTCTGCTGCCTGCCTATTGACCTCGGCCTGTCCCTGACTTTGCACCTGTCTTCTCCACTGTACCGCGCTGCCCGCCTGTTGCCAACTCTGCCTGTGACCTGGACTTGAACTTGCCTAATCCCCTGTACCGTGCCTGTGTGTGGAAGTGCCCTGTCAGCTCCTGCTCTGTACCTGCTGCCTGCCTTCTATTGTCTGGTGACCACCGACTCCACTCCAGCAAGTCTCTGGGGCCATCTCCCCAGGAACGACCCGCCAGGCTCTCATACCACTCTGTGCTCCCGTGCCTCCTGTCCTCACTTCCAGGGGCCGTGAACCAGACACATACGGGAGGCCTCCCCCCTGCTATATCAAGCTCACCAGTCAGGCGTGTGAAGTCTGACAGTAGCCAGAACATGTAAGGATTGTTTTAGGGTTTAGATACACTTCAAAAAAAAAAAAAAAAATTACACTATAGTACAGCTATAACTTGAAACACCCTCTAGCTTTATGATCACTTGTATGTTTTTCTCTGATATGTGGTCTTGTATATGCCATACTGATCCTGTTACATAGTTGTTATGATTTACTAAAATATCAGAAACTGTTTACTTTGCAAAGGGAAAGTTCACTGAGCTTAGTAAATAGGGTAAAACATGCTTGCATCAATCAACTAAACATGTACTAGCAAATCTACATTTTTTTTTTTCCAGTATGATTGGTTATTCAAAAGGAAACACAAGCACAGTTAGGCCCTGTTCACACCTGAGCAATTTTCAGCTTCTAAAACACTCAGCTCTGAAGCTCCAAAACGCCCAACAATCAAAATTCTATTCGTTTCAGTGGCCTCTGTTCACATCTGAGTGTTCTGTCGCCTGAAGCTCAAAAAACTTATTTTTGACAGATTAGAAGCGTTTTTGGCTCCATAGACTTTAATGGAAACGTCTGACTGGAGCAGAAAAACGCTTGTAAAATGTTCAAATAGCAGCTCTCCACCCCTAATTTCCTCTCCTCCCCCTAGTGCTTTCTATTGGCTAAACAAAAACACCTGAAGCTGTAAAACGCTTGTAATACACTTCTAAAACGTTTTAAAAAGCTTGTAAGAAAGCTTTAAAAAAAACGCCCAAAAAGTGCCAGTCAATCGATATGCTCAGGTGTGAATGGAGCCTAATAGTTCTTCCTGGATAGCACTAACAATTCACCGTTTGCTTTTACATACAGACTATTTTTATATAGCCTTTTTATTAAATGTTGGTGGGAGAGCTTTGCAAAAGCAGAGGCAAGCAATTAAGCTAACAAACGGTTACAAGTTGTCTTATAAGGAATGTACAATTTATTTCAGAAACCCGAACATATATACTTCCTAAGGTTGTTAGAAATGGTCATTCTACTGTTCATATCATACAAAGTGATGTATAGGTGGCCCTAATGATGTTGTCAGGTGTGATCAAGGGATTCTGTTGATTAATGATGATTCCAGGTGACCATGTAGATCAGGTGTTTCCTTAACTTCTTCAGTCCCAGCACCTTAAGGCCCCTTTCACACTTGTGCGACTTCAAGGAATGCCTGTGTAAGTGGCATCAAAATCGGACCAAAATAGTGCAGGGACTACTTTGAAGTCGGAACGACTTGAAGTCGTACTAATATGAATGGCTGTCATTGGAAATCATGGGGAACGACGTCATGCTACTTTGCAGTCCTAAATCGTGGGACAAATTGTATAAGTGTGAAAGGGGCCTAAACCTATATAAACCCTCTGGACATTTTGGACATTTGGTCTTACAATTGCTGCTTCGTTTTGCAGTCAATCTTGATATTTTTCTTGATTTCGGACACATAAAATTGTAAAAGAAGAGGCACAGTGTTTTTTTTTCCTTTAAAAAAAAAAAAAAAAAAAAAAAAAAAAAAAAAAAAAAAAAAAAAAAAAAAAAAAAAAAAAAAAAAAAAAAAAAAAAAAAAAAAAAAAAAAAAAAAAAAAAAAAAAAAAAAAAAAAAAAAAAAAAAAAAAAAAAAAAAAAAAAAAAAAAAAAAAAAAAAAAAAAAAAAAAAAAAAAAAAAAAAAAAAAAAAAAAAAAAAAAAAAAAAAAAAAAAAAAAAAAAAAAAAAAAAAAAAAAAAAAAAAAAAAAAAAAAAAAAAAAAAAAAAAAAAAAAAAAAAAAAAAAAAAAAAAAAAAAAAAAAAAAAAAAAAAAAAAAAAAAAAAAAAAAAAAAAAAAAAAAAAAAAAAAAAAAAAAAAAAAAAAAAAAAAAAAAAAAAAAAAAAAAAAAAAAAAAAAAAAAAAAAAAAAAAAAAAAAAAAAAAAAAAAAAAAAAAAAAAAAAAAAAAAAAAAAAAAAAAAAAAAAAAAAAAAAAAAAAAAAAAAAAAAAAAAAAAAAAAAAAAAAAAAAAAAAAAAAAAAAAAAAAAAAAAAAAAAAAAAAAAAAAAAAAAAAAAAAAAAAAAAAAAAAAAAAAAAAAAAAAAAAAAAAAAAAAAAAAAAAAAAAAAAAAAAAAAAAAAAAAAAAAAAAAAAAAAAAAAAAAAAAAAAAAAAAAAAAAAAAAAAAAAAAAAAAAAAAAAAAAAAAAAAAAAAAAAAAAAAAAAAAAAAAAAAAAAAAAAAAAAAAAAAAAAAAAAAAAAAAAAAAAAAAAAAAAAAAAAAAAAAAAAAAAAAAAAAAAAAAAAAAAAAAAAAAAAAAAAAAAAAAAAAAAAAAAAAAAAAAAAAAAAAAAAAAAAAAAAAAAAAAAAAAAAAAAAAAAAAAAAAAAAAAAAAAAAAAAAAAAAAAAAAAAAAAAAAAAAAAAAAAAAAAAAAAAAAAAAAAAAAAAAAAAAAAAAAAAAAAAAAAAAAAAAAAAAAAAAAAAAAAAAAAAAAAAAAAAAAAAAAAAAAAAAAAAAAAAAAAAAAAAAAAAAA
>CM053026.1:389255257-389265283 GCA_028564925.1 Lithobates sylvaticus
AAAAAACCTCACTGGACCCCAAAAAAAGTGTGGAATGCATCCATAAACACATCAATAACGCACCGGAACGCACTAAAAACGCACCCGAAACAGATCTAAAGCGTGTTTTTGTGGTGTGAATCAGCCCACATACTCCCCGAGGTTGTTAGAAACGGTCATTCTACTGTTTACACCATTCAGCCTGGGTTCACACATATGCAAGCACAGACATCGCTGTGCCGATCACATGCGATGTCTTTGCAATGCGAGTTCAGCCATAAAGTTTTATGGCTGAACTCGCATTGAATTTGCACAAAAAAAAGTGCTGGGACTTTTGTTTTTCCTCGCACTGGAATCGGATCACATGGATCACACTGCAATCTGTGTACCGATCTGGGGGTGTCATTAACTTTGTATTGACACCCGCATCGGTTCGCAGTGGGAGATGTGATGCGGGAACCCGCGCTGGTTCCCGTATCGCAAGAGTGTGAACCCAGGTTCAAAGTGATGTATAGGTGGTCGTAATGATTTTGCTAGGTGTGATCAAGGGGTTCTGTTGATTAATGACGACTCCAGGTAACCATGTAGATCAGGTGTTTCCTTAACCACTTCAGTCCCAGCACCTTAAACCTATATAAGCCCTCTTGAGTCCCAGGGCGTTTTTCAGGTTTTGGACATGTGTTAGATTGTCTTACAATTGCTGCTTTGCTTTGCAGTCACTCTTGATATTGTTTTTTGGAGATGGATAGTACTTCCATTTGATGCCATACTTTACATTTTTTTTTAGAGATGAGAAAAAAAAAAATTGTGTGAAAAAAAAAAAGATTTTCTGTTGATTTTGGCCACATAAAATTGTAAAAGAAGAGTACAGTATTTTTTTCCTTTGAAAATAGTTGAACAGAAAACAGACTGAAGTATTACAGGCTGAATTTTGTTTTTGCACATTTGTAATTAATGGTTATATTATAAGGGTTAAATAATAGTAAAGCAAAAAAATCTAAAATAAATTAAAAAGTGTTGTTTCTCGTTTTTTTTTATTTTCAGTTTCATATGTATATATGTAGGTAATAATATTATAAAATAAATCCTACTATTGTCTACCATGTAAGGCCCCTTTCACACTGAAGCGTTTTTCATGCGATACAGCGCTAAAAATAGCGCCTGTATAGCCCTGAAAAAATTGTGTCCCGGCTTTCACACTGGAGCCGGTTCGCTAGCAGGACGGTAAAAAAAGTCCTGCTAGCAGCATCTTTGGAGCAGTGAAGAAGCGGTGTATTCACCGCTCCTACCCATCGAAATCAATGGGGCAGTGCGGCAAAGCGCCGCTGCAGTGGATTTTAACCCTTTTTCGGACGATAGCGGTGGTTAAAACCGCCCGCTAGTGGCCGAATACCGCTGCTAAAACGATGGTAAAGCAGCGCTATATTTACCGCCGATGTCCGCACCGCCCCAGTGTGAAAGGGGCCTAATAGAGATGAGATGAACTGAGGAAGATATTTGAAGTCCAGCCTGGGTGACAACCAGCAATGGGCACAGCCACCCTGGGGAAAGAAGTATGTTATTTGCAGGATTTCTAATGTAGCCAGAACATGTAAGGATTGTTTTAGGGTTTGGATACACTTCAACTCAAAAAATGACACTATAGTACAGCTATAACTTGAAACACATCCTAGCTTTATGATCACTTATATGTTTTTCTCTGATATATGGATTTGTATATGCAATACTGATCCTGTTACATAATGGTTATGATTTACTAAAACATTAGAAACTGTTTACTTTGCAATGGGAAAGTTCACTAAGTAGGGTAAAACAGGGAATTGGATTTTTTCCAACATGATGGTTATTCAAAGGGAACACAGGCACAGTAAGAGCCCGTTCACACTACCGCGACTTGGGGGGCGACTTGTCAGACCGCAAGTCGCCCCAAGTCGCTTGACATCAGAAATGACATGCAAGTGAATGAGAGCCGTCTTAATGAACGCTACTGAAGTCGCTCCGACTTCAGAAAAGGTTCCTGTACTACTTCAATCCGACTTCTAGGCGACTTGTACCCATTGATTTCAATGGAAGTCGTCTCCAAGTCGCATCTCCATCTATATGGACGCGACAGTGTCTCCTTGAGGAGGAACTCCACGCCAAATTTTTTTAATTGGGGTGGGGGGGCCCAGGGCGGCCCCCCCAACCCAAAGCACACACCCCCCCCCATGTTGAAGGCATGCGGCCTGGTACGGTTCAGGAGGGGGGGGGGCGCTCGCTCGTCCCCACCCCCTTTCCTGACCGGCCAGGCTGCGTGCTCGGATAAGGGTCTGGTATGGATTTTGGGGGGACCCCACGCCGTTTTTTTTTCGGCGTAGGGGGTTGCCCTTAAAATCCATACCAGACCTAAGGGCCTGGTATGCTCCTGGAGGGGGAACCCATGCCGGTTTTTTATTTAAAATTTGGCGTGGAGTTCTCCCTCCAGAGCTGATTATTCTCTGATTGGCCACGGCCAAAGTCGCCTGGCCTGGGGCGACTTAAAGTCGTGTTGTAAGTCGTCCCAAGTCGTGTTGAAGTAGCTCCTCAAGTCGTGTCCAAGTTGCCTCCAAAAGTCGCGCTGGAAGTCGTGTCGCCCCTGTGTGAACCTGGACTTATAGTTCTTCCTGGATAGCATTAACAATTCCCTGTTTGCTCTCACATGCAGACTATTTTCATAGCTGTTTTTAAAATTAAATGTTGGTGTGGGAACTTTGCAAAAGCAGACTTTAACAAACAGTTACAAGTGGTCTAATAAGGAATGCACAATAAGTAATCCTCTTCTTTTTTTTTTTATTTTGATGGAAAATATTAAATGAGGCTAGTTCAGCGTGAACCCGGCCTAAGTGATAGGTGGTTGTAATGATGTTAAGTTGATGTATTCTCATTATTTCTCTGTCTGCTGTCAGGTGTGATCAAGGGGTTCTGTTGATTAATGATGATTCCAGGCAACCATGTAGATCAGGTGTCTCTTTAACTTCAGTCCCAGCCCCTTAAACCTATATAAACCCTCTGGAGTCCCAGGGTGTTTTTCAGGTTTTGGACATGTGATGATTGTCTTAAAATTGCTGCTTTGCAGACAATCTAACCAATCTTGATATAGTATTTTGGGGATGGATAGTACTTTATTTTGCTGTTGATTTCAGCCACATAACATTGTAAAAGAAGAGGCACAGTTTTTTTTTTTTTTAAATAATTATTTTTTTCATTTGTTTTCAACCGATAAATAACAAATGAACTTGTTTTTTTTCTCCAAGTTATGGTGTAATTATATGGTGTAGAAACATACAAAATATAACATTTTATTTCCAAAGAACACCATAACATGACAACAAAGGCCCATGGGAATGTAGGCAGAAATAATAACCTATAAATAAAACCAACAAACAAAATAGTGGAGTAAACTTGGCCACGGCCTTTATTAGTGGTATTCAATTTATTTTTTATCAAACATGTAACCATTCATAGTTCAATAAATAAATTCACAAATAACTTAATTATTCAAAACAACCTTACAATAAGCAACCTAGCCACTACGACTCAGGTTGATGACAAGTATAACAACTTTTAATTAATCACTCCCTTAAGAGAAAGGGAGGGGTAAACCACATAATATTATAAGGCTGCGACAAGGGAGGGGAGCTCACAGGTTAGGTCTTGAGGAACTGGCAAAGATGCACCTGTTGACCCTTCTAGAACATTCCAAGATGTCATGTGACCTAATCTCCTGGAATGTTCCTAAAGGTCAGCTGAGCCTTTGGCTATATGAACTTTTATTGGTTACCTAAGTTTACATTAAACCTTTCTATTAACTTTAAGGCCCCTTTCACACGGGGCGGATCTATTGATCCGCCCCGTGAAGATCCGCTGCTCAGTGGGGATCGCACAGCTGATCCCCGCTGAGCCGGCTGATGACAGGGCGGTCCCTGCACACTGTGCAGGGACCACCCTGTCAGTTCTCCGCTCTCCTCTATGGGGGATCGGATGAACACGGACCATCTGTCCGTGTTCATCCGATCCGCTCTGCAGACGGATGAAAAAATAGGGTTTTCCACCGTCTGCAGAATCGGACAATAGCGGAGGCGGACGATAGCGGGTGTCAGCGGATGCTCATCCGCTGACACCCGATATCCCATAGACATGCGTGTATTTCATCCAAAAACGGATGGATGAAAAACGGACATACGGTCCGCATGTGTGAAAGGGGCTAACTGGCAGGAAACAAGACCCACCCACCTAAATAACTGCCCAATTAACTACCTGGGGAGCCTTGAAACTACTATTCTGTCACATTCCCATTGGCCGGGTGGCCTTAAACCAGCCACCCCTTGCTCTCATTCTTTGAAAATAGTTGAACAAAAAACAGACACTAGTATTAGACATTGAATGTTTTGCACTTTTGTAATTAATGGTTCTATATTAGGGTTAAATAAAAACTAAATTTAAAAAAATCAAAAATAAATGAAAACATTTTATTTTTTTAGTTTCTTATGTGTATATACAAAGGTAATGGTATTATAAAATACATTCTACTTCTACTCCTGTACATGAGAACAACACATACGTATGTCTTAGTCATTTGGTGGGAACATGGCAGGGCCCAGAAACAAGGGAGTTCATTCTGGCTGTCAATGGCTGAATACTGCTGTATCAGTTTTTTTGTTTGGCACCATATCATACTTAGGCTGGGTTCACACTGTCTTTGCATGCGGCTTATGGCAGGGGTCTGGTGTGTCCCTGTTCTCAGGGACGAATCAGGCCCAAATGTTTGCCTGAAACTGAGCCAAAGATGCACAGGACCCCTGTGCAATCTGCTCCGCAGCCGCCACAGAGATGTGTGAACTGGCTCCATTGAGAGCCGGTCTCAGTCTCCTGTCATGCAAATTGAATGTGGTGAAACCCGCATCCAGATTGCACTACTGTGAACCCAGCCTCACAGTGGCTCAGGAGTAACAGAACCCCAAAAACAACTCTATTTACAAAAGTAGACCCCCTCAAGATTTTTGCCAAGAGGTGTAACATTGACTTTAAAGTGGACCTACACTGCATCTGAGTACCACAATCAAGAACGCTATTTAATTTATTTTTAATTTTCAAAGCACACTTACCCATCCAGCTCTCCACCTCCCCTATGCTCTCTGCTGCCCCCCTGTGCTCTCCACATGCCCCACGCTCTCCGCTGCCCCCCTGTGCTCTCCACATCTCCCCCAGTGGTCTCCATCCCCCCAGTGTTGTCCACCTCCCCCAGTGCTCTCCACCCCCCCACCCAGTGCTCTCAAGCCCCCCCCAGTGTTGTCCGCCTCCCCCTGTGCTCTCTGCCCAACCCCTGTGCTCTCCTGCCCTTTCTGTGCTCTTCACTGCCTCCCCCTTGTACTCTCCACCCTCCCTGTGCTCTCCTGCCCTCCCCATGTTTTTGCTGAAGGCGAAGCAGCTAAAACTAAGTAGGCTGTGAGAGATGTGGGGAAAAGAATAAAATGAGAGAGGGTCTTAAGGAAATGAACAGACTAGCGGTAGCATGCAGCCAAGAAAGGAAAATTATGTCAGTGATGATGTGAACAGGCAGGGAAGGTAGAGAGTCAGGAGCAGTGTTGGTCATCTTACTTTAAAAAAAGTAATTTGTTAAGTTACAAATTACTTCTCCCAAAAAGTAATTGCGATAGTAACTCAGTTACTACATTGGAAAAGTAATTAGTTACTCAGCAAATTAACTGTGACTTTTTTTAATATTCTAAGGGGCGGGTCTAGTATTACTGTAAGCAAGGGGTGCGTTCCCCCTGCACGTCTATTTCCCCTCTGTACCCCCCTGCACGTCTTTTTCCCCTCTGTACCCCCCTGCACGTCTGTTCCCCCCACACACATATCTGTTCCCCCTCTGTACCCCACTACACTTCTGTCATCCCCCCACACACACATATATCTGTTCCCCCTCTGTACATCTGTCAGATCAGAGTCATGGATCGGATCATATTTTCGGATCAGCAAATAATAATTAATTTGCAAAAACCTGTGAAAATTCCACCACCATATAGCCCCCACTGTAATATCCACAATCTCCCCCACTGTAATATACATCACCCCCACTGTCATATCCACAATCTCCCCACTGTAATATACATCTCCCCCACTGTAATATCCACATCATCTCCCCACTGTAATATTGTATGAGTACGGCTGAGCATGGCTGAGTACGGCTGAGTATTGCAGAGTATGGCTGGGTATTACCGAGTATTGCAGAGTATGGCTGGGAATTACCGAGTATTGCAGAGTATGGCAGAGTTTGGCTGGGTATTACCGAGTATTGCAGAGTATGGCTGAGTATGGCTGGGTATTACCGAGTATTTCAGAGTATGGCAGAGTATTGTTAGGGTATTGCAGAGTATTGTCAGGGTATGGAGGGATGGCTGTGACTGCAATTGTCACAGAGCAGCGCTGTGGGCACTACAGATCCAGCCCACAGCGCTGCTGCCATCTGATCTTTCCCCTCCACTGTATAGATCTGTACACAGAGGGGAGAGAGGAACCGGCACTTGTTTACAAGTGATCGCTCCGTCATTTGACGGAGCGATCACATTGTAAAACAGCCAACGGGTGCACCAAGATGGCCGCCGCTCCGGAGCTAGGCTGAATCGGCGGGTGACGATCCATTGCACCCCTAATGGCGGTAGATGTAATTGCGGTAACACCGCACAAGTAATGCGAACGGCGTTACCATGAGGGGAAGAGTAATCAGTTAGATTACTCGTTACCCTCTAAAGTAACAGCGTTAGGTAAAGCCATTTACTTTAACTCAGTTAGTTACATCACTGGTCAGGAGAGAAACAGACTTGGGGGATGCACCTGGCAATGGCAATAATAACATTGTACCTTTGTAGGCAGCTTGAATGACTTTTCTGGGGAACACCAACTGTGTACAGAACACCTCCATGTAGCCATATTGCATTGACATTTGCAGAAAATTATAGCAATGCAGATTGAAAAGGAAAGTTAATTATTAATAACATTCAATGACAATATGGCTTGTGTAGCAATTGTATACGCTATTTTATTATTTTTTATTTACTATTTTTCACAAAAATAATAGGTGGAGTTACACTTTAACCAATCTCCAGATACTGCAGTATTTGACCTATTACCAGCCTAGACCAAAAATAACTATAGTTTTGTTATGGCAGTGAAATTGACATATACTGTAAAATTCCAGGTAATTTTTTAGATTGTCAAATCATAATCTACAACATGGGAGAAAAGTGAAACCAGTAAAAAAAAATCCACCAACAGAAAGTAAAGTATAACATTATATTTGTTAATTAACAAGGGAAAATACAGTATGTTGTTAATATCTTCCAGAGGAGCAGCATGTTTGGAAGCAAGAACAGTACTCCGGCCTTAAGAAAGGGAAGGTCCACTTCATCATTGTCTGTTAAGAGAAAAAAGAAGTTAGGGGAAAAAAATGGTAGCTGCAATGAATAAAAAAACAAAAACAAATAAAATACAGTTAACAACTAAAATGTTTTTTTTTTCCTTCAGGTGAAATGCATACAGCCAGCAATGTTTTTAAAGGAGAAGTACAGTCAAAGCTCATTGCACTCCTGTGGTCCACAGGAGAAGTACAATCAAATGACCCGTTTTCAGCTGACAACAGGCTGAAGCCTGCTGTCGGCTGACATCACAGAGTCACGGGAAAGATCATGACCATATCAAGATCTGCTAAGATACAGCTGCCCCCAATCTTCAGAGAGTTCTTTGCCATGAGGTGCCATGTTGAACTTCCAGTGACCAGTATGAAAGAGTGAGACTGATGACACCAAATTTACACACCTGCTCCCCATTCACACCTGAGACCTTGTAACGCTAACGAGTCACATGACACCGGGGAGGAAAAATGGCTATATGGGCCCAACTTGGACATTTTCACTTAGGGTTGTACTCACTTTTGTTGCCAGTGGTTTAGACATTAATGGCTGTGTGTTAAGTCATTTTGAGGGGACAGCTGTACACTCACTACTTTAAATTGTAGGAAAGTGTAATTTCTTCAGTGTTGTCACATGAAAAGCTATAATAAAATATTTACAAAAATGTGAGGGGTGTACTCACTTTTGTGAGATACTGTACATGGCTATTTACAATCACAGCCATCTTTTCACAAAAATACAAAGCTACACAGCCCCATGGTTGTATAGTAACAATTCTGAATGGCACCCCTCTTGGACCAGTTTCTGTGGGTAGGAGATTCCCCAAATGCACAGCTGGGGAATTGGATTTGCAGGGTAAGTACTCCATGTCGACTTATTATTTTATAGTATTTTTGGTTCAAAAGTTGAATTGACCCTTTAAATCTTTTCAAACACGCATGGCCATAAATTAATGCATGTCATAGTATGATTATAATCATGTGAATAGCAGGTTGTGTGGTTTTGTTGAACAATATACAGGTAATTTAACTTTTTCTCCGTATGATCAGTGGTACTTTAAATACCAACAAAAATCAAAAACGCTATTTAAATCATTTTAAATATTGAGAGCAAACATATCCATCCATTATTGTCTCCATCCTTTATTTTGCTGTGAAATCACTTTGAAAAACACCCCCTAGCATTTCTGACCGTGGCCATCTTGAGTAAGGGCAAATGATTTGTGTAGTATTTACTTTCTGGAATCCATCTCCCTTTATCTCAGGCATGCAGGCAGGAGGGTGTGCTTAGCTGAGAAAACTCCTTTTCCCCTCCTCTCTTCCTGAAGAATTGCCTAGACCTGGAAACCAATAACTAACTGAAGAAATGTAAGAAGAAAAAGTTTAAAATAAGTAAATACGATATACTATCCTATTTACTACAGCTAGCAGCATAAGGATTAAAAATAGTCAGTTGATTGAGAGAGTGAAGTTCCGCTTTCAATTTATCAATAAACCTTGTTTGATACCATGGACAGTTAGTGTTTGTTTTATATATTGTTCTCTTTTATTTAGTTTCACACACAATAAGGCTTCTTTAACCACTTCAGCACCGGGCCATTTTTCACCCTTCCTTACCAGAGCACTTTTTGCGACGTTACACCCAAACAAAATTGACGTCCTTTTTTTCCCACAAATAGAGCTTTCTTTTGGTGGTATTTGATCACCTCTGCGGTTTTTATTTTTTTTTGCGCTATAAACAAAAGAAGAGCGACAATTTTGAAAAAAAACCACAATATTTTTACTTTTTGCTATAATAAATATCCCATTTTTTAAAAAAAAAACAATTTTTTTCCTCAGTTTAGGCTGATACGTATTCTTCTACATATTTTTGGTAAAAGCGTATATAGATTGGTTTGCGCAAAAGTTATAGCGTCTACAAAATAGGGGATAGATTTATTGCATTTTTTTTTTTACTAGTAATGGCGGCGATCTGCGATTTTTTTCGTGACTGCGACATTGCGGCGGACACTTTGGACACTTTTGACACACTGATAGGTGGCACACACTAATGGGCACTGATATGTGGCACACACTAATGGGCACTGATAGGTGGCACGTACTGATGGCTTGCAGTGATAGATGGCGCTGACTGATGAGCACTAATAGGTGGCACTAATTATGCAGCACTGATGAGCACTGATGGTGGCACACACTGATGGCTGGCACTGACTGATGGCTGGCAGTGGCACTGGCTGGATGGGCACTTGCTGGATGGCACTAACAGATGTCACTGATGAGCACTGACTGATGGCTGGCACTTATGGGCACGAGAGGATTTATTTTTCTATGCTGCCTCTGCGACGCCCATCTTGGTACACCTTGCACTCGGCCTCAATTAAGAAGCAGCGGACATCTTGTTACACCCAGCCCAAACTGTATGGGCTGGGTGTAACAAGATGTCCGCTGCTGGCATACTGTGGCCAAGTGCAGGGTGTACCAAGATGGGCTTTGGGATTTTCAAGCACTGGCGGTGTAACGGCAACACGGAGCGTCACTTCCATTACCGAAAGTGACGGCTCCGGTCGCCGATCCCGATGGATGATGCAACTGTGCCCTGTCCTGCACTACCTGCTTAAGGA
>CM053026.1:389265753-389603611 GCA_028564925.1 Lithobates sylvaticus
ATGATCTCTGCCTTCGCATTGGTCACATCTCTAGAGACACTCTCCTGTGTTCCTGTTAAAGACTTGCTTGGCTGACATTCCTTCTGGTTCCAGATCCTGCTTGCTGTTCTACTACGCTCATCTCTGGCTTCCTGATTTTCTGGCTTGTCTGACAATCCGTTCTGGTTACCGAACTTTGGCTATGTTTTGACTACGTTTGTTCTATTTACATTTATTATTAAATAAGTGTGATTTAACTGTACTTCTGTCTCGGTCTGATTCAGAGCTTACAGTCTAAGGTCCCTAACTCACATCCATACATACTAAGGCCAGTTTAGACAGGATCCAATTAACCCATCACAATGTCTTTGGAGTGTGGGAGGAAATAAGAGTACCCAGAGGAAACCCACACAAGCACAGGGAGAACATGCAAACTCCAGGCAGGTAGTGTCATGGTTGGGATTCAAACCAACAACCCTGGTGCTGTTAGCCACTGTGTTGCCCATTTTTGCTGGGCCGCCTGTATTTTGAAAGGATGTACAATTTGGCATTCCTTACTACACTGGACTGCTTAAAGCAAGTTACTTGCTTGTATTTGGGTGCTGTGTCTTTTTATATGTACAATCTTTCATCTTAGTGCATTGCTGGACTTGCAATGTTTAAACCTTCTCAGTTTTCCTAATACTTCAGATCAGACCACCCTTTAACTTTTTTGCTTCTATGTCATGGTTCTCTGTTCCCTTTAGAATGCTCCATGCATTGCAGCACACCTAATTGTCTCCATGTGTCACTTCTTCTTCCCTAAAATCTGCTGTACAAACTATATTTACAGGGATCTGAGAGGAGAGAAGTACACAAGGCAGCTATTCCTGTTTCTTCCCTTTTCAAAAAGAATAGCTCAGAAGGGTCAGCATTGGGCTATCTGAACTACAGCGAAAGCTGTCTTTCAGGAGTACTATAAAGCTGTCAGATATAAATAATAGAGCTAAGCCCAGGAGGTGCCATGCACCTCCTTGGACTTAACTCACAGTGTGCCTACATTTTTTACAAAGGAGCTGAATTCCTGGAATTTTAAAAGGTACAGAGAATCTATGGCTACAAACAGGGATTGAGGATGATCATGAGTTTGAAAATCAGTTTTAACCTTTAGATAGAGTACTGCAACATTTGCTAAATTAATGTGTATGCGATAAAACCTTTAGTGAGTTAAAAACGTGCTTTTCTATTGTTAAAAATTAGACGCATTCCTCATTATTGCCCCACTCATGCTAGTTCTTGCCTATTGTTGCACGCTTCTCAGCTGGTGGGGCTGTAGGTGATTATTAATTTCAAGAAATTGTCCTCAGTGTTAGCTCACACAGTACACGAGTTTGCTAACTATTTCTATCATTACAAGAAAATTGAAGTGAAATAAAAAAAATGGAAGTATACACTTGTATAAATTTTAATTTTGTATTACTTATATGAGGTTATAGTGGTGTTCTCCTAATGAATGAAATAATGCTGAATTAACAGATGCACAACATTATTACAGACTGTCAGTTTATTATGTAACCATAACAAAATTTTCAAGTTTATGTAAATAGTACTACAAGAGATGCAACATGCTTTCATTAGCAGTAAATATAAGTGTGTGCTCCAGAATCTTTTATAGCGCGTCTGTTTCTTCCAGATCGTCTTCTTTGATCTTCCAATGTTTGTGTTTTGACGCACAGTGGTAGTACCATCAGAGCATTGCGTGAACCAGCTGTCCAATCTATCATCACCACATATTTATTAGAGGCACAACAACATCTCCTAAATAGTTCTTTTAATACAATATGTTTATACACCAGAAGGAGATGCTTATTACGTGTTTTAGTATTTACAACAGTAGAATGATGGAATTATTATAGCATGAAAGGGTTATCCACTTTCAACACATGAGTGGAACACTACTTTATAAAAGAAGGTATGTACAGGTTTGGGGGTAACCCACCCTTATTATTATTCTATGGATTTAGACCTGCACAACTAATAGCTCTCAACTGACTCAACCTGCAAACACATCCAAGAACAGTGGGAGAACCCTCTAAAGTCACAAGGTCTATGGCCAACTCATAGTTGTATGGGGATAGTATCGCTGCAGAATATATTACATGCTATCTAGCATCCTGGGCATTGTTTATACAAAAGGCTAGAGTCTTTAAATTGGTATTATGGACAAAAACAAAAATTTCATTTATTCCAACTTACCAATCCTTAAAATGTAACTCCACTTTTGTGGGGGAAAAAATAGCAAATAAAATAAATAAATAATACAGCGTATACAATTGTGACACAAGTCGTATTGTAATTCAATGTTATTTAAAAATACCTTTCTTTTTCAAGCTGCAGAGCTGTAGTTTTCTGTAACATGCAATGCAATATGGCTACCTGTAGGTGTTCTGTACACAGAATGTGTACAGAAAGCCCCCCAGAAACACAATGTCCTACTTGTGTGATTGGTGCACTGATTTTCCCACAAGTCTGCACTAAGATACAAGTCAGATTTCAGGCATCCCCTGCAACAAAAATGTAATTTTTGGTGAGCTACTTCCAGTAGGAAATCACTTCTAAAGGATTTCCGGCCCAGCAGATTTCCTCATTAAAGCTTTGCAGGTGCAGCAGCTGGTTGAATTATAAAACCATTACCATTAGACTCACTAAGGACATGGGCGCAGACAAACACACAGGGATTTCTTCAGAATAACAAAAGGTAGGAATCTGCAACAAAGTTTGTTTAAAATCCTTGCAATGTAAATAGATCACAAAGAGGGGAATGCTTTTATCTCAACAAAAATGGAGTTACGCTTTAAATGTGAGAGCTGCATTCGTTTTTCTTTTTAGGCTGGGGAGAGGGTAGAGTTAGATGTACTAGCAGATTTAATTGACTTGATTAACAAATTGAAACTGCACTCCAGCTGACACTTTATACGCAGATACAGCCAAACTTTTTTTCCCCTTTGGGTAAAGGTTGAATAAAAGCTGACCATTGTAAGCACCCCTGTCAGTGGTAAATGGTTTGTTTAAGCCCTCCAACTACTACTTTGTCTGGGAAGTTTGTTCTGTTAAATTCAATTGAAAAATAACAAACTTACTGGCTGGATCACCAGGCCAAAATAACAGAAAGAAAATAGATGAAGCCACTACATCGAAGATCTAGTAAACTACAATTTTGTAATTTTTTGTTTTTGGGTTTAATACCGCTTTAAATCATTCATTGTAGCAGATACTATTAGAATTAATATGTTCTAGCCAGGTACATCTATGACATAAAGGATTTTTTTTTTATAACTATCACACCTCTATGTAACTTCCAGCTGCAAATAACTGATAAATAGCTGCTATGTAGAAATCTATTAAAATTGACCTACCAGGGAAGAATTTTTCTGCTGTTTTTGGGTGACTGAAAATGTTTGTAAATTAGAATGCTTATTCTACAATAGTCCCATGCATATGACATCTACATTTTCACACGGTCGGAATTTCCAATCGGACCATGTTGTCGGATGGGCGCCATCGGACTTTTTCCGATGAAAAAATTTGAGATCCTGCTCTTAAATTTTCCGACAACAAAGTCCGATCGGACTTTTTCTGATCGTGTGTAGCGAATTCCGACGGACAAAGTGCCACGCATGCTCAGATCAAATTTCAAGACCAAAGCTATTGGCTACTAGCCTCTACGTAGTTCCGTCGTAGGCAACAAACGTCACCACGTTCAGAATGATCGGATTTTCCGACAACTTTGTCCGACCGTGTGTATGCAACACCAGTGTCGGAAAAAATCTGACGGATTTTGTGGTCGGAATTTCCGACCGTGTGTATGGGGCATTAGAGATACTTGAATGATACGCAAAAACCTTGTTACGTGTTGGCTGCTTTAGTAATATAGCTAGGTAATTACAACAAAAAAGGATCTCAGTATTAGAGTTTTGATATTGAAGGATGAATTTTGTATAGAAATTATAGTACAATATAAGTATTTTTTTGAATAAAAATAATATTCCTTAAACATGAATTGAAATTCTTTTGAATCCTTTTGGACAAATATTAGGGTTTTTGCAGAAATTTTTTAATAAAATACTGATAATATTTAAAACTTGTATGATAGATATGTGAGCCCCAAGACCAGACCAAAGTTTTGTGCTTAAAGGAGGAATGCGGAGACGACAGTTGAAGCAGATTTTCACCCTCCCCTCCCATTTTTTTAAATCCCTAATTTCTTGGTGGTGAGTTCGGACATTTCAGATACTCACTCACCCAGATACAGTGTTGTCCAGCTGAGACCCTCTTCTCTAGAACTTGGTCCTGCACCGCCATGTTTTCTTGTGACATCATCGAGAAGCTGCCGGATGTTCCAGGTTCAGCTGCTGTACCTCCCAATGATGCGTGGCTAGCCCCAACCCCTCTTCCTTTACTGAATGAAAGACTTTGCCTCCTGGGATATGTGACATGCAGGAGGCAAAGGGAGGACTGTGCACGCCATTCATCTAGGAAATTCTGTGCAAGGGAGGCGGGGCTGCACAATTTACTACAAAAAAGTTAAATAATGAAAAAGAGCATTATTTGTACAGAGGACCAGAGTGGGCTTAGGGTGCAGAGGATGGATGATGTCTTTGAGGGTGAAGACTTGCTTTAAAGAGGAAGTAAAGCCTCTGTAAAAAAAAAAAAGACACCCTGCAAGGCAAAGGCATAATGAGCTAGTATGCATAGCATACTAGCTCATTATGAAAAACTTACCTGAAAACAAAGCCCCCGAAGCGGTCCTTATCTTCAATCTTCTTCGCCGCCATGCAGGGCCGGAGTGATATCCGGGTCTCGCCGCTCCAGCGCTATCATTCGCTGGAGCGGCGATGACGTCACTCCCGCGCATGCGCACGAGATTGGCATATTGCCGTGAGAGCGGCATACTCAGTGCGCCCTCAGTGCGCCTGCGCACCGCTGTCTACGGCGCATGCGCCGTAGACAGCGATGCCTTTTCATCACTAAATATCTCCTAAACCATGTAGGTTTAGGAGATATTTATTGGACCTACAGGTAAGCCTTAATCTAGGCTTACCTGTAGGCCAAAGTCATGTGGAAGGGTTTACTTCCACTTTAAAGAAGTGCTTTATGGTTGACATTTAGAAAGGGTAGCCCTACTCTGCTCAATCTTGCCAAAATATCTAGCATCCACTTAAGGATCAGGCAATTTAGGGCTATTGGAGAAGGGAGCTTTCACAGAGATTTGACAAATTTGCTTCTGTAGATATTTCCAAGGGAGATATCTTCACATCTTTGATATGTGAACTTGCACAGCGTTCATGATAACATTAAAGGTCCATTCACATTGATCTTCCTGGGTCAACAGCCCAATGTTTTCATCGCACCAAAAAAGACCAAAAATTGGATAAACGCTATTTTTTTCAAAATAGCACACTAAAAAACTGGTAGTGCATTTAATGTTCTGTGGCATATATACTGAATATTAGAGATGTATTCATTTAGTGCATTGGGGTGTCACTGAAAATGAATGGGCCCTAGAAAGCTTTAGGTTTGGCAAAATGGAACACTTGGCAGGTATATTGACCCACTGATTGATGAGTGGCTCATCATACTATTCTGCATTTGTTGGGCACCAATATGTGCCATGCTGATCCAATTTAGCATGCAGTGTTTTTGCTTATATACAACAAAGACAGAATTTTTGGGGTTTAGATACAGTTTAAGTCAGGAAAGGAAAGAACATTTAATTGACAGCACTCATTTGAGCATGCTATGTTCTTTGGCAGTTTTGCCCATTTTGGCAATGGGAGTACAAAAAGAGAGCTCTCCATGGGGAAGTCTGAGGTTAGATATGGCAATGCATTGCTGTGGTCACTCAACCTGCCTAAAAAAACAGCATTTGAATAAGTTGCTAATAGCTGCTGAATGTAATTTGAATTATGTCTGCCAAAAAGCACCACTGAAGATATTAGTACCTATCAGAAAAAAAATCCTTACAATTATTTTCTTTTTCTTAGCATACAGTACTTTCAATTAGCCTCTAGATGTCCCTGCTGCAATTGGTGCACAGTAAATTATAGACATTTACTGCAGCAGTGATTATGTGGAAAACTTTAACACAGCTTTATGTAATGTTACAAAATGTTTTGTTTTATTTTAACAATGAATGGCATGATTGACAGAACAAAAAGTTAGAGGCATATTTCAAAGAATATATCTATGTTTTTTGATCTTTGACATAATTATTATAGAAAAAAAAATAAAATATGTTGGACCATTATTTTCCCCTGACCTTAGCTAACCACCTACTTTTCTCATTATATATACACAGAAGAGTTTGAGTTACATGGGAATGCATTTCTGGAATTAGGGTGTACTTTCTTTACAACAGATGGCTTCTAATTTATTATTCCTGTTATGATGTGCCTGGAGTTGGTATAAATGCAGTTACGGTATGATAGTTTTCTTACAATTGGTATGATTGGACCGGTTTTAAACCTTACTGCAAGAGATCAAAGTATTCCAAAAAGTCATTGCATACACTGATTTATGTGCTGCCACCTTCAAGCCTATTTGGCTTTGTTTTCTGAGCTGAGCGGTCATCTAGGACTGATGAGTGATACAAAAGGAACTTCAAAGATCTGACCTTTATTTAATGTATCAGAGGCACTTGCACATCTGTCACACCTGCATACACCTCCTCATGTACACTTAGAGTCACTGCAATGTCTATAAGTTAAGGAGTCAGTGAGCCAGATGATAAGGTGTAGTTTGCAGGACACCCATCTGTGCAGAGGACAGAAGCAATAAAAATAAAATGCTGCTACCAAAAGAAAAAAACGATCCAAGGGGCACTGGTACTTTAATCTATTTTCATATAAGGCCTACAGTATATATGAAGTGACTCATAACAAACATGGCTACCCTCCAGTGGGTACTCCGAATGCCATTCAAAGCATACACCAAAAGAGGGAGAGCCAGACCAAATGGTAAAAGAACCCAAATCACTTTAATAGTTCACAGATCAACAACAACTAACACATTGGCTGGATGCCAGAGGTATTCCTTCTTTGTTGGGGCTACAAGAACATATTTAAAAATAATATAGTTGGCGCTGTTCTCAACAGGAGAGTACTTATCTTGATATGTTCTGGCGCAGTCTGGTTAAGTCGGGGGACAATCCTGCGGCGTACTTGATCCATTTAACCCTTATGTCACCCAAACGATGCCAACGGTCACTTAGGATTCAGCTACTCAACGGTGCCAAGGCCTGCATTATGCTTTTCTGGAAGCAATCTATTGCTCCCCCATTTGGTCTTCCCCTTGATTAAGCTCCGAGGGGCGGAGCGAAACACATTGGAGCGTGGCCAGGTTGAGGTTGCCACAAACCACATTACAGCAGGTCTGTGTCGATGTGCGGCTTATGGGACATTTATTTTACCATACACTATAGCAGTGATGGCGAACTTTGGCACCCCAGATGTTTTTTGAACTACATTTCCCATGATGCTCAACTACACTGCAGAGTGCATGAGCATCATGGGAAATGTAGTTCCAAAATATCTGGGGGGCCAAGGTTTGGCATCACTGCACTACACTAATGTCTGGAGACGGGACAGGCTCCTTCCCAAGCTGGCACTTATAGCGGTGGACCAGCCACTCCTTCAAAGGCTGGCTCATGCTATTTTTTTGATTCCCATTTAGTGTTTGGCACCATAAATTTTAAGACATTTATAGAATGAGGAGACTCAAGAGGATATTCTTGCCTTTGCTTCCAACAGAGAAGAAAAGTTTAGCATAACTTGGTTTTATAGGACAGAGTACACTTTTTCCTCCAGTTAATAGGTGTGCGCAGCCTATTGCATTAGGGTGTGCACCTCAAACCAAAGCTCAAACACACGTCTGTGTGTGTGTGTATACATATATATGTATGTGTATATATATATAAGTTGAAGTGTAGAGGAGAACCGCACACAGCTTTCAATCTAGTGCCAGCAAACAGGTCTTCCCACCAACCTTGTATATATAAGAATAAAGTTCCAAAAGATGCTGCACTTAAAAATTTGTTGCTTTATTCCATCAAATCTTTAGAAGAAGATTACAAAGCAAGTAGAGTCATTCAAGACAAAATCGTTACAATCATCTGTTCAGACAAGGATTACATTTTGGGCTGGTTTGTTCACGCCCTTCCTTAGATCAGTCAGAATACATCTGAAGGTTTTCACCACAATCATCTACTTTATATATGTTTCACAGGCATCATCACACATGGAATCAATATGGTTATTTTTCTCAGTTTCTATTCAATCAATGTTACAAATACTAATCTTAAACCATAGACACAGAAAATAGCTAATCGCACGGCCGATAATCTCAATATCTCATTATTATCTTGCAATTCATGCTATTGTCAGATCTGAAATATATATGCATAAAAAATATATATATCTTTGATAGATAGATATAAAAATCTGTTCAGTCACCACACAGAACCAATAACCTTTTAAATAAACAGATAAAGATCTAGATCCACATTTAAACCATATGGGGCAATTGTATTAAAAAAATTGATCCAGTGTACCTCTCTTTTTCTAAGGGTTAATTCACGATCCCCACCCCCTCTTCTGTTTCTTTCAATCCCCTCCAGGACCATATATTTCAATTGTGACACACTATGTCCATATTCCACAAAGTGTCTAGCAAGTGGTAGCTGTGTTAATTTACCCCTAATGGAATATTTATGCCTTGCGATTCTATCCTTCACTTTCTGTGTAGTTTCACCAATGTAGACTAATCCACATAGACATTTGAAGGCATATACTACAAACAATGATTGACATGTATAGTGTCCCAGGGGACACTATACAACACATCAACACATGTTGAACTTCCAGTGATCAGTATGAGAGAGTGAGAGCGATCACACCAAATTTAACACACCTGCTCCACATTCACTGAGACCTTGTAACACTAACGAGTAACATGACACCAGGGAGGGAAAATGGTTATATGCGCCCAATTTTGACATTTTCACTTAGGGGTGTACTCACTTTTGTTGCCAGCAGTTTAGACATTAAAGCGGTTCTACACCCATTTCATTTAGTAAATCTCTTTGCCTTCCAAATCAGGCAAAGAGTACTAAATGAAATGTTTTTTTTTTTTTTTTTTTTACTTACCTTGTAATTGAAGACTTCCGGTCTTCTCCCTCTGCGGCGGCGGGCGGGGTCTTGCGTCGATCGTCGTCACGCCGCACTGTCTCCTGGGATCTGGTGTCATTGATCCCAGGAGTCAGTGCGGGCATCTTCCGAAATCTCGCGAGATTTCGGCCACATCTTCCGAAATCTCCCGAGATTTCGGCCGCATCTGCCGAAATCTCGTGAGATCTCGGCAGATGAGCCGTTACTGCGCACGCGCGAGTAACGGCAGTGCATGGTGGGCCATCTAAAGTCCCTGTGGGTGTTTCACATGCCCACAGGCAAGATGGCCCCCAGCACTAAAGAAGAAGACGAGGAACTTCATCGGACGAAAACCGGCGGCGATCGAGATGGAAGATGGAACAGGTGAGTCCCCTAATAAAGGTAAGCACACTTTATATTACATCCTTAAAAAAAAAAAATTTTTTCAGAGTGCAGAACCGCTTTAATGGCTGTGAGTTGAGTTTTTTTGAGGAGACAGCAAATTTACACTGTTATACAAGCTGTACACTCATACATTGTAGCAAAGTGTAATTTCTGCAGCGTTGTCACAGGAAAAGATATAATAAAATATTTACAAAAACGTAAGGGGTGTACTCAGTTTTGTGAGATACTATATATATATATATATATATATATATATATATATATATATATATATATATATATTACATATACAATTCAAATCGATGTGAACCCTGGAGAAAAAAAGTGTGTATTTATTGCAAAACGAATTGCACTCCTGTGACCCGTTTTCAGCAGAGAGGGGTCTGGATCCGCCAGCTGCCTGGACTGATGGCAGTCTCAGCCGCTCAGCGAGCCGCTGAGAGGCTGATGCTGCATCCACCTAGGCAAGTATGAATCCAGAAAGAAAAAAAAAAACGTACTTCTCTTTTAAGGATAAAGTGGTAAAATGGGGACATGGTAAAAAGAATATTTGACTGCATAATATAATAATGTAATAATATGCATGCAAACATGCTGGAAAAAATGAACTGGATTAATTGCTGCATTATGTGTTTCAGACATAAATGAATATTTTTTTCAATAAATTGCAGAAACAATGAATAATTGCAGAAATAATGAATAACATATTGTGAAATAAAGATATTGATAAATAAATAGAACATGAGCAAGTTGTCTGCACATAAATGTGTGTGTGTAATATGTATGTAACATAGGTATAAATATGCCAATATTATATGATGGTAAATAGCAAATGAATGTGAAGGCACATATGACAGAGCGTGCTTAACTGCTTCCTGACCGCCTCCTGCACATGTACATCGGCAGAATGGCACGGCTAGGCAAAAGCACGTATATATACGTCCCCTTTAATTGCCTAGCCGTGGGGTCGCGCGCGGTCGGGAGCTCCGTGACCACGGCCGCGGGACCAGCGGACCTGATCGCCGCTGGTGTCCCGCGTTCGGGGTAACAGAGCTGAAGAACAGGGAGAGGTCTGTGTAAACAAACCTCTCCCCGCGCTTCCTACACTGCCTGTCACTAATCGGCTGTTCCCTGTCATCGGGAAAGCCGATCAGTGACGTCAGACATCAGCCACGCCCCCTAATGTAAAAAAAAACACGTCACAGACCATAACCCCTCCCCGCCCCCTAGTGGTTAACTCTTTCACTGCCAGTGTCATTTATACAGGAATCAATGCATTTAAATAGCATTGATTGCTGTATAAATGACAATGGTCCCAAAAATGTGTCAAAAATGTCCGATGTGTCCGCCATAATGTCGCAGTCACAATAAAAATCACTGATCGCCGCCATTACTAGTAAAAAAAAAAAATATTAATAAAAATGCTATAAAACTATCCCCTATTTTGTAAACGCTATAACTTTTGCGCAAACCAATCAATAATCGCTAATTGTGATTTTTTTTTTAACCAAAAATATGTAGAAGAATACGTATCGGCCTAAACTGAGGAAAAAAAAAAAATTTTTTATATACTTTTTGGGGATATTTATTATAGCAAAAAGTAAAAAATATTGCGTTTTTTTCAAAATTGTCGCTCTATTTTTGTTTATAGCGCAAAAAATAAAAACCGCAGGGGCGATCAAATACCACCAAAAGAAAGCTCTATTTGTGGGGAAAAAAAAGGACGCCAATTTTGTTTGGGAGCCACGTCGCACGACCGTGCAATTGTCAGTTAAAGCGACGCAGTGCCGAATCGCAAAAAGGGGCCTGGTCCTTTGGCTGCAAATTGGTCCAGGGCTGAAGTGGTTAAAGAGTTTTAGAAAAAAAAAAGTCAAAATAGCGAAAACTATTGTGCTGAGATATAGTTAAGTAAAGGGTATTGTTGGAGTGAGGGATCACAACAAAATATATAAATGATGAAGGTTGAATGTTAAATAAATCAACAATAAGGTGAAGGCTAAATAAACTAAAGAAAAGACATGGTCTGTAACTGGAAGTATACAATAGAAATAGTGAAATAACATAACGTCTATTATCTAACTATAACACTGGTATGTGAAGTAAAATGACAGAGACAATGGGAAAGCATCAAATATGAAAAATAAATATAAAAATGGTAAAACTTAAAAAAAATTTAAGTATTTGTAAAGGTGAAGTCTTTTTCTACCTTAATGCATTCTCTGCGTGATTCTGAAGCCTTAAAGAGGAACTCTGACCTCACATTTTTTTGATTTTTTTTGGCCTTGCTTACTTGAAGGTGGTATCTGCACATTTCAGATACTCACCCATCCAGGGGATTCAGCACTGTCCCGCTGAGATCCTCTCATGCCCGGCTACAGCTCCGTCACCACGTTCTCTCTGACCTCATCGAGAGGCACTCTGGCTCTTCCAGGTTTAGCGAGTGGTCCTTTTCGATGCTGTGCCGATAGGCCCGTCGCCTCCTTTTTCTTAAATGAAAGGCTATGCCTCCTGGGATATGCCATATACATATCCCGGGAGGAGCAGCGGGCAGTGTGCACGTCATTCACCTAAGGCGAGTGACGTGCATGGGGAGGCGGGTGTACATTACATTAATCGCTTTAACCTGTGCCGTATCTCAAAAAATGGCCTGGTCATTAAGGGGGTTTAACTTTCTGGGGCTGAAGTGGTTAAAAAAAAGAAGTAAACAAAAGGAAAAAAATAAAAAAAGCAATGCCCTATTCCTGCAGAGGAAGGGAGAAGGAGTGAAGAGGCAGGATCATCCTCAGGAGGCTGAAGGTCCGCTTTAAGATCTTTTACCTTAAAGCAGGGGTGTCCAACCTTTTGACCTTCCTGGGCCACATTGGAAGAAGAGGAATTGTCTTGGAAAACACATAAAATACACTAATAATAAGAATAACTGATGAGCAAAAAAAGTTGTGCAGATCACTAGTTAACAATCACTGATATAGATAATGTACGTATGGATATTAAGGGGAACCTCGCACCCAAATTTAAAAAAAAAAAAGGCGTGGGGGCCCCCAGGCACTATATACTCTGAACAGCATATATATATATATTTGGGCCTTAGGTGTTGATGGTACCAGAACACTGTAAGCCCACACAGTTACTCTTGGGGAGCGCAGGAATGGGCCCTGCTGTGAAATATTATATCAAGAATTGTTATTACATGCCCCATGTTAAACAGGGGCAGAAAAATGACCGGCGGAAATGACCACAGACTTTTCTGGCCTGCCTCAGGAGATCCTGTAAGCCTGGGTACCTGCTCAAGAACCGCTGCACCACCAAATTCAGGACGTGTGCCAAACATGGAACATGAGACAAGTGTCCCTGTCGGGGGGTGGAGAGAAGGTTGGTGCCCATGTCACATACAACCATTCCTGGCTGAATCTGGCATGGCATCAACCACCTCTAAACCTGCCCCTGCAGAGCTGACAGAATCTCTGCCCCAGTGTGGCTCCTGTCCCCTAAGCAGACCAACTCAAGCACTGCATGGCATTTTTTTGCCTGACTGCTTGCTTAGCCCCTTACGGAGCACCGCTGGTTCAGAGGACAAATCTGCAGAAGAGGCCATAGAGGAAGAAGAAGGAGCGGGTGGAGGAGAGAGCTGTTGCACAATCAATCACCACTAGAATTTTGGAGGCGTGGTAGCGGAACAAGCTCCAACAATACTGAACCTTGTCCTGCATCCTTCCCAGCTGCCAGCAGAGTTACCCAGTGCGCCGTGAAGGAAGGATAACGTGCCTGCCAATGCCTGCTGGACCATGAGTCAGTGGTAATATGCACCTTACTGCTGACCTCCCTGTCCAACGAGGCCAAAACATTGCATTCCACATGCCGGTAGAGAGCCGGAATGGCCTTCCGTGAAAACAAATTGCGTTTTGGAACCTGCCACTGAGGTACAGCACATTCCAAAAATTCGCGAAAGGGGCAGAGTCTACCAGCTAAAAATGCAGCAGTTGCAGTGCTAGCAATTTGGCCAAGCTAGCATTTAGATGCTGAGCATATGGATGGCTGGGACCGAATTTCTATTTATGGTTCAACAACTGGGGTAGGGAAATTTACCTGCTAAAATCAGATGGTGGTGTATAGGGATGAGCTCGGTGTTCGAACATCGGCCATTCGCCCATTCGCCCATTCGTCGATGCCAGAACTTTGTGGGCCGTTCGCACCAAATTCGTGTGACACGAACGGCCCCACGATGCACTGCGCCATCGCAGTGCATTGCTGGCTGATGATTGGCCAAGCATGCACTGTGACTCCGCATGCTTGGCCAATCACAGCGCCGGCAGCGGGGAGAGCCATAATTGGCCACAGGCAGGATGCCTGTGGCCAATTATAGCTCAGGGGGGGTTACGTATACTATATAAGGCCGCCAGCTTAGCGGCCTTGTGTAGTGTGTTGGCGTGCAGGGAGAGAGCAGGATAGGCAGGGACAGTGTCAGCTTTGCTTCGCTTCTTAACCTAGCGCTGTTACAGTGGGTGTAGTGTGCCTCCTGCACAGTATACACCTGAAGCTACCTCTCATTGCTGGTGTTGTTCTGTAGTTCTGTTGTGCAACACAGGCATCTGCAGCATTGTCAGTGGGTGTAGTGTGCCTTCTGCACAGTATACACCTGAAGCTACCTCTCATTGCTGGTGTTGTTCTGTAGTTCTGTTGTGCAACACAGGCAGTTCTGTAGTTCTGTTGTGCAACTTTAGACACTCCCCAGGTACGATATATAAAGGAATATTTCACTTTTTTTTTTTTTTCACTTTATGCATCATTAAAATGACTGCTCCAGAAAAAATGCTGTTTTTAAAACTTCTTTTTGCATTGATACATGTCCCCTGGGGCAGGACCCGGGTCCCCAAACCCTTTTTAGGACAACAACATGCATATTAGCCGTTATAATTAGCACTTTAGATTTTGAACGTTCGCGTCCATTGTATTTAATAGGGTTCTAATGTTCGCGCAAACTTTCGGTCCGTTCGCAGGTTCTGGTGCGAACCGAACCGGGGGGTGTTCGGCTCATCCCTAGTGGTGTACTGCTAGCAGATTGGCTGCAAGTACTTGGGACATCTATTGCTATACCTTCATTCCTCTCAGTGCAGGTTTTTGACAGGACTGGAGGTATAGTGGGGTTGGAAATCCCAGATGAGGAGCAAGGAGAAGTCCGCCTTTTTCTTTGATGTGGGTCTTTCAAGTGCTGTTGCCAACAGACTGCATGGCAGGTCTTCATATGTCTGGTCAAGCATGTGGTGCCCAAGCGGCTTGCCACGCTTGATCCGCTTCAGACATAGGTTGCAAACAGCAACAGTGCGATCTGCTGCACACGTGTTAAAAAAGGCCCACACCAAGGAACTTTTAAAAGTCAGTGGGGAGTCAGCAGCGCCCTGCACCTGCGGAGCTCTGCGGTGTGATGCAATAGGATGGCTGCCGTTAAGCTGCCCCCTAGAGGACATGCCTCTGAGTTCTGCCTCCTCCTCCTCCTCTCTTCTCTCAGGCACCCAAGTCAGTGACATCATCCCCTCCCTCCTCGTCTTGGCAGTATGCTGCAGCTGGGGGAACAGCTGTGTCCTTCTTTAGCACACTTTCTCTCTAGGTTTACATTACTCCCTTCCTCAACCTGGGAACCAACATCGGAGCATTCAAATCGCTGCGCATCCTCTAGGAGCATGTACCTGATACTGGTCAATATAATTCTGGGGACAATGGTGGGGCTACAGAAGGAGTGACTGTGGACAAGGAGCCAGTGGAATAGGCCGCTTTGGCAGCTACGTTGGAAGGAAAATTACTCTGAGCCTGGGTGACAGAGGATGAGGAGGATGAGGACGGCTTTCTTATCCACTCCACCAACTCTTCTGCTTGTTCTGGCTCAATAACACAGCCAGCAGTAGAAAAAAAGGATAGGCGTGCCCCACGGTCACCTGTAGAGGATGTGCCATATTCATGACCAGCACTGTTGACTGTAGGCACAGAGGCTGCTTGCCCTCTTTTAGTGGCCTGTGAGTGTCTGCCTCTCCTTGGTCGCTTTCCAGATATGTTGTATATTTTGTTTTGCAACACCACACTACACTGTATTGGATACTGTGTACACCACCAGAAGTGTAGTAGAAACTGTACATACTGTATTAGAAACTGTGTACATTGCCTGCACTCTATTAGCAACTGTACTACGGCTTCACTGTATTTTATACTGTGTACACCACCAGAAGTGTAGTAGACACTGTACACACTGTATTAGATACTGTGTACACCACCAGAAAAGTAGCACAAACTGTACACACTGTATTAGGCTGCATTCACACCTGAGCGTAGCGGAACGAGCGTTTTTACCGGCGTTTTTACCGGCGTTTTGTCGCGCGAATACGGTCGTTTTTGCACATTTGCATACATCGTTTTCAGGCGTTTTTCAACTTCATCGTTTTTCTGGATAGCCAATAGGAAAAATGATCATCACTGTCATCATTTGTTGCTATGTTTTTAGATTTTGTTCATCTGCTTCCTGGGTGAATACTGTACTACCGGGTCATCATTGTGCTTCCTGCTCCATATTGTACTATCTTCTGCACAAAGATGAGTGACAATGAGATGGCGTGTTTTCTGGCAGCAGCCACGGTTACCTCATACTTTCTACATGAAAGAGAGAGGAGAAAGAAGAGGGCACGCAGATATTGGATCCACCCAGTAATTGCCGAACGTGAAGAGAGAGGCCAATTTTGGGTCATGTATAGTGATCTACGTGAGCATGATGAGAAATTCTTGGACTACACAAGGATGTCCATAAAAAGGTTAGTCAAAGTAATTTGGATTCATGATGTTTGACATTGTTCCTGTCTTATAATGTCCACTAATAAACCCCATATTTCTTGCTCACAGCTTTGATGAGTTACTGGGTTTACTCAGTAGCCGGTTGCAAAGAATGGACACCTATTTCCGGAACAGTATACCCCCAGTGGAACGACTAATCATCACACTGAGGTAAATTCTTCTTATTTTTTTTTGTCCCCAGTGCCACGTATCAATACCACCTGTCAGTGTCATGTGTCATCATTGCCACCTGTTAGTGCCACGTGTCCCCAGTGCCACGTATCATCAGTGCCACGTATCAATGCCACCTGTCAATATCACGTGTCATCATTGCCACATGTTAGTGCCACGTGTCCCCAGTTCCACGTATCAGTACCACCTGTCAGTGCCACGTGTCATCAGTGCAATGTATGTATTTTGGGGCGTTATTAGTGGTATACACATTTCATCTGCGAAAAATAACATATTACAATGATTATTATAATAAAATTCCTACTTTTGTAAAGAATTGAGGGAAAAATAAACATCCGATCACACAATTTTAATATTAAACAAAAAACTTTATTTGTTACTATCAAATATTAACTAAATATAACTTATTCTCTTTTTTTTTTAATTTGAAAAATATACAGCTCAACCGGAGCTAACGTAGCTCATAAAAAAATAAAAATAAATCAGAGGTGCTGAAAGGTTTGGGAGGAGTTGACTCCCTCGTTAGGTGCATTGACCACATCCATGGCATGGCCATATTGTGACCAGGTGGAGGTAGATGCATGGTCATTGGGCTGCCAATTAGAAGGTGGTGGTGGTGTTGGCAGACGGTAGTAATTGGTTGGTGGCGGTGTAGGCAGAGGAGGGTAATTAGGAGGTGGTGCTGAAAACCGAGGAAGTGCTGGCAGATGGGGCGGGGGGGGATTAGCATAAGGACCATATGGTGGGGGAGGTTCAGAGGACCTATATGTGGTGGTTGGCGGGATGAAGGTCGCAATGTAGCGTATAGTGCCTGACAGCATGTCTGCCTGGAGCTCTGATGGAACCTTCTCCATCAGACCTTCCAGACACCTAGCAGACACTTGTACATGGGACCTATTGCTGGTCATCCTGTCCGACATACCGGCCATAATGTCCAGCATTCTGTTAAAATCCGGTTCCGGAGCCCTCCTTCGTGTTCCTCTAGCTGGCACACGAACAGGAATAGGTGGTGTGGACTCCTCGTCACGGTCTCCCACAGGTGTTGTTGCTGTAGAGCGTGCCGGAGTAGACAACTGGCTCTCCGGATCTTGTCCTTCTTGTTCACCGCCTGATGCCTGGCTTGCTTGTGGGTCCAAATTATTTTGGGAGCTGTCCTCCCAGCTGTTTTCAGTACTGAAAATAGGAATTAATTATTTTTATAAACTTTCTCTTTACATTTGTTAATGACATTCGTACAGATGATAGCTTACCGCCCCAAAGCCACCAATGGCCGAAGGAACTCCAGTTCTCTAGCATACATGTACTCTCTTGGAGCACATGCTGCAGATCCACTCCTACATTCCCTGGTCAGGCGTACATGTCGTGTGTAGGCATCCCGTAAGCTTTTCCACTTCAGTTTTAGCATTTTAACTGTCAAAACACAAATTAAAATATATATATTTATTTCTTTGTAGGTACCTAGCAACTGGACAATCTATATCAAGTCTGCACTATAGCTTTCGGATAGGGAAATCAACAGCTAGTTATATAGTCCGTGACACCTGCTCTGCAATTTGGGAGATTTTGAAGGATATCGTGTTTAAAAAACCGACATCAGAAGAGTGGTCACAGATATCAGAGGTTTTCCTGCAACGCTGCAATTTCCCTAATTGTGTCGGAGCAATCGATGGGAAACATATCAGGATCATTAAGCCCATGGGAAGCGGAAGCCAATACTTCAATTATAAAAAATATTTTTCTTTTGTTTTGATGGCGGTTGCGGATGCCAATTATTGCTTCCGGTACATTGACATTGGTTCGTATGGCAGCAGCGCTGACTCGGCTATTTTTAACAATTCCTCATTTGGACACCTCCTACGTACCGATTGTCTGGACCTTCCGGCAAGCAGGCCACTCCCTGGCACAAATGGCCCTCCCCTACCCAGTGTGTTTGTTGGAGATGAGGCCTTTGCTCTGAGTGAGCATCTACTACGGCCTTACTCAGGGCACAATCTAAATGAACAGAGGAGTGTGTTCAATTACCGTCTAACACGAGCACGTCGTGTGGTAGAATGTACATTTGGCATATTGTCAAATAAATGGCGGGTACTGCACACTCCGATTGTTCTGAATATGCAAAATGCAGTCTCTGCTGTAAAGGCTTCATGTGCATTGCATAATTTTGTAAGGCAGCGGGATGGATATGATTTTGAGGAGCCAGTACTTGAGAGTATGGAAAGAGCGCATTGGACCGGTGTGCGTGGAAACAGACAAGGGACACATGTCAGGGATCAATTTGCATCCTACTTCATGTCTCCAGCAGGACAGGTCCCATGGCAGCTTGAGGCAATTCAATAAATTATTTCTTTGTTATAATAATAAAACCGTATACTATGCTAGGTGAATAATTAATAAAATTGCTTGATTTATTGTGAAGAAGTTCCGTGTTTTTTTTTTAAATATATATTTATCTTTGTGTGCAGTATCCATACAATATACACTAGGGGTCAGAGTGTGCCATCATGTATTTGTGACATGCTGACTATACTATACTCATAGTCCTATGCATAGGCCCCTTTCACACTGAGGCGTTTTTCAGTCGCCTGTATAGCGCCTGACAAAAGCGACTCCTTTGCGCTAGAAAAAGTCCTGCTAGCAGCATCTTTGGAGCGGTGAAGGAGCGGTTTATTCACTGCTCCTACCAATTAAAATCAATGGGGCAGCTTGTTTTAACCCTTTTTCGGCCGCTAGCGGGGGTTAAAAATGCCCCGCTAGCGGACGAAAAAGGGTTAGAAAGGCACGCAAATCGCCGCTGCAGAGGCTCTTTGCAGGCGGGTTTGGAGCGCTGCCACATTTTTTTTAATGGGAAGGGGCGCTTAGCGCTCCAAAGATGCGGCTTGCATGACTTTTTCATATGTTGGGTATCTATTTACTCGCCGTATCTTCATCTTTGACATTATGCAACAAAATTGGGCTAACTTTACTTATGTTTTTTTTCATTTTAAAAAAAAAAAAAAATTTGAATAATTGCTGCGAAAATACCGTGCAATATAAAAAGTTGCAACGACCGACATTGTATTCTCTAGGGTCTTTTCTAAAAAATCATATATAATATTTGGGGGTTCTATGTCATTTTCTAGCCAAGAAATTATGGATTTTACATGTAGGAGAGAAATGTCATAATTGGCCCCAGGTGTGAAGTGGTACTGTTTTTCTATAATGTACTAATGTTTGCAGGGGTTTATCTTACCTTTTACATCCTTAACATGGCCAGTTAGGTCTGCCCAGTTTGAGAAAACTTTCATGGCAATCTGGGTCCATGCCCTCCTCTTGCTCGCTCTGAGTTTATACGTGGGATCTCTGGTATCATAGAGACAGGGGTGCTCCTTGACCATTCCAATAAATGTCTCTTGATCCAGCAGGCATACAGTATCTTCATCCTCCATATTGCTGGTCTGTATGTCTGCTAAAATGGTTATCTGTGCACTTCCTGTTATGTTATGTCATTTCCTTCATGTAAAAATTTACTTCACTTGAGCAGATGCAGCGACAAAACGTCCGTAGAAACGCTCGTTGTCGCGCTAGTCGCTTGAATCGAGCGTTTCCATTCGTTTCTATGGGGGCACGAACGCCCAAATCTGCCCGATTCGCGCGACAAAAAAGGGTCCGGAACTTGTTTGAGCTTCAGGCGTTCGGCTTCAGGCGCTTTGGAGTGGAGATGTGAACGATCTCCATAGAGAATAATGTATTTTATCCCCTCGAACGTTTTGTAGCTTCAGGCGTAGGGCGGCTTAGGGCGACAAAACGCTCAGGTGTGAATGCAGCCTTAGATACTGTGTACAACGCCTGAAGTGTATTAGAAACAGTACACCACAGAATGCACTGTAGATATATGCTACACTGAATGCAGAGTGTATATATATATATATATATATATATATATATATATACACACACACACACAAGACTGTATATGTATATATAATATACATATATCATTGCCTGCACTGACTGAATATAGAGTAAACACTGAATTTATAGGCTATGCTAAATGCAGAGTATATATAAATATATATATATATAGATGCACACACACACACAGTATCTCACAAAAGTGATTACACCCCTCACATTTTTGTAAATATTTTATTATATCTTTTCATGTGACAACACTGAAGAAATGACAATTTGCTACAATGTAAATTAGTGAGTGTACAGCTTGTATAACAGTGTAAATTTGCTGTTCCCTCAAAATAACTTAACACACAGCCATTAATGTCTAAACCGCTGGCAACAAAAGTGAGTACACCCCTAAGTGAAAATGTCCAAATTGGGCCCAAAGTGTCAATATTTTGTGTGGTTACCAAAATTTTCCAGAACTGCCTTCACCCTCTTGGGTATGGAGTTCACCAGAGCTTCACAGGTTGCCACTGGATTCCTCTTCCACTCCATCATGACGATATCACGGAGCTGGTGGATGTTAGAGACCTTGCGCTCCTCCACCTTCTGTCTGAGGATGCTCACAGATGCTCAATAGGGTTTAGGTCCAGAGACATGATTGTCCAGTCCATCACCTTTACCCCCAGCTTCTTTAGCAAGGCAGTGGTCAACTTGGAAGTGTGTTTGGGGTCGTTATCATGTTGGTATACTGCCCTGTGGCCCAGTCTCCAAAGGGAGGGAATCATGCTCTGCTTCAGTATGTCACAGTACATGTTGGCATTCATGGTTCCCTCAATGAACTGTAGCTCCCAAGTACCGGCAGAACTCATGCAGCCCCAGACCATGACACTCCCACCATCATGCTTGACTGTAGGCAAGACACACCTGTCTTTGTACTCCTCACCTGGTTGCAGCCACACATGCTTGACACAATCTGAACCAAATAAGTTTATCTTGGTCTCATCAGACCACATGACATGGTTCCAGTAATCCATGTCCTTAGTCTGCTTGTCTTCAGCAAACTGTTTGTATGCTTTCTTGTGCATCATCTTTAGAAGAGGCTTCCTTCTGGGATGACAGCCATGCAGACCAATTTGATGCAGTGTGTGGCATATGGTCTGAGCACTGACAGACTGAGCCCGCACCCCTTCAACCTCTGCAGCAATGCTGTCAGCACTCATATGTCTATTTCCCAAAGACAACCTCTGGATACGACGCTGAGCATGCGCACTCAACTTCTTTGGTCGACCATGGCGAGGCCTGTTCTGAGTGGAACCTGATTTGTTAAACCGCTGTATGGTCTTGGCCACCATGCTGCAGCTCAGTTTCAGGGTCTTGGCAATCTTTTTATAGCCTATGCCATCTTTATGTAGAGCAACAATTCTTTTTTTTTAAGATCCTCAGACTTCTGTGCCATGAGGTGCCATGTTGAACTTCCAGTGACCAGTATGAGAGAGTGAGAGCGATCACACCAAATTTAACACACCTGCTCCCCATTCATACCTGAGACCTTGTAACACGAACGAGTCACATGACACCAGGGAGGGAAAATGGCAGCAAATTTACACTGTTATACAAGCTGTATGCTCACTACTTTACATTGTAGCAAAGTGTAATTTCTATAATGTCCCATGAAAAGATATTATAAAATATTTACAAAAATTTGAGGGGGTGTGCTCACTTTTGTGAGATACTGTATATATACTAGACTGACTGTGTGTATATATATATATATATATATATATATATATATATATATATATATATATATATATATATATATATAATCAAATACACTGCCACTAACTGAATAACCTGCCTGCTTAATCTAACTCAAGCTATCTCTCTATCCACACCAACAACACTACACAGGGCCGTATATAAATCCATCTAGCATACAGTTCACAAAAATGTCGGCTATCACACCATGACCTAACCATGCCTCAAAGCAAATGATTTCCTCTACATCACTTCCCCCTTTAACCACTTCAGCCCCGGAAGGATTTACCCCCTTCCTGACCAGAGCACTTTTTGCGATTCGACACTGCGTTGTTTTAACTGACAATTGTGCGGTTGTGCGACATTGCACCCAAACAGAATTGACATCCATTTTCCCCCACAAATAGAGCTTTCTTTTGGTGGTATTTGATCACTTATGTGGTTTTTATTTTTTGCGCTATAAACAAAAAAAAAGCGACAATTTTGAAAACAATATATATTTTTTACTTTTTGCTATAATAAATATCCCCCAAAACAAATGGTAAAAAAAAAATCGCAATAAGCCTATATTGATTAGTTTGCGCAAAAGTTATACCGTCTACAAAATACTGGATAGTTTAATGGCATTTTTATTATCAATTTTCTTTTATTAGTAATGGCGATCTGCGATTTTTATCATGACTGCAACATTATGGCGGACACATCGGACACTTTTGACACTATTTGTCATTTATACAGCGATCAGTGCTATAAAAATGCACTGATTACTGTGTAAATGACACTGGCAGGGAAGGGGTTCAACACTAGGGGGTGATGAAGGGGTTAAGTGTGTCCTAGGGAGTGATTCTAACTGTGCGGGGTGGGCTACTACTTTGATGACAGGGAGCAGTAGATCTCTGTCATGTCACTAGGCAGAACGGGGAAATACCTTGTTTACATAGACATCTCCCCGTTCTTCCACTCCGAGACATGATCGCGGGCCCCCGGCGGAAATTGAGTCTGCGGAAGCAGCGGTCACGGAGCACGCGCCCACAATGTCGCATCCTAAAGGGGACGTACATGTACATCCATTTGCCCAGCCGTGCTATTGTGCCGACGTATATCGTCGTGCGCTGGTCGGCATGTGGTTAAGCACTTCTCACTTGAAAAGCAACACTTTCAAGGGCATTTATAAAGCATTCTTGAAACATGTCACAAACAAATTATAAATGCTATAGATCCCTTAATGAGCATTGCTTCATTCTTCATAATCAACACGTGTGAACAAGCCCCTATAATGTTTCAATTTCAAGAATGTTTCTCAAAGTGCCAGTACCATTTTATAAAAAAACAGTATGGAGCCACCCTAAACATTGGTTAAAGACTTATCCTATCATGCAACCTGTGTGACCATAAATAAGAGGTCAGCTAGCATGCTCCACCTCCCTCCTAAACTCTACAAAGCCACATGCCTTCAACATTGGGAGGATACCTTGCAAGGGGGACAGCAAAACCTCCCTTGTGCAAGGCACCTTGTCACCAATGTTTAAAGGGGTTGTAAAGGTAAAAGTTTTTTCACCTTAATGCATTCTATGCATTAAGGGGAAAAAACATCTGACAATGTCGGCCCCCCCCATCCCCCCCGTTTTACTTACCTGACCCCTCGAAAGTCCCGTGCTCGCCCACGATGTCCTCTTCGCCGCTCACCCTGGCCGTTGATTGGCTAGAGTGGATGGATTGAAAGCAGCGCAGCCGTTGGCTCGCGCTGCTGTCAATCACATCCAATGACGCGGCGCGCCGGGGGGCGGGGCCGAGATATACAGCGAGCGGCTATAGCCACCGGCTGTATCACGGGAGCGCGCCCGCATGTACTCCACTCCATGCGAGGGAGCTCACATGAAGGTGAGCAGTACTTGCTGGGGGGAGCCGAGACAGCCGCCAAGGGACCCCAGAAGACCAGGTTCGGGGCCACTCTGTGCAAAACGAGCTGCACAGTGGAGGTAAGTACAACATGTTTGTTATTTAAAAATAAATAAAAAATCTCCTTTACAACCCCTTAAGGGACAAGCGCCTCATATTTTGTCCCCCAAAAGGGATGTGGGAATCTGCAGTCTGGAGATATATCGGAATTTCTAAACCCTCTTGAACATGTAAGCGGGCATTCAGATATCCACCCCTTTCAAGTGAATGAATACAGGGTACATAGTTCCCCTTAATACTCATTCACAAAGAAATGAAAAAGTAAAAACAGACACACCATGAAAAAAATCCTTGCCTGCTATGCACGGTGTTGTTCGCCAGTTGCTACCACACCAGTGCACTTACTGGTCTTTGAGTGCACTGGTGTGGTACTCCATTCATGTCTTAGCTATGAAATCCTTGGTGCAGGGATGGGCACTCTTTTTGTGAGTAAAGTTGGACTGTTTTAATGTGACTGTAGTGCCAGGCTCTTTAAAGCTAGCCCAGCACTTCTGACAAAATAAAAATCCCCAGGGTAATTTTTCTTTCCTCTCCATGCTTGAATGGCATCTGCAGGGAGGAAGAGGGTGGACTGAGCTCTGACTGGTTGCCAGTGCAGCACAGGGCAGGACCTACCCCGAGCAATTAGCCAGGCGGATTCTGATTGGCTGGATGGCCAGAAGGCTAAGCCCCATCCAACTATGTGGGCCCATACACTATATAGTTGATGGTAGATCTACAGGCGATTGCACAACCAGAGTGTACAGTGTATAGCCACCTTAAAAAAAAGTAAAGTGGGTAGAAATGAAAAAAAGGTTATATAGTAATGAGGGAGGTGTGGTCCAGAGAGGTAAAACACACCAAACACACGTGATGCGGTAAGGCAGCGTATAATGGGATATGAAGTTGCCTGGATGGCCAGCTGATGCTACAGGAAGTCAGGGCTCAGAATGCATAGTTTTTTAATATGAGGGCACAAACTGAAGGCTGCCTTTGACTAGGTAGTGAGATATAAGCACATTGAGATGGCTTGGGCAGAAAATACATTTGAAAAAGCCTCTATTTATTCTGAACAGTGAAATTCTGCCTGGAACGGTGAACTTAAGCAGCTCACGTGAAAAGAAAGAAAATGTATTTCTCAGTTCCCTATTAACACAGCCAATGTTAATGGGGGAATCCCTCCCGCAGTGCTATTGTGTTCTGGGGGGGGGGGGGGCCTTCCCTGGCGTCAAAACACAATGATCTCAGCCGTCAACTATAGCCGGCGGGAGTGATCTCATCAAAAAAATCAGACAAGCTGGTTGTACTAAAGTTGATCAAAGGATCGACATCAGTACAACCAGCCTGCTCATAGATGGATCAAATCTCGTCCGGTCCCTGCTCAACCGTTGCCGATTGATCCACCTATGGCTGGCTTAAGCCTTTAAAATAAAGATAATAATGTAGTGTTCAAGTGATATTGAAAATCAGTTTTTAAATGTTTTAGACACCGTCATTATTGTTTCCTTTCAAAATACCTATGTAAGGAGTGTTTTGTAGAATACCATATCCTTGGTCTTTGAACAAAGATATCTTTAGCGTTCTATTCATGTGACATCTGCAGCTCTATCATACACTCCCTCTTGGTTGTTCCCAGAATTAATAGCCATTATTACTCACTGGCCACTTCTATATGGTTTGAATAGTAATCTATTTTTATTTTTTGAAACCATTATTAAAATGATAAAAAAAACTGAAATTCTTAACTGAAGTAACCTCTAAATTAAACTGCTTCCTGTCTAATTTAGCAAACCTTTTAGCATCCTTTACTAAATAATGTAATGTAATAGTATTTTGATTCTTTTTGCTGTTATTTTTTCCCTTTCCATTAGCCATTACGGACTGTAGTTATTACTAGTAATGAATAGATCTATCAATTTTCAAGCTGTTTTTTTTTCACTACTCCTTACTGGTTAAAGGATAAATTCACTCAGAGCATTTCAACCTCGATGATTGGATTGCGGGTGCAATGTCAGGCTCATGCACACTCTCTCTCCAGCTCTCAGCCCGTACCTCTGCTTTTCTTCAGTTAGAAAGCTGGAGGGAGTGTGAACGGAATTCAAACTCACTGAACTGCATGCTTGTATTCCATTGAGAATTACAAGCCAGCCTGCTGTGGTGGCAAACTTGTCATGTATTCATTCACAGACCCCTGTAGCAGAATACATATTGGCCTAAATTGATGAAGAAATTTTTTTTTTGTCTTTTTTTGTTTATATGTATCATATTTGGGCAGAACCTACGTATGCGACACTGCCACACTTTTTTGGAGTTGGAACCTTTTGCTGTACAGCTTGAAATTGTGACTTTTTATGCGCTTAACCTTTTTTATCATGTAAGTGTGTTTGCTTTAACGTTTTTAGCCAATTTAACAAATGTTCTTTCCTTGGTTTAATTTGATGTGGCTATTCGATTATACATGATCAGCAACTGTCCTTACTAATCTTGGAGAGAAAGCCAGCCTGACTTATTGGAAGCAATGGGTGGAAGTATTTATAACAGCCAAATCAGACTCTGTAGTGGGGTAGTTTCAGTCTGGTAAGAGTGCATTTCTTACAGTGGTGATGGCTCATGTGGTGACTACATTAATGGAGTAGTACGATCTCTGCACAATATCAGTGATGTTTTCCATGCAATTGTCAGTTAAAGTAACGCAGTCCCAAATCACAAAAAAACGTCTCTGTCATGTGGGGGGAAAAACCTTCTGGAGCTGAAGTGGTTATTGCCTGGTACACACTATGAGTTTTTTTTTCCATTCAACCCAGCAGGCTGAACGAAAAACAAAATGAGGCGCTCGGGAGGAGCTCACTGTTCTAACTATCCAATGTTAGTACAGCGATGTCTCTGCTGAACTATTGTGTTCTGACTGCCCCCCTGCCAGAATACACAGGTCGGAGCTGGCAGCTATTGCCACCCAACTATTTCAGGAGGAAATTTCCTAACTTGACACATTTTTTTAAATAAAAGATTCTTCCAATTTAATAAGAAATTTTTAAGATATTTTATGAAACCTCTATTATTTTAGAATTAAATAAATTCATTTTGACAAGAAACTACTTTAGTAGTTTCTGGATAAATTTTACCTTCAAATAAAATTGTAAGTAATAGGGCAAGGTTCATGTTGAGTTTTGCAAACCTTTGCATGTGTCTCTTCAAGGACAAATTAGTTTATAAAACCTGGAAAACACTGTGCAAACCTCTTCTACTATAGATTTAATGACTTGATTATGTGTTATTCAAACTTCTACAGTACTCACTGTAACCATGAAAAGAAAACATTCCCTTTGGATAATTATAAACAAATGTAATGCAATTGTAGATATTAGCCAGGGAGTCTGGTTAATGCTATGTGCTAGAACAGAGCAAAGAATCACAGGCAGAATCAATGTTTACTACCTTGAAAACCAATGGCTACTGCTAAAAAGTTGGATGCTACCTGTTACTTTTTACCTAGTACCTTTTATTACTGAATATAATGCTCAATATAAGGATATCAAAGGTATATTCAACACAAAGTAGCATCTGTTACTTCTTAATAAATCCGAAACAATAGGACACATGATTGCTGAGAAGAAGTTTACCTCTACCTGTAGTGTAATCAATGGTTAAGATCACCAGGCAGACAAACTGTTTATACCATTGTAATATACAAGATGGAATATCTGAAGTTTCCTTGCATATAGCAGTTTGGTCTGTTTATGACCAGCTTGACTGTAATACCAATTAAGTTATGTATACGTTATAAGGCCCTTTATATAGGTAGAACAGGGCAGAAATTAAAATTTAGGTTAAATAGTTAAAATTAATTCAGGTTTCCAAAAACACAGTGGTGTTGTTTTACTAAAGGCAAAAAGACAGTTCACTTTGCAAAAGAAAATTGCACGTTGTAAGGAAATTTTCTCCAGAACTTAATAAATGAATGAATGAAGTTAAGCTATGCTGACTTCCATAATCCAATCATGTTCAAGCAAAATGTTGTTGTTTTTTCCTTGCAAGTGATAAAGGGTATTCTTTGAAAAGTGCACTTTCACCACATTCACTAACCTCTAGGGCAAATTCCTTTGCAAAGTGCAGCCTATTTGCCTTTAGTGAACAACCCCAGTGTATCTAAACAGTATGCACTATATCATACTAAGGGTCTGTTTTTTATATACTGTATATTATTGTATGCTGTCTTGTTATCTGCCATATGCAGTAATATAAACAACACCCCTCACATTTTTGTAAATATTTTATTATATCTTTTCATGCGACACTTTGTGTAAGTGTGCAGCTTGTATAACAGTGTAAATTTGCTGTCCCCTCAAAATAACTCAACACACATTCATTAATGTATAAACTGCTGGCAACAAAAGTGAGTACACCCCTAAGTAAAAATGTCCAATTTGGGCCCAATTAGCCATTTTCCCTCCCCAGTGTCATTTGACTCTTTAGGGTTACAAGGTCTCAGGTGTGAATGGGGAGCAGGTGTGTTAAATTTGGTGTTATCGCTCTCACTCTCATATTGGTCACTGGAAGTTCAACATGGCACCTCATGGCAATGAACTCTCTGAGGATCTGAAAAAAAGAATTGTTGCTCTACATAAAGATGGCCTAGGCTATAAGAAGATTGCCAAGACCCTGAAACTGAGCTGCAGCACGGTGGCTATGACCATACAGCGGTTTAACAGGACAGGTTTCACTCAGAACAGGCCTTGTCATGGTCGACCAAACAAGTTGAGTGCATGTGCTCAGCGTCATATCCAGAGGTTGTCTTTGGGAAATAGACATATGAGTGCTGCCAGCATTGCTGCAGAGGTTAAAGGAGTGTGGGCTCAGCCTATCAGTGCTCAGACCATATGTCACACACTGCATCATATTGGTCTGCACGGCAAAGAGTTTGCTGAAGACAAGCAGACTAAGGACATGGATTACTGGAACCATGTCATGTGGTCTGATGAGAACAAGGTAAATTATTTGGGTCAGATGGTGTCAAGCATGTGTGGCGGCAAGCAGGTGAGGGGTACAAAGACAAGGGTGTCTTGTCTACAGTCAAGCATGGTGGTGGGAGTGTCATGGTTTGGGGCTGCATCAGTGCTGTGGCACTCAGGAGCTAGAGTTCATTGAGGAAACCATGAATGTCAACATGTACTGTGACATACTGAAGCAGAGCATGAGCCCCTCCCTTCGGAGACTGGGCCGTAGGGCAGTATTCCAACATGATAACGACCTCAAACACACCTCCAAGATGACCACTGCCTTTCTAAAGAAGCTGTGGGTAAAGGTGGTGGACTGGCGAAGCATGTCTCCAGACCTAAACCCTATTTATCATCTGTGAGGCATCTTTAAATGGAAGGTGGAAGAGCAAAAGGTCTCTAACATCCACCAGCTCCATGATGTCGTCATGGAGGAGTGGAAGAGGACTCCAGTGGCAACCTGTGAAGCTCTGGTGAACTCCATGCCTGTAAGGTTTAAGCAGTGCTGGAAAATAATGGTGGCAACACAAAATATTGACACTTTGGGCCCAATTTGGAGATTTTCACTTAGGGGTGTCAGTGGTTTAGACATTAATGGCTGTGAGTTGAGTTATTTTGAGGGGACAGCAAATTTACACTGTTATACAAGCTGTACACTCACTACTTTACATCGTAGCAAAGTGTCCTTTCTTCAGTGTTGTCACATGAAAAGATATAATAAAATATTTATACTTTTGTGAGATACTGTATATTATATATTGTTTTCTGACTTAGTACTGTCTTTTTTACTGTGTCATTCTTTTTTGTATTGTGATCTGATACATTCTGTATATAATTTCATAAAATATTTAATTTGTACAAGTAGTGATTGAAAAGGCTTAGTTTTTTTTTCTTAATTAATATAATAGACATGTTTACTTGGGGTCCCCTGCCAGCACACTGGGCTCCTCTTTTTGTATCTGCCCCCATATCAAATTGCTTGCTATGGGGGCAGATGTGCCAACTCACTCTTGAGCCAGGCTATGTGTGTCCATAGACACAAAAAGCAAGCAAGCAAGTCTGGGAAGAGCTGCAGGACTCTCTATACAAATATGGGTTACCATTGAAACAGGTAATTCTTTAGAGCACAACTGCATGGATCACACAATAATTACAGTCTCCCATTACAAAAGAGACAGAAACATCATATCAGCTTTTCAAGCTGTTATGAAAATTAGAACAGGTGGAAATCAGATATATTTTACACACAATTTGTCACAGTGCCAAACTAGGAAATTAGAATTCTCGTCGGAAAAAGCTCTCATGGTTTTCCCGTCGGAATTCCGACGGAATTTCGCTCAAACTAATGCTTCGGAGCATGCGTCGAATTGTTTCCGAGCATGCGTCGGAATTTTGCGTGTCGGAATTGCATACACACGATCGGAAAATCCGATAGAAAGGTTTTCCGTCGGAAAAATTAAGAACAGGTTCTCAATCCAAAGTCCGTCGGAAATTCTGACAGAAAAAGACCGATGGGCATACACACGGTCGGAAAATCCGATGAAAAGCTCCCATCGGACTGTTTCCATCGGAAATTCCAACCGTGTGTACGCGGCATAAGGGTGACCACCCCACCAGTTTTTTCAGAGAATCTGAAATATAAAAAAATGACTTCCTCTTTTGGGATGAGAAATCGATTTAGGCTATGGATTTAATAATTTCTAAATGAAGTAATTTTTTATCAAATCTAAATGTACTTACTTATAATCACCTATACTTCTACAAAAGATAGATGGAACATTTCGTTTAGAAGACTTTGTAGCATGAAAAACAATAATGTCAATAAAAAATTTAAGAAATTAGAACAAGATAGACAAGATTACATACAAGGAAAGACAAAACCTTGGGAATACAAGAAAAAAAATGAGAACTACTACAAGAATAACAGTCAAACATTTAGTCTGCTCTACTATTGGGAAGATAACGCCAACAAAATAGCCAGCGTTATAATCAGCAATGAACATGCAAACCAAAGCCTTGCAATACCATACAAGAAAAGACAATGGTAACTTCTTATCAAGAATTTCACTGATAGTACATCTCCCATCACATCTATAATGAGAAACTCAAACCCTCAAAACATCCATGGCCAATAGTAAGTCAAAGAATAAGAATAAAGTGAATATTTAATGTCCACCTTCAGCATGTTTGTCATTATTACTTTTGAAGACCTTTCTAGTTTGGCGACCCCTCTCAAGCCTACAGGGACACCTACTTCCAGTAATAATCCATATTCCCCCATTGATACATCTCAATGATAGGATTTTACCCATCTGGGATTAGTTGTAAGAATGAGTATAGTTTAAGGGAATGTTTACTTACAGTGCTTGATTGGCAAAATCCCTTCTCCCCAAGGAGACCCACGGGCACTAGCATCTTTAATTAATCTATAACAAAATACTACTTGTAGTGTTCTCTCTATCCATGCATGCCCACATAGAAGACCTATTCTTAATTACACAAATTTATATTTGCATGTATAAGTGAAACCTTCTCCTTATAAAACAGAGCAAACTGATAAGTTGGTTGCACAAAAGGGGGGAGGGAGGGGGAGAAGGAAAAAAGGAGAAAAGGAGAGGTAGGATCAACCTCTGTGTGGAAGCTGCTCACTATTCATAATGGTAGCCACATCACACTCAATATTCATTCCTTTTCAGAATGCTGGTTTCCAGTTTAAATATCTAATACACTTCTAATCTACATAACGGAGAGAAATGGCCCCCCTCCAACAGGACTCTCCACTTTTTCTATAATTTGAACTTTAAATTAGTTCACCCTAGACCCAAATATTTCCACAAAAGTGTCTTGCCACATTCATATTCTGTGTTCCAATGTTAGAGAGGTGGTTTCTTATGAATTAATTATCTAATTATTGTGTAATTGCCTGGTGATCCTGCCACCCAACTTTTTTCTACATTTCTCACAAGAGATCAAAAATATCACATATCTTATTTGACAGTTCACCAGTTGTTTGATTTTGGATACATTCCCATTGGTGTATAATTGAATCATGTGTGGATTTTCCAGGAAGGCACAACTAGAGCAGTAAGATGTACCACATCTGAACATGCCTGATCTATCAAACCATTTATTACCACATTGACCTGAATGAAAGACTAGGGGACAAGATGTTTTACAATGATGGTTCCCATTTTGCTACAAATTGCACCCCCCGGGAGAGCACCTTCCTCTAGTCCCAGTCCCTTTTTAAAATCAGTAAAAATCTGTGCATTTAATTTACTCAATTCCAAACTATAATGGGTGGAAAGAATCACAAGGTGAAATTTATCTGGGTCTGACTTCAATTTACCTCTCATTTATGTTCCCTCAAATGATTTTCCCTTGAAATATTTCTGCCCCTTAACCAGGGCTTTTGACTGTATCTTGATTATAACCATGCTCAATGAACCACTTATGTTGCTAATGCTCTCTAATGTAGAGCAATTTCACCTAGCTCGGATAAATTGGTCTTCAGGGCGTCTATCCTGTCATATTTGGAATGGCAACCACCAGCTCGTAAGAGAGATTTCCTCAACATTGGCTTTCGGTAAGCTTGCACCAAAATTTGCACTATCCATTTTTGAGCCCATTCAGGTCAGATCTATATAGTCCACCCTTTTGTCCTGTTCACTACCTGTAAGTTTTAAATTCAGTTTTTAGTTTAAAAAAATCTCTGACTAAAAGGTCATGTTACAAAATAAATCAGGTCATCAATGTATCGAAAAAAATCTAATCTGGCTCCTAATAGGGTTCATATCTCCAAAAGCATGACACTCCCCTTACCAACCCATATACAGGTTGACATATGTAGGATCTCCAAAGGCATGTAGATCCTCTTACCAACCCATATACAGATTGATGTACATAGGTGCATATTTCGCACTCATCAAAGCGCAATGTCCTTGGAGATAGGAAACACCAACAAACATAAAGTAATTGTGTGTCAATAGGAAACTCACTGATTACACAATAAAGTATTCAAAATCAGCCGAGTACACAAATGTAGTTGTCGAGATGATGTTTTACAGCTCTTAAGCCAAGGAGATAAGGTGTACTAAAATAGAATGCCATAACATTACATATGAAACACTTGCTCTTTGCATGCTAAGATCAGTTCTCAAGTGTTTTGATTGACATGCTTTGTGTCTCATAAGTACAGTATGTGGGCAGATTCCTTTCTAGAGGCTAGAATAAACGGTCTCCTAAAAGTCCCGAAGGTTCACAGAGGGAACCAATGCTGGCAACTATGGGTCTACCAGTCAGTCACGGAAACCTCTGCCTTGTGAATTTTGTTGAGGTGATGGAACATAGGATTAAATAAATATTCTGGGAACAATGACTCAGCCTCACATATTAGAACCTCCTATTCTAGTATGCCTATGGCCTTGTAATGATGTCCAGAGCTCCAAAACAAATTGATGCCTGACAGCCGGATAGCTGGTACTATCGCATGCGCATGTGCTGGAACTCTATCTAGGTGCTCTTCTGACTCACTGATTTCAAGCAGCAGTCTCCCAGGCATCTGTCAGATGATTCACATTTTTCATAATAACCCAACTACCAGATTCCCCTAACACTAGGAGTGAACTTGCCAGCACAAATCTGGAAAAAGACATCTGCTAAAACACAGCTATTATCTCCATTTGAACTCTCGCAGGCACCATTTATCAGTTGTTTTAGAGACACAAATTACAAGTGCAACTGTTGGTTAACATATGGGGATCAGATTAGATTGGTCTATGCTGTTGTGATCCAAAATACATTTAGAGAGTGTTGTTGCTAGGCTGTAAATAGACTGAGCTGTTTATTACCCTTTTTACGGCTTTGTAGGTCTTCCCTATACTGACTAGGTTGATTGTTACTGTAGCGCTGACATCCTTGCTTATTAATTTGTGTTTGCATACTATAATATAAAGTCTATGGACATTGCTGTGGTTCAGTGTTTGGAGCCATCTAGTGACCAAATACTGGTATTGAACTGAAATGATTTTTACCTCAGAACAAGCACAAAAGACTAATACAGGAAGTGACTGTTGTTTTGATCAGAAGGTTGACCCTTTTTACCCAGGAGGCTTAGTGACCTACCCATGAACACTCTCTCAAGCGGTGCATGCTGTGTAGGACATAAAAGGAACCCGAGCGGCCATTTTAGGTCTCTTGGGATCGCATGGCCTGTCTGTGAGGATCTGTGAACAGGTCTCCCGGAGAACGCGGCCTACAGCCATTGCAGGGTGGAATCTTGCTTGTTTGTGCAAATTACCTGACGGTCCCTGAGAGACAGTGACCGGATTGAACAGATCCAGAGACACTCATCCGAGCATCGGAGGATCGGGCTCACCCAGCAGAGCGGAATGGAGTGACGGGCCCAGCTGACAGAGAAGCAAGCTGCAGTCACCGGACCAAAGCTACTACACGGAGCTCCGATCCAGTTGGTGAGTGGGTCACGGCCCACAGTTTGTTAACTTTCACACGCAGTTAGACTCATACACAGGCCTCACTGGGATTTATAGTTCCACAGAGGAGGAGCAGAGCAACTGACACTGAACAGGCTTGAGGCCTATTTACTCTGACATCCCAAGTGTTGTAATATAATTACCACAGTTACACCCGGAGCACATTTACCTCAATTTGACTCACTTTAACCTGTGGATTACAAAAGTCACAAGGAATTACTTTAGCTAGCAAAGACAAGAAGATCAAAGACCAAGTACTTTAAGTGAGATCTCACACATAGCTTATAAAGTAGGGGGAGCTCCCGGGTATATACATATATATATTGTTTAAACTTGTTTATATTGAAACCTGTTGTGCTGTCGTCCTATGTTGGGATGACAGTACAATTACTGTAATTACCTCTTTGAATACCTTAACAGTAAAATATTTTTTTGGTTAAGTATCCAGTTGTGTGGCGTAATGTTTTCCCAGCAGGTGAAGCCAGTGGATCCTGAGGTTACAATACAGGTATCTTGCATTATATTGTATTGTGTTGTATTGCATTGCACCACAGCTGTGCCAAGGGGATCGAGCCAAATTAGTGGGGTTTATTGGTAGAGTGCAGGCCCAAATCAAACCAGCAGCTCCTTCGGGGGTCAGTGCTACATTACTGTGAAGGAAGTTTCAGCAAGCAGAGTGGGAAGGACAAGCACTGAGTTATGAAAATGTATCTGACCCGACCAGCATAGGTGTCACCAGGGGGTGGCTATCGAGGCTGTACCCCCGAATCTGGAGCCCATAGCCCCGAGTCTCTTCCCACAGGATCCCTGCCTAACCAGCAGGTCGCAGCTGCGACGGGCGGGCTGCATTAGAGGTGGAGGAGAGAGACGAGCGGGTGGACGAGCAGAGATGACATCATATCTCTCGGCCCGCTCCATATCACCACTCTTCCGCCCTCACAGCCGGGCCACTTCAATGTGGGAGCGATGTGCAGCAGGGGACATCATCTATCACTGCCTGCTATGTTACTTTAAAAGTGTGTAATATTTGAATATCACCACTTTACAGAATACTAAGGACATCAATTTCCTCATTCATTCCCTCAGGTGCAAGGGAACCCAAACGGTATATCCAAAAGGTTTTCCTTCGGCAGAGACGGGAAAACCTTTCGTTATCCGTAAGGGTATCCCTAGGTATGACCTCTATTGCGCGTACCTCCATAAGACTAAAATCTTTATTATGGGCCTGACAAAGTGGCGCGGAACACTGTGTTTAACACAACCTTTCTTTGTCAATCTACGGTGTTCAGCTACCCTAATACGCAAGGTGCGTATTTTGCGTCCTACATAGAGCATGCCACAAGGGCACCGTAAAACATACACCACAAACTCGATAGAGCAAGTAATAAATTGTTCGATTTGAAAACGCTCACCTTTCTTTGTGGTTATCTCAGAGCACCCATGGGGAATGGATTGACAGGTAAGGCAACCTCTCTTGTGGCATTGAAAAATGCCGGGCCTATCCTCAAAATATGTACTGTTGGTGTCATCTATTAAAACTTTGGGTTTAGTCATTTTACTGGGGGCAATGATATTTTTTACTGTGCGGGATCGCCTAAAAGTCACCTGTGGTTTAGGGGGAAGAACCGGTGCCAAAATATGATCAAGTTGTAGGATCGCATAGTGTTTGTAAATAATTCTAGAAATTGATCTAAACTTGGTATTAAAATTTGAAACAAACCTCGCCGAATGAGCCATAGCCCTGGGGTTCCTTTTCAATCCCCACGAAGATAGTGTCTCATTCGAAAGGAAAGCGTTGGAAATTAACTCATTGGGATACCCTTTTTCCACAAACTTTTTCTCCATCACACGTCCCTGTGTTTTATAGTCCTCCAATTTGGTACAATTTCTACGCAATCTATGAAATTGACCATTTGGAATATTATTTATCCATGTTGGATGGTGACAACTATCAAAATGGAGATAGGAATTGCCAGCTGTTGGCTTAGTGTGGTTCCTCGTGATAATAACATCATTCTCATGAAATAAGACTAAATCCAGGAAAATGTATTCCTTCTGGCTAATTTCATGAGTAAATGCGAGACCGAAACTGTTGTCATTACAATATTCTGCAAAAGAGAGGAAAAGATCTTTGTCACCACTCCAAATTATTAAAATGTCATCAATATATCGTCCATAGAAGACGATATATTGAGAAAAAGGGTTATTCACCCATATCTTGTGGCTCTCCCAATAACACATTGTCAAGTTTGCGTATCCTGGAGAAAAATTGGCCCCCATTGCGGTCCCTTTCTGCTGCAAATAAAAACTATCTAAAAAAGTAAAATAATCGTGGCGAAGACAAAACTCTATACTGGAGGACAAGAAAGCCAATTGGTTCGAATTCATCTGGTCATTCTTGCTAAGAAAAAACTGTACAGCTGCGATACCTACCTCATGAGGTATTGATGTGTACAGTGACGATACATCTAATGAGGCCCATAGATAATTATCCTGCCAGGAGTATTCTTTCAGAATATCGATAACATGGCTGGAATCCTTAATATATGATGGTAATTGAGTAACCATTGGCTGTAACAAGTGGTCTATATACATTGATAACCCACTTGTGAAACTGTTGGTACTGGCGACAATGGGTCTACCTGGAGGATCTATAAGTGATTTATGCACCTTAGGAAGGTGATAAAAATAGGGGGTACTACAGACTTTAGGTAACAAAAAACTTTTTTCTTTGCTGTTCAAAACACCCTCCCTGGAAGCTATCTCAACAAGGTTGATCAGCTCTTGCTGAAAAAAAGGTAGTGAGTCGGAATGAAGTTTTAGGTATGTATTGGTGTCTGCCAATAGGCGATCTGCCTCATGAAGATAATCCTGTCTGTTTTGGATAACTAAACTACCCCCTTTATCTGCCTGTTTCACAATGATGTCCCTGTTAGTTGTAAGATTTTTAAGTGCCTTCCACTCCTCAGCATTTAAATTATGGGCATTATTCTTTACTGGAATGTCGCACAGCTCCATGAAATCTTTATATACAGCTTGATAGAAAGTTTCAATATGCAGGCTCTTAGAATTTGTAGGATTAAATATAGACTGAGGTTTAAACCCTGTGTGTTTAATCTCTGGCTCCTGAAAAGGATATTGAGTGTCGCTTTCAATGTTACTTTCGGCCTATAAGTCCTCAAGTACCTTGAGTATGTCTTGTTCATGACAAGAACTGAGTTCACTATCCTCAGCTTCTATATTTGAATAATTTAAAGAATTTAATTTTGCATAGTATCTTTTGAGAGTTAATAGGCGAATAAATTTATTGAGGTCTTTAAACAGGCCGAATTTATTCGGTCCCGTTGAGGGAGAAAAACGGAGTCCTTTCTTTAGTAGACCAGATTCTGCCACTGTTAGTTTGTATGTGGATAGATTGAATATTTTAATCATACTGTCACCTTTCAGTCATGTCGATCCTTTCTTTTTTGTTCAACCTCGGACTGTCTCCCTCCTCTTCTACCTCGTCTAGTTTTCTTTTTTCTTTTTGTTGTGAAACTCCCCTTGGAGTTTTGGGAAAACAAGTCTCATCAGCTTGTGAGATATGGCTTTCTATGGGGGACAATGAGGAGGGTAACAAGATTGGGACATTCATTCTCGGCCGAGCGCCCTCTTTGATATAAGTGTCTAGATCCCTAGACAGAGGACTATATCTATTAGATAATGAACAAGAGGATCAATGAGTAAGAGATCAACATCAGTTATCCTTGTAATAGGGTTGGGGGGAGATGCCAATGCCATTAATGTTGGTTCACATGTACTTGTAATGGGCATAATAAATGGATCAGTTGGCCCTGATGCCTGTGTGGGAGCTTGGGCAGGATTACTATAATACCCATGGGTCTGTTTGTTATTTTGTGGTTTATTCTGTGAATTATTCTGTTTATTAATCCTCTTTTTATTACCATTTTGCATCTTGTTGGTGCGTCTACCTCCACCTTTGTTAGCTTGATTGGTATGTCCAGACTTTTTAGCCGGGTCACCAGATAGAGAATGGGAGGGACGAGGGGGACCACTAACGGTCTTCTGACCTGATTAACAGCTGGGGTTAACAGCTGTTACAAACTACATCCCTCCCTCTTCCCCCGTTATTGGCGCCCTTTTCACTTTTAAATTTCACCCACACAATGGCTCCCGTGACTTTGATAAAGCACATGCGCGCGAAACATGTAAGCCACGGTCGCCATATCAACCACACAAGCTTGCGCTCCATCCTCCTGTGTTCCAGACCAGCGGATGTGTCCTTCCCCTTCCGGGTCTCTGACTAGTGTGCTTCCTCCCCCCCTCACAGTGTATGGTGCGGGATGCTATTGACGCTGACGGCTGACAGAGTACAACATATTATTGTTGTACATTCCATCTTCTTTCCCTGCGTCTAGCGGCATTTGGTGAGACCACTGAGGAGATCGACTTCTTTTTCCCCCTCCATAATACCATCTGCTCCTTAGCATATGGAGCCTGGAGTCGGCTCATGCACACAGCAGAGAGTGAAGCCTCATTAACATCTTGGTACATTCCTAGTCTTCAGGACCTGAGGCGGTATGGTGCAATGTTTTAATTTTTTGGTTTGACCATATTCCTTTAAAGATCTGAACAGCATTTTTATTGAATTGTTCCCTGTTCCTTTTGTTACTGGAGCATATTCCTGATTAAATCTTTTTCATGATCCCATTTGAGCGCTGTTTTTTTGTTTTTATTTTGCCAGGGCTTGAGCTATCTGCTGGACTTAACAATTGAAGGAAGCTGGGGTGGAAAGGAATCGTCTTGCTGAACACTGTCACAGATTTCCTGGGAATAGCTGATGTCTAACCTTTGTAAAAAGGATTAATTGCCCACAGACTCAGGTACAGTATTTGGTCTGCAATAAGAGGGAGAGCCTGATTAATAGAAAGACTGTTACAGGGTTGTAGATCTGCTTGTTGGCTCTCACAGGGCCACCAATTACCAAGAGACTGCTCTTAAAGAGCTTTATTAGTACTATTTTTGCACTATTTTTGGGTATCCTGAACCCCTAAACCATCTCTCTTATTCAGTTCATTGATAAAAGGAAAAAAGACTGGTGCCCAACCTATTTTCTATCGTGTGCCTAGGACTAGACCCTGGGATTGAGATGTTAGCCAAAGAATCTACCTGGTGGTATCCCATCTGCCACCCAGAGGTAAGGATGTATTACAATTATAACTAGCTCAATGGCAGAAGGCTCTGGGTTGAATAGGTCAGGATTTGACTACAGCACACCCAAAGCAGAAAAACACCTTTAACAGTATGAACAGCTTATTCATTGGCAGATAAAGCCATAACTGGGCTCAAGCTTCAGTTACTCTCAGTAGGTACCACCAGCAGGTACCAACATGGGCTGTCGATCACATCAGGAAAAGAGGGGACAAAACAAACAGTCATCCATCTCTGCAATAAAAGTAAAACGTAAGGCACTTCACCATATAAAAAAGTAAGTATATAGTAATGTGGTGAAATAACACTGAAACAATGTGCAAAACTATAACCTAAAATGCTACACTATATAAAAGGTGAATATATAATAAACATCCAAATTAAATTTAAATGTGAGATTAATATAAATCCTTCAAATGGACAAACTTTAAAGTAATGGTAAAGTAAAAATTTATATTTAAAGAAAATAACAAACATGTCATACTTACCTGCTCTGTGCAGTGGTTTTGTACAGAGCAGCCCCGGTCCTCCTTTTCTTGGGTCCCCTGCCAACACCGTGGGCCCCTTTCCCTTGTTGAGTGCCCCCATAGCAAGCCGCTTGCTGTGGGGGCACTCATGCGTGCTCAATCCCAAGCCAACTTTCTGTATCTATAAGACACAAAGAGCATGGCTCAGCCCCACCCCCCACTCCCGCCTCACTGACTGGGATTGACAGCAGCGGGAGCCAATGGCTACGGTAAAAACGGCGGTGCCTGCCTGTAATTCTAAAAGGGTACCAGAAACTTGTTTAAAGGAGTCCATGCCCTCTTTATTATTACTCCTGTGTTTCCATTTAGCAGCCAATGTTAAGAAGATATGGAAGGGTGATGTCATAGATATTTTATTGCTTTTACCATCTGTGAAAGAGTTTATTTCAAAATCTGATAAAAGCGAGAAAACAGAGGGGGAACTATGCAGATCTGTGACCAAGTCTTTTTCTAATTGGTTACAGGGGTTTTGTATTTATGCCAGCGTATTATGTGAAAGATGTCCAGGCCTCTTTCAACATATTGATTTTATCCAGGCGGTATATAGGAATTTTGGTGGATTCTCTTGGTTCTCATATGATGAGGTTTTTTCATCAAAAGTTGGCGGTTTACCCAAGTTTACAGTGGGATTCAAAAGATGTAGGTTTGTGGCTTAACCTTTTCCTTCCACAGAAACCGAGCTTTCCCAGGTCAAGTACAGGTAATGTTTCAAATCCATCTGCAGTTTCACACAGGAAAAGGTATATGTTTTGTATTTAATGATAGCCAGTGCAGATGGCCCGCTACATGTAAATACAAACATGCTCTCTGTGTAGGCTCACATCCTGTGTCTGAATGCTTTCGCAAAATGTCTACAGCCAACCAGCAGCAACCTCATACAGACTTTTTTCTTAAAGCGGAGTTCCACCCTTTTTTTAATTTATTAAAAGTCAGCAGCTCCAAAAAGTGTAGCTGCTAAATTTTAATAAACAGACACTCACCTGTCCCACGGTCCAGCGATGCGGCCGCCCGGAGCCTCGCTCCTCTCCCCCTCCTCTCTGCGGCACCGCCATAGCTTCACGGCTGGGTGACGTGTCCCAGAAGATTGCAGGGAGGGAGGGGCCACCTAGGGGGAGAGGAGGAGACACCTAGGTGGCTGAGAAGCAGGAGGAGGAAGTGGGACAGAAAGTCCCTCTAAAAAGAAGGTACCCACTTCCCCCCCCCCAAAAAAATGACATGCCAAATGTGGCATGTAAGGGAGCGAGAAGTGTTTAAAGCGGAAGTTCCACTTTTAGGTGCAATCACACCGGTAAAAGTGGCAAGCATGCTCCCTTGACTTCAGCGTTATCCAAACCCCTTACACAGTGTGACGATCCGGGGTGATTAGATTCAAGTGGTGCATGCGATTTTTCAGAAACGTGCCACTCCAGACTTGTGTTTTAGGGCATGGCAGCCCACTTTTATTTAAAGGAAACGAAAAAAGTTCAAATCAACAGAAATCTTCCCTCGCAGGGGGTTCCACCATCACTGCATAACCAAACGATAGCCTCCTGGCTTACTCATTGTCAGCTTCGTGCTGCTTTAGTCGCAGGCTACACCTGCCTGCTTCAGACTGCCACCTGCAGTCCTAGGCTCCTGTCTCTTTCTCCTGGAACCCTCCCAACCTCCTGGCCAGACTTCCTGTCTGCTGGGTGGAGCCGTCTCCAGGTCTGAGCACTGACTGCATTTCCTGGGATGTTTATGAACCCAGCCCACAGGTGTGTAATCAGTATTCCTGCCAAAATCAGGCACATACTGCTTATTTGCACCTGTGAGATGGGGTCGCATCTCCACAACAGGTTCAGGTTCTATTATGGTAAACTATTTACAATCTGTCCCTGATTTGCCTCTAGTGGTTAGTGAAAAGTTAGCTATTGACATTTCAGAGGTCAGGATATCTGGCCCTTTTGATTGTCCTCCTTTTATAAATTTAGTTTGTCACCATTAGGGTTAGTACCAAAAATAGAGCCAAATACTTACCGTTTAATTCATCATCTGTCTTTTCCCCAAGGGTCATCTCTGAATAATCAGATAGCTAATGACCTATCGACGGTATCGTATACATCTTTTGAGCATGCGATTCAAAAAATTAAGTTGCTAGGGGATAATGCTTTATTGGCTAAAGCGGATATAAAATCTGCATTCAGGCTTCTTCCAATCCACCCTAGTTGTTTTAACTCACTGATTTTATTTTCAGGGAAAACTTTATTTTGATTGGTGTATAGCGATGGGGTGTTCACAGGAATTCTCTACTTTTTTTGGAACATGTGGTATCATATAGAACTTGATCCATTATCTTGACGATTTTTTATTCATGGGGCCTTCTGATTCTTCCCAGTGTTTAACGCTTTTAAATGTCTTTTGCAATACCTGTGAGGAATTTGGCATTCCGTTAGCTTTTGAAAAAACAGTCTGTCCAACTACTTGCCTTGAGTTCCTAGGTATCACAATAGACACAGTAGAAAGAGTTTAGATTTCCTCTAGATAAAGTTGAGAGGTTAAAAAATCTTCTTGTCTCTTTTATTAGGAGAAAGAAGATTTTATTAAAAGAAATGCAGTCTTTACTGGGTCTCTTAGCATTTGCCACGCATACATTACCAGTGGGCAGATTTTTTTCACGACGGCTATATTTGGCAATTTCAGGTTTTAAGAATCCACATATAAAGCCCCATACACACGGTCGGACTTTTTCATCAATTTGGTCCGATCGGACAAGGTTGTTGAAAAATCAGACCGTGTGTATGCACCATCGGACAGTGTTCGTCGGTTTGTCCGTCGGACAAAGTCTTATCTCCTGCTGGAAAGATTTCCCGTCAACCCGGTCCGATCACACCAAATCCGAGCGTGTGTACGCTTGTCCGACGGACAAAGTGCTACGCATGCTCAGAAGAAATTCTGTGACGGAAGCGCTCGGTCAGGTAAAACTACCTTTCCTAATCGACACAGCACATTCGTCACGCTGCAATGTTAAAATGTCTTTAATGCAGCGCATTCTCTTTTTCTTTACAATGCAACAAGAATGACATCTTTTAGCTGCTCCTATTCACCCGCACTTCTCACAAACTTACTTCTTTATTACTTTGCAGCATTTATACACTACATGTTTATTTTTACTCTGAACGGAAAAGAATCTTTGTTATTTTTTTACCATGATTTGTCTTTTTTTTTTTTTTTTGGGGAATACATATTTTAATTTTTTTTTTTTTTTTTTTTGGAGGGGGGTTGTGTGTCTCAAATTACCAAAAACACATTATTTACATTTGTATTTCTTGCTTAAATTTACTAGGAGGTTGTTTGTTGTTGTTGCCCCTTGTTAATTCTACTTTAGGATTAGTGAAATGTACCAGCCTACTCAAAGAAAAACTGTCATTGTAGCAAAGTAAAACACAATAGTCAATGATTATTTCAAATCAAAAAAACCTTTATTTAGGTCACACCAACAAACCAAAGAGGAACGCAGCCATGGTGAAACTTGGGGAATTTGCAAAGTCTTGGCCCCCCACGGCAACCATCATTGTCCAAGCGTAGAAAATTGGGGGCCTGAGGAGTACGTATATTAAGGGGAGTGCAATCTGGTCGTGAAGTCCAAAGTATCCGGAACTGCAGCAGATGCCATCTAGGTCCCCAGGCTCTGGTACTACAAGAGGCTCCATCTTCTCTCACACCAGACTGATTGCAGGTCGTCACTCTCAGGTCTTCCTTCCACGCTTCCTTCCACGCTGTGGCTGTCGTGCTGGTGGGGTGGCAGAAGGAGGAGGAGGAGGAGGAGGAGGAGGCGGAGCATGGTAACTATGGCAAACATGTGTGACTGGGGTCATCTCCCCAGCCCTACCCTTATTTAGGACATGGAGGATGAGCCCCTCACACATGTTGCGTTGCCCCACCTCCATACCCATCATTTTTGTGACAACCACCGAGCCAAAGGTCTCCTCGTCGGCGGGTGTGGCATGTAGGGAGTCTGAAGCCTCTCTGATCATGCGGAGCGCTGACTGTGCCGCATAACCCCCCCTTCTCGCCCTTTTGTAGGGAAGGCGGAGGAGAGGGATTTGGGAGTCAGTCAGGCTCCGAGGCCTAGCCCCCTCTTGGCTGCCACTACCCAGCTGGTGGCTGCCACTAACCCCTGCCTCCTCCTGACTGCCACCTTCCACAGCCACCTCCTGGCTGAGGTCTTCCTGTGTAGGAAAAAGGGACATAGTTTCAGTTATTTGTTCATCAAACACACACAATTCTCATCTAGTGACTGGTGCAAAATGTTTACAAATAGAAAACCATACAATTCTCAGCCCAGCAGTTTAGATTCTGGCCCCAAATGTCTCCAACACTACTGTCTGTTGATATGTCAAACACGTTAGGAACTAAGCAATTGGCGATCCTGAATTAAGTGAACATCATTCATTATTCCCATAAATGGTAACAAAACTACTATACCTGGAACAAGCTGGGCTCCTGCACATCTTCCATACTGGAAGGCCCAGGTTGCTCCTCGGAAGCCTCATCAGGGGTGGGCTGTGCGCAAGGAAGCGTGGAAGGAGGAGTTGAGGTTGGCTCCGTGACATCAGCCTGGTCCTTCAGAAAATGGAGACTCTGATAGTACCAGAGCTTGGGGACATAGACCTCATCTGCTGAAGTTGCAGTTTCCTCAGACTTCACGACCTTCTTCCTCTCCCTGATATACGCACTCCTCAGGCTGCCAATTTTCTTTCTAATATCATCAACAGTTGCCGTGGGGAACCTTGGCTTGACAAATTCCACAAGTTCCTCCAGGGCTGCGTGCCTCTTTGGTTTGTTGGTGTAATGTGGGTGTATACCCTGCCACAATATGGGAAAATCCCTGTATTTGGCAATGAAGAGGGGGAGAAAACTCATGTCGTTGAATCCCTTCATATCAATCTCTGCAAGACACAACAACACACCAAACCCTATAAATTATGTCAGGCTAAACTCTCCTAATCTTCTCCATAAAGAAGCCTCAAGTTCAAATCAGTCTAGGCTAGTTATGTACCAACGTTAAATTGTACCTTCGTTTGTAGCGATCGTCTCGTGTGAGTTTTCTCTCCCCTCGTCTCCCAGATCGTGGCTACGACACAGGCGTGTGACGTTTTATATACACTGCGCATGCTTCAAACTCCGCCCGCCCCTGACGATCTTTCTCGTCTATTCCCCACCCCTTCTCTTTACGGCGTAGTGGGGAGAGCACATGGCGGGGACACAGCAGGTGCGCCACAAATATCCCACCAACGAGGAGGAGGACGAGGAAAGTCCGGAGGCAGAAACGTCCCGATCCCGGAACCTGAAATTCAAGGCCTCCAATATGTCATTTGGAGAAATGTTGGAGATGGTGGACATATTAAAGAGGAGCGACTATGATGGGAAGTATGGGCCTTACCTCAACCCCAATGTCCGCAAGGCCAAGATCATGTCTAAAGTTGTGAGAAGGCTGTACAATAATTTTGGGGTACAACGATCCAAGGAGCAACTCAGGAAACGCTGGTCAGACCTGAAACTGAGGGAGGCCGATCAGTACAGAAAGATCAAGAGAATTCTTCAAAAAAGTAAGTAGTTGTGTTTTGTGTTTGATTTCTTGCTTGCATACTGCTCCATTGTGTTTTGATTTTTACCAAGTTGTACATTCCAAAATGGCCACTTTCATGTTCGTCTGTGCATTCGATCGTACTCAGCCTCGATCTTTCTGCCACTGTCATGGTCGTGTGTGTGTGCATTCGATCGTACGCAACCTCGATCGTTCGGCCACTTATAATACGATGTTTGGTGTTTTTTTGGGGAAAGGAAGTTTGTTCTCACTAGAAATGTCATCAAGAATGTAAAGCCAATTTATTCAATGTAAAGGAGAGGTCACTCAGTAGCTGTTTACCCATCTGGACTCTAGAGCACTAGTGCTGGGACACCCAAACCCCCTTTTTATTATGCTTTTCCACACATGTGCTCCAGTGGATACTAGAGGGGGGTCTCCATCACACAAACTTCTACCAAAAAGCTAGTCAGTTTAGCACCTTTACAAAGTGACTTCATTCATGTAGTTGACATTTGTAACTGGCCAAACTAAAATAGTGTCCGTCACTTTCAAGCAATGTTTGTCATTTCCTATTTCTGCCCTCAATAGCTTGTGTTGCTAAATCTTCCTTTTGGACATTCTCATAGGGGAGCGAAAACTTGGGCCGTCTGAGGAAACCCCCAAACCAACACCTACCAAAAAAGGGGAAAGAGCAGAAGCAGAGGAGGAGGAGGAGGAGGAAGGAGAGATCATCGAACTTGGAGAAATTGTCACCACAACAGGTGAGTGTGGGAGAACACAGCTACTGGTAAGCTAATCCATGTATGGCTGCCTCATTTCCAACACCCCATTTTTGTTTGTTTGTGGTTTTTAGGTGACGTGGATGTTGTGGAAGAAAAATCGCACTTTACCACAGAGAGTGCCCACGTACTCATCGGAGAGATAATGGTCTGCAATCGAGATCTAGATTACATAAAGCAAAACATCAATGATGTTCAACAAAAATTGAAGAACATCATTGATGTTTTAGGAAAAATATGAAAACGCACCAAGTAATTAACACACATTTGTGCCAGCTTCAGAACACATTTGCAACTTAAAAACTGTCTGAAATTTGGAACATGCACACATTGTGTCCACATGTGCTAGCTCCCACCATGGTGGATGAATGGCAACGTTTTTTTGGGGGTGCAAACACTTTACGAACTACGAAAGTGGTTGTGGTGAAGGGGTTGCACCCCCAAAAAACGTCCATTCATCCCCATGATGGAAAATGGCACTTTTGAAGCTTCTAGGCATGTGTTTTACCATCTAATGACCATTTTCAGTCCCAAATTGTGTGCATGTTCCAAATTTCCACTTTTCGGGGGTGACCCCCCCATGTGATGAAGGCAAGATCAAACACACTTTGAACATATAGTCATGTCTGATCTTGTCTTCACTTTACAAAGTTGAACTTTCCAAGTTCCTAGGTTCTGTTTTGCTCCATGCCTGGTTTTACCAATTGCGGAATGTTTGTAAACAATGTTGTAAATAACCAAGATGTTGTCAGTTTTGGCGTGAAGATTGTAAACGCACTTGGGAATGTTTTCCTAGTAAACTTTTATTTTTCTAAATGTGTGGCTTCCTTATTTAAAAAAAACACAATGCATTATGTATGTAAAATGAAAAGGATATGGGGGGCAATGGGTGTTATTTACTAAAGGCAAATCCACTTTGCACTCCAATTTTCTTTCCCGGGGAACTTTTTCAATGCACTTGTAGAGCATAGCGGATTTGACTTATGTAAATGACACCCACAGTGCTTTGTACGAAAACACGGAGCACAGCATTTTGGAGAATACACACATGTCAGACCTGGTGATGAAAAGGAGTATTTTGGGTGTCAGTTATGCAGTACAAACCTTCTCTAGACCAAAGATTAGGTAGCAAACACACAACATGAGAATAATCTTTTTGGGAAGAAGAGACTGTTACCTCCTTTTGTCCAGAAAGTGCATTCCCACTGTCGAAGGCAAAGGGAAAAAAATGTCAAAGTAAAATAAGCTAAAAAGAAGACTGAAATGACATGAAATCATAGGTTGGTTAAAATATCAGATTTATTAAAAAATGCCTCTCACACATCGTCAGGCAGAGCAATGGCCCCCCTACCCACAAAGTACTGCATATATTGGTCCCGGATCTCACGAAGCAAAGGCATGTGCGAGAACTGGTCACGCTGAAGCAACCAATTCTTGGTCCACATACTCCTCGTCACTCTGTTCATGGACGGGTCTTGGCTCAAAGCTAAAAGCCCGACACCAATTCCGTACAGCACGAACTCGGCGACGAGTACGCACGGGAAACATCGCTCAGAAGGTCACAAAAGGTCGGCTGGTCAGAACGGACAAACAGAAAGCACCGATAAACAGCAAGGCCTGAAAGAACGAAGTGAATACCAGCAACGAGCAGACAATAAGCAGTGCAAATCAAAGCGTCCTATATCAAGATATAGGCCGCAATGACCAACAAATGCGAACTGACTACACGCACTAATAAACAGATACGCACGACAAGCACAAACTGAAGAGCAGTAACGATCTGAGTCAGAAAACTGAGAAGCGCGAATCTTAAGTCACCAAACTTCCACTAACTCTCGATAAACACGGGATCAGCAGAAGGAGCCCAACGGGTGCCTGACGTGGTGCTGAACTTCCCTTTTGTAATCTCGTGGACGACGACTTACGTCACAACGTTCTTCCGGACCGGATATTCCGACAACGTAGTCCGACCGTGTGTACGCAACGCCAACATCGGACAAAGTACGTCGGACAAAGTCCGACTGACCTGGTCCGCGGATTGTCCGAGCGTGTGTATGGGGCTTTAGATTAACCCCTGAATTGAAAGAGGATATGCTGGTTTGGCTAATTTTTTTGGTACACTTTAATGGGAGAGCATTTTGGCAGGGTGAATTTATCCTAGACAGGGATTTTTGCTTATCTACTGATACAGCAGGCTCAGTTTGTTTTGCGGCAATTTGGGGTAACTGCTGATGTGCTGATTCTTTGCCCCCTTGCTGGTTAAGTAGAGGACTCTGCAGGAATATTGTACTTCTTGAATTATTTCTTTTGGTTGTGACTCTTGAAATTTGGGGCGAGCCTGTCATCCAAATCGCCACCTGTGATTGCTCTTCTGCTTTCCCTGGCTTATGAGTGCCTTTGTCTGAACATTTGGTTCAAGGCTAAATATTTCCCAGGTAAAGTAAATGAAGTAGCTGATGAACTTTCTCGTTCGCAGATGGAGCGTTTCTTTTCCCTATTGCCATCAATGAATTATCTAAGAACTCCTTGTCCACCTCATTTGTGGGGAATCGTCTAGTTTCTGAAAACATAAAAAAATCTTTGGCTGCAGCCTCATGGTCCGATTAGCGGTCATCTTGGTCGCTATGGTTACAATTTCTGAATACACGGAAGGTTAATATGTTAACCTATTCAGAAAACATGGTTTTATTATTCTTAGAATCTTTACTGAATAAAAAATATTTAACCTATTGTTTAAGATATTTTTCAGTTCAGCAAACTCTGAAGGGTTACAAAAGATCTCATGCTGTGGTTGATGACAAGAGTCCCATAACGCCTGAAATTCTTACTTCTCTTTGTTTAGTTACTAGTTCTTTATGTTTTTCTTCTTATGAGGCTATTTTTTCAATGCTGTTTTTAGTTTAGCATTGCGGTTTTCTGAAATTGTGTCAGCTAGCAAAAAGAACCAATCTAGTTTACAAGTGCAGCATGTTATTCTGGCGGATTCTACGTTAACATTTTTTATTTGATTAAGTAATGCCACGTACACACGACCGGACTTTCCAGTGGAGGTCCGCCGGACTTTCCGAACGAGCGGAGTTGCCCACACATGCCCACACACGACCGGACTTTTCCGGTTGACTAGGTCCGGCGGACAATCCGCCGGACTTTTGAAATTAACGGACTTGCCCACACAAGGAGTAAGGTCCGTTCATTTTGAACGTGACTCCAGGTAGACGGGACTAGCGAAGGAAGCCAATGTCGCTGCCATCATCGGCGAGATTGACACCGTGCTAGCCCTTGTATGGATTTAAAGGGGGATCCCTATGCCGAAAAAAGGCGCGGGGGTCCCGCCAAAGTCCATAGCAGACCCTTAATCCGAGCACGCAGCCCGGCCAATCAGGAAAGGGGGTGGGGACAAGCTAGCGCCCCCTTCTCCTGAGCCGTACCAGGCCGCGTGCCCTCAACATGGGGGGGTGCGATCGTGTGTACGCGGTATAAGACTGACCAACTGGCCAACCCTTGTACTTGGTTATGTTTGCTGGCTTGTCCTGGCTCCCCTGTTTGCCCTGTGATATGGAGGTCATCTTGTTTGGCTATCTGTCCCAAAATGGGAGAAGTCCTTTTTATCCATGCAGATTTTTTCTCCATTCACAAAATACCAATTCAATGTTGTCCTGTCCAGATGCTGCAAAACGCTACATTTGCCTAAGGTTCGAATTTTAGCACATTCTTTCAGAATCAGTGCTGCCACGGAAGCAACTAAACTAGGTTTTTGATCTGGTCACATTAAAAGCTTGCGCAGATGGAAGTCAAACTCTTTTAAATTATATATTCATCCTAACTCTCTTGTCTAATTGTTACAGGTTTGCCTAGAGTAGTCTGGATTGTTGAACACTCATTCGTGTACTGGGCTCAACAATGTGCTGCTTCTCGTTATTACACTACCAATTTGGGTCTGGATCCAGACTCTTTTCAAGTATTTTGGTTTGACAGAAGGGGTATGTTGTGGGATGAACTATTGTTTGAGTTTAGTAGACTCCATTTAGGTTGGCCTGCATCTAGCATTTTAATTCTGCACTTGGGTGGGGATGATGTTGGTCAGCTGCATACGCTGGATCTTATTTTTAACATTAAAAGTACAATCTATCATAGCCAGGATGACATCAGGTGTGACAAAACGCATAGGGAGGAGTGACGTGCTGACGTCACCGCGTGTATGCAGGTCCCGGAAGCAACGGGCTGCTATCAAGGGCCAGCTGGCTCGATTTATTCTAATGCCGATTTTATTCAACTTAATTGTAAGTGCAATTTTGTTTTTTACTTTAATAAAAAATAAGGATTTACACTATGCAAGCCTTTATTTTTACATGGGGACCTATTGAACATATATGTATATGAGGACATCCATTGGTGAAGATGCTGAGAAATTTGGTGCACAGCACAGAGACCCGAGGCTGGGTAACAAGCCACAAGCGCATCTGATCTCCTGTAATAGGGGATCAATTACAGTTGGTAAGCGCCAGTGCATGCAGAGGTGGAGGCACTATCCTATTTTACCTTCTCACTTCTTCTGTGGTGTTTTGTTCGTGTGTCACCGTGGATGAGCACATTGATGTACTACTCACAATATATGGACTATTGATTTGGTTCTTTATCCGTCAAGGATCAATTAGTGATATTTGCACCAATTGCATCATTTGTAATTACAAAGAGTACTTTTTTCTCTTGTTATATATACTCATTTATGTCACATATCTAAGGTATCATTCCGGACTATCAATTATTAACCAGCGCAACTTAAGTTTTAATTTTGTATGGTATTGTGTTGTAAAGTTGCAGCGGAGTTTTGATTTCCTTAAGTTTTAAATCATTCATTGTTCCACAGATAGCGCAGTATTTGAATTTTGTTACATCATATTAAGATGTCATCGCCACAGTTAGTGGTTATTTTCTCTGAAATTATCCCAAGTTTACGGTGGTTGGATTCCATGGTGTTAAAGCACTTTGAAAAAGTAATGAAAAGAATCAACAGGGCTGATTTATGGCCCATGATTTTGGTTTTTCATATCGCCATATAGACCTAGAAGGGGGTACACCAGGGCTTTAAAGGGATGATGGGGGACATTGATCCAATATTGGCCTGGACATAATGAATCTTGCATTTTAAACTTGTATTGAAAAGGCCGCGTGTTGGGGGGTAGGTGTGACAGGTGGGATGATACCCCCTTGTCTTTTAGGGACAGTTTTGTTAAATAAAATTGAAGTCTGATTGTTTATTCAGCTTGAGTTTAGTGGCTGAACTGTCTTCTTAAGGTTGAGGTACTGAGTTATTCAGTGCTGAAATTAAATATATGTGGTCAATTGATATTTAATGAATCTGTTTGTAAACCAAATAAAAAGCTGCGACCAAATTTTAGCCAATAGAAAATGTTGTTTAACCACAGAGCATTTTCACCCCCTTCCTGCCCAGGCCAATTTTCAGCTTTCAGCACTATCATGCTTTGAATGACAATTGCCACACTGTACCTATATAACATTTTGATAATTGTTTTCCCACAAATAGAGCTTTCTTTTGGTGGTATTTGATCACCTCTGCGGTTTTTATTTTTTGCGCTATAAACAAAAAAAGACTGACAATTTTGAAAAAAACACAATATTTTTTACTTTTTGCTATAATTAATATGCCAATTAAAAAAAAAAAAAAAATGTCTTCTTCAGTTTAGGCCGATATGTATTCTTCTACAATAAGCGTATATTGATTGGTTTGATTGATTGATTTGCAAAAAAGTTATAGCACCTACAAAATAGGGGATAGATTTATGGCATTTAAAAAAAAAAATTGTTTTACTACTAATGGCGGCAATCTGCGATTTTTTTCAGGACTGTGATATTGCGGCAGACAGATCGGACAGTTTTGACACTATTTTGGGACCATTCACATTTATACAGTGAACAGTGCTATAAAAATGCACTGATTACTGTATAAATGTCACTGGCAGGGAAGGGGTTAACACTAGGGGGCGATCAAGGGGTTAAATGTGTTACCTAGGGAGTGATTCTAACTGTGGGGGAGGGGACTGACTGGGGGAGGTGACTGATCGGTGTTGCCAGTACTGGGAACACACGATTGGTCTCCTCTCCCCTGACAGGATGTGGATCTGTGTGTTTACACACACAGATCCACGTCCCTGCTCTGTGACCGGAAATCACGGGTACCTGCCGGACATCACGGCTGCCAGGCACGCGCATCGGCTCCCGAGTGACACGGCGTGCACGCCCCCTAACGGCCGAGAGGCCAAGGACATCATATGACGGCCGCCCAGGATGAGAGAGGCACCTTGCGGCTGTCATTTGACTATATGCGGGATAGGAAGAGGTTAAAAAAGAAGTTGGTTGTTTTTTTCTTTATGTTTTGCGATCCCATAAGCATCTCAAAAATATACATTTTGCTGAGCAATAAACTTTTTAGATTGAATTGTCTTCTTTCAAAAAGGCTGTGTTGTAGTCTGGTATATATGCATCCCTATGCTCTGGCAAAATGGCCACTGGATAAGCTGGTATTTATACCCCTGGCCACCGTGCATGCCCACACCTCAATCCCCGGCCATCAGTGCATGGTGCTGTCATCCCTCCACGCCTCACCCACTAGGCACCCATCAACAACGGACAACCTAGCCAGAGCGGAGGAAGAGAGGGTGTGGCTGCTGGCACATCATCATACACGTTAGGGGGGTATTTAATACTCAAGTAAACATCACAACCCTGAGTCCAGCAGGTGTCGCCTATAGGGGGCCAGAGCATGACAGACAGAAATCTAATGACCTGCCAGGGCTAAAAAGGAAAAAGGGGTGGGAAGCACAGACAGCAACATATGGTGTAGGGGGAAGAAAAGGATAAGCACAAAGGGAAGGAAAGCAGAGAACCATCTCCACCCCGCCTGTGCACCTCACTATCACCCCACCATATCCCACCCATCCGTACAGACACCAAAACACCCAACAGTCAACCTGGGTACACATTGAGGTGCAAAAGGGAAGATCCAAGGGTAGACCATAAAAACCATAACAGTAACATTACCAGTAATATTACTATTATGTATATATATATATATATATATATATATATATATATATATATATATATATATACTGTTTATATATAATTACATATAATGTACATATGTGGTAATATTTACATGTGTACATCTTCAGTTTTCTTTTGGCATGATTTTGTTGGATGGTTATTTTCTCCCAAAATTCTAGCGGTCCACAAAGAGATTTACCATTTTGCCGAGCTATCTATGTGTCCTGCTGAGGAGCTTATCACTATTTATCTTTTTCGGTCCTGCAGTCAAAATCTACAGATGTTACTACTCTGTGGAGAAAAAATTAATCAGGTTGAAAGTCACGTTCTATGTGGGACTTAAAGCAGCCTTTTTTTTTTTATATAGAACTCAGTGTCTTGAATAAAGTAAGCCTTTTTATCCACATATACATTGAATTATTACCTCTTCCAAATATCTAAAGATATGCACGACTAAAAAAATGTGTTTAGTTTTGGATTCATTCGTTAAGTTAATCGTTTTGTTCCATCACCTACTGTATATTCGTTGTTTCAAATTGATACGTATTTTTGAAAGTTGTTTCAGAAGATTGGCAATTTTCATTTCAACATGGTAATTTGTTATTTCGGGAGATTACTTATGCACTCTGTATCATCCCTACTAGTCCAACCCACAAACAGAAATGGAGTGAGCTGATTGGACGATATCAGCTGGAGTCACATGCATCTGAAAGAAAAAATGGAATGAAAATGAATTTAAGATTCTTACGTTATGTTATGATTCAGAGATTCTGATGGATCCACGTCCATCTAACCCAAACACAAAAAGTAGGAATCATTATTTTATTTCACTTTTATACCCTACCCTGTATTTTTTATAGTCTTAAAAAATGTTAATGCAAAATAAAAACAAAGTGGATCCGAATAAATTCGGATCATTCGATATGCTGTTACAATTTTCCAGATGCTTCAAATATTAACAAAAGGACAAACTATCACATCATATCATCCAAATGAAACAAATGAATATGCATGATATAATAAATTTTTTTTCAAATTCGTTTTCACAATTGTGATTCAGAGATTCATATACATCCGAATTTCCGAATAATTAAAATTTTGTCAGAATTTCGATTCGTGACAAAATGAATCGCACGTGTCTTTAAAAATCATTAATCGTTTTATTATCCCTTAACATTCCACGAATACCTTTATGTATATGTAGGACAGGTTTTACATTATAGCCCAACCAGGGTGTAACCAAACATTGCTAAGTTTCATTATACTAGGAATGTATTTTTAAAGTGTATCTAAACCCAAAACCAAACATTTTATATATTATAGCTTACCAGTACTCTGATGGTGTGGCTGCATTAGTGTTCTTTTTTTTCAAGATCTTTCCTTTATATTCACCTCATAATCCTGCAAACAACACACTTCACTTGTCCTAGGTTGACAATGCTCACTAACTGTACTATATCTATGTAGGAAGCCATGGTTGTCACTTGGAATGTGCTTCAACTATATATCTCTCCATTTCCATTACGCATAGTGGTGTACTAATTTGCCCAAACAGATCTTGTCTATTTTTTACGTTTTCTCGTGGGTTGCCAGTCCATTTAAATGATCGGGCTACCTCAACATAATGCACATTAACATATAAAAGTTAAAGCAATGCACCAGAACGTAAAGGTGTGAATGGGCCCTAACATTTGCATCATTCAGACTAGGGACCACAATGACGAGTCCAGCAGGTGTCGCCTATAGGGGGCCAGAGCATGACAGACAGAAATCTAATGACCTGCCAGGGCTAAAAAGGAAAAAGGGGTGGGAAGCACAGACAGCAACATATGGTGTAGGGGGAAGAAAAGGATAAGCACAAAGGGAAGGAAAGCAGAGAACCATCTCCACCCCGCCTGTGCACCTCACTATCACCCCACCATATCCCACCCATCCGTACAGACACCAAAACACCCAACAGTCAACCTGGGTACACATTGAGGTGCAAAAGGGAAGATCCAAGGGTAGACCATAAAAACCATAACAGTAACATTACCAGTAATATTACTATTATGTATATATATATATATATATATATATATATATACTGTTTATATATAATTACATATAATGTACATATGTGGTAATATTTACATGTGTACATCTTCAGTTTTCTTTTGGCATGATTTTGTTGGATGGTTATTTTCTCCCAAAATTCTAGCGGTCCACAAAGAGATTTACCATTTTGCCGAGCTATCCATGTGTCCTGCTGAGGAGCTTATCACTATTTATCTTTTTCGGTCCTGCAGTTACTACTATGTCGAGAATAAATGAATCAGGTTGAAAGTCACGTTCTATGTGGGACTTAAAGCAGCCTTTTTTTTTATATAGAACTCTGTCTTGAATAAAGTAAGCCTTTTTATCCACATATACATTGAATTATTACCTCTTCCAAATATCTAAAGATATGCACGAATAAAAAAATGTGTTTAGTTTTGGATTCATTCATTAAGTTAATCGTTTTGTTCCATCACCTACTGTATATTCATTGTTCCAAATTGATACGTATTTTTGAAAGTTGTTTCAGAAGATTGGCAATTTTCATTTCAACATGGTAATTTGTTATTTCGGGAGATTACTTATGCACTCTGTATCATCCCTACTAGTCCAACCCACAAACAGAAATGGAGTGAGCTGATTGGACGATATCAGCTGGAGTCACATGCATCTGAAAGAAAAAATGGAATGAAAATGAATTTAAGATTCTTACGTTATGTTATGATTCAGAGATTCTGATGGATCCACGTCCATCTAACCCAAACACAAAAAGTAGGAATCATTATTTTATTTCACTTTTATACCCTACCCTGTATTTTTTATAGTCTTAAAAAATGTTAATGCAAAATAAAAACAAAGTGGATCCGAATAAATTCGGATCATTCGATATGCTGTTACAATTTTCCAGATGCTTCAAATATTAACAAAAGGACAAACTATCACATCATATCATCCAAATGAAACAAATGAATATGCATGATATAATAAAAAAAATTTCAAATTCGTTTTCACAATTGTGATTCAGAGATTCATATACATCCGAATTTCCGAATAATTAAAATTTTGTCAGAATTTCGATTCGTAACAAAATGAATCGCACGTGTCTTTAAAAATCATTAATCGTTTTATTATCCCTTAACATTCCACGAATACCTTTATGTATATGTAGGACAGGTTTTACATTATAGCCCAACCAGGATGTAACCAAACATTGCTAAGTTTCATTATACTAGAAATGTATTTTTAAAGTGTATCTAAACCCAAAACCAAACATTTTATATATTATAGCTTACCAGTACTCTGATGGTGTGGCTGCATTAGTGTTCTTTTTTCAAGATCTTTCCTTTATATTCACCTCATAATCCTGCAAACAACACACTTCACTTGTCCTAGGTTGACAATGCTCACTAACTGTACTATATCTATGTAGGAAGCCATGGTTGTCACTTGGAATGTGCTTCAACTATATATCTCTCCATTTCCATTACGCATAGTGGTGTACTAATTTGCCCAAACAGATCTTGTCTATTTTTTACGTTTTCTCGTGGGTTGCCAGTCCATTTAAATGATCGGGCTACCTCAACATAATGCACATTAACATATAAAAGTTAAAGCAATGCACCAGAACGTAAAGGTGTGAATGGGCCCTAACATTTGCATCATTCAGACTAGGGACCACAATTAAAACCTTTTTTGGGGCAATTATTGTCTCTTTAACTGAAGAAAATGGTATTCTTACTGGACAGTCAGAAATAAATGTAACCAGCCTACGCATCTTTGTATTTTTTAATAAGGAATAATTAAATACTGTAAGAAGTTCTTTGTAATTGTTGCTATAGCCTACCTATTGTGTGATATTTTGCGAAATTGAGAAACCAAGTGGTATGTGTTTACATATAATTGCAAGTGGTCACAAAAAAGATCTACCAATTCTGCACAGGTGAAATAACATACCATAACAATCCATGACACAATATGAAGGATAATGACCTTGGTCTCCAGGGCAACAGTGACATGTTATAATGACACATACGTAAATAAAAGCTTAAGCACTATAAGCTACATTTGGAAAGGAATAGTAGATACACAGATTTTGAGAAAAAAAAATGTCCAGATGGTGTTTTAAATGTGTACAGTTTGAATATGATTTTACCTGCTGTTTCAAGTCTTTTTATGTTATACACATTTTTGTGAACAAATGTTTAAGCAAATATATTTTAAAGGCAAACTTAGGTAAAATAAAACAGAGTAGGCACATCTGTCGGTCAACAAATTCTTATATTTTAGGTGCCAGAATGAACAAATTAGTTTTGCACAGTACCTGATGTTTACCCGAAATCATAAAAACCTCAATGTGCTTATCATTAAGTAAGTCAAGCTGTATTTGTATTTACATTGTGCTTAGATGAAATAGGTAATCAACTTCCCATCTGCCAGCCAGTAGCAGAAAAAAGCTGTTATGTTTTTTGTATTATTTTATATTTTTATGTTATTTGACAAATAAATATTGAATTACATTGGGATATGGAACCATGCTATACTGATGCTATTTTTGTCATGGTAACCTCAAACATCTGTGTTGTATCCATCAGTATTGGAAAGTAATGAAAACAGGACTGTAAGACTCTAACTATAATAACCACAGACATTTTATTTAGGTACAGAGCTCATAGACAGTGTTTTAAAGGAACCTTCCTCTGGCATCAGACAAAAGCACAGTGATCAGACAATGATACATCTACAAGTAAGCAACAGAAAACCATAGGGGGGCCTTAAAGGTGTCAGGTATAAATTGTGAGACATAAGCTTTCAAGACCTAAAATGTTAATTTTATATACAAATCCATTAAAAATGTCAATCAATTAAAGTACATAAATGTTCCTCCCAAAGATGTCCAATATTGGATACTATAACTGTACCAGCAAGTGCATATACAGTACTATTCCCATACATATCCCCTTCCATCCACGATGCTAAACAGATGTGCCTGAAACAGACTGAGGGACCACTTACAACATAGAAGCAAAGTTTATGGGCATAGAGCCAACTAGTTCAGTAGTGGTTCAAAACAGAGTGGAGTGAGTAAGCATGTGTCCAAAAAAACTGAATAATGCTTTGGCAACAATCAAAATAAGGTACGTGAGCGCTATGAAAAGTACACTGCTGTTTCTGGTCCATTGTTATCAAAAATTTGGTGCCATATGCAGAAGTGTGTTCCACGAGTCCACACATTAGAATATTGCATAGTATAGTGCAAACTTTTTATACTTTGAATAAACCTTTTAGTACAGTATAACGCTATGGTGCAAATACTTTCTTTCCTGGGTACCTGTTGAAAGCTCTCTGCCACCGATCTACATATGACCTCAGACTGTGGAGGAATCCTTGCTTGCTGTATTTGCCTTCCTAATCTAGGCTGTTTGGTAAGGGGACATCTTGTAAGGAGAGTGTGCATGGTTACCTGCTGCTTGATGTTTACTGTTTGGTAAGGAGGCACTCCTTAAGGTGGTTGCTTGCGGTCCATCTGGATACATCGTGCACTTAATTATTTCACTTACATCGGTCTGTCTAAAGTGGGAACATTTTAAGGGGATATTTTCTGCTGATGTGGATTTGTTTTTGGCATCTGGTAAGGAGGCCTTTCATGTGGTGGTGGTGCACTTATATGTGTCTCTGGTCACGGGTGTCTTTCCACAATCGATCTGACACCATCTCCATTCACTAAAAGCTTCCATTCACAGTTTTTTGGTAACTGCCTTATATAGCTTAGTAGTATTATGCTATGGTGCATTTTTTTGTTTTTTTTCGGTGACCTTTAATTGTGTCCTATGAGTATACCTGGGAAGGAACAGAAAGCACACTACATCACTTTACCACATCTTCACAGCAACCGGACCATCAACCCGGGCTGGGTTAAAGCCATATGCTAATTTATGACTTACTTCTGGTAAGCATGTTTTCTATAAGGACATGAAGCAGCATTTTGGAGATTATTCTTGCTGAAGGAATTATTCCTGCTGAAATTGACTTTTAGTTTACCCCAGTGGGAATATTTCTATTTGGACTTCAATAGCGCAATTTTTTTCTTTTTATAAAATATTGCATTGCTCGGCAATGGAGAATCAAAGGGTAGTGGGTTTGTGGAAGTGGTTATTTAGGAACAAGTAGCACATTGTAAATTTGAAACCAAGCCCCCAAGTCCATAATGCCTACCTAGCAATATCTATTTCCTCTCTATTGCGATCACATTGGGCAACTGTGGGTAATTAAAGTATGCATACACTTACAATGTAAGGCTTTTGATGTCTTGGAGTTAACAGTGCCATCAGTCTTGGTTAAAGTGACTGTTGTGAGGGGAAAAAAAGGTTAAACAATAAGCATACTACAGAAGTGGACAGATTCTACCCGTTTTGCAAGCAGTGACTTCTTTCTTTTCTCTCTCATAGCACTACAGTAGCTGAAGAATCTTCACTTCCAGATATGTCAAATGACTGGAGCCCTGCTGTGTTCTGTGGTTCCTCAACAGCACTCAGCTGAAGACAAGGGATCTGACACACCATGAAGTGTGTAATGCCGCGTACACACGATCGGACTATCCGGCGAACTTGGTCCGGCGGACCAGAGTCCGCCGGACAATCCGACCGCGTGTGGGCTCCGGCAGACTTTTTCTTCCCAAAAGTCCGGCAGACTTAGAAAGAAGTCTTGACTCAAAATTAGTCCGGCGGACAATCCGGCCGTCTGTGTGCTAGTCCGCGGGACTTTCGAAATGAACAGACTTGCCCACACACGGAGTAAAGTCCGTTCATTTTGAAAGTGACTCCAGGTAGACGGGACTAGCGAAGGAAGTGAATGTCGCTGCCTCGATCGGCGAGATTGACACCTTGCTAGCCCCGTCACCTGATATGGATTTAAAGTGGAATCCCTATGCCAAAAAAACGCCTATGCCCCCAAGATCCATATCAGACCCTTATCTGAGCACGCAGCCCGGCTGGTCAGGAAAGGGGGTGGGGACAAGCTAGCGCCCCCCCTCCTGAGCCATACCAGGCCACGTGCCCTTAACATGGGGGGGTGCTTTGGGAAGGGGGGGCCCATTGACAACTTCGCCTATGAGGAAACGCGTCTAGGAAGGCACGCAGTGACGCCATCATGCTATACGAGGGGAGGACGGGCTCCCGAAATTGCCGGCCGGCTTTGTGTTTTTATGCGATTTGATGCAAAGATTTTTTGTAAGTGCATTACTTTCTTTTACGATTAAAAATGTTTAAACAGTTTCACACTATGGGGCAGTCTCTTTTCTTTTTGAGCCCATACTGGAAAAAGCCCTGTGGAACATTTGAGTGTCGGGTTTAGTGCAAGGTCTCGATCCAGTGAGCTGTAAAGTCCACAATACATGTTTCAGTCTGCCGACGGGCCAGATTATACGCTTATTTTGCTTCACCATCTGGTAACAGCATTATTATCCTGGTGGTCGGGCACTTCTCTTCACTCTACTATGCATATGTGAAGTCACTGTGGTGTTTAATCAAGATACATTTGGACTTTACTGTTTGTTTTAGAAATACTGTTTTTTCACTCTTGCCAATGAAAAACCATTATAGCATTGCCAGCAGCTGATGAGGAATGTGTATGGATTGATGGGATTGAACTAGTCATTGTTTAAATTTTCCACAATATTTTTCCTTATTTTATTACGTTTGTGGTTTTTGCCATTTTTAATTAATTTAATCAGTTAATTGGCGCAGCTCTTCAATCGTATTCTTTATTGTCTGTGTGTGTATCCCACCTTGAGCTGCAGCCTATAGATAATTTTGTTGATATTATTTGTTTTTTAATTTAAATTTTATTTTGTCAAGCGCGGTTTATTTTTCCTATAGCTTGAATAGATCAGCCTGTTTACTATACAAGAGTTTTAAGCAGAAAGTGATTTTGTAATTCATATGAAATACCTTGCCTTGCTAATATCTATACTTAAGACAATTGTTACAGATTATAAAGGGACATTTAAACATTTTTGTGAGTCACTCACAAAAAGTTTAGCTACTGTTAACCTATGACCTGTCTGCCGTTGGCATCTATTCAAATTCATGACATGACTGTCACTTGACTGACAGATCTACTGTGCCACCTACAAAATGCTCCTTAATTATTAAAGTGGAGGGCCACCCATAAATATAAGTTAGTTTAGACCTGCCTACAATCGCATGAAAAAAAGGGCTAGATTATCTCTGTTGCCATCACAACAGTGTGGGACTTCCGACGACGCCGCCTGTTGTGATGGCAACAGAAGCTGTGAACGGCGCTCCGCAACGCGTCTAATGTGCACGCGCGAGATCTTCGACCAGGCGGCGTTGCATGATGGGAAATTGACGTCAGCACAACGTCAGCACATCTAGGAAGAGAATGCCTGTGGGTTTCACATGCCCACAGGCAAGATGAAACCCCCGTACGGGGGTTTTATAACTACACAATTGAAGGAGAAATTTTAAGGATGACAGCGGGAAGGACGGGAGACGTAAGTGAGCATTTTAAAAAGATTTATTAATTCTAATGTACCGCAAAAAAAAAAACAGCGGAGGCAGTGGAACCCCACTTTAATAACAGAAACATAAACCTTGGCATGAGATCAAATAAAAAATAAAAAAACACTCTTCCATCTCATATGCTTTTCAAAATATACAGTGTTAGAGAACTAACATTTTATCTGAGCCTAACTTGACAAAGAACAGTAAAACAGACATTAAACACCTTGGCCGGAAATATGTAAAATACAGCACAGCATACAGAAATGCATATGTACCCTTCATATTACTAATCAGTAGAAGGACAAAAATGCCCTGGTTACAATAGGAGGACAAAAATGTCCCAAAATCAGTGATTAGTACCATACCTGTGGGATTTAGCTCCACCCTGTGGATTCTCACTATGACTGCATTATGGAATAAAAAGAGGGGGAACGATTAAGTAGCCCCTCGTATGGGAATGAGACAGAGTAGGGATAAAGCTGTTATAATCAAAAAAACAAATAAGAGTTCAACTTTGAAATGATTGGTTACTTACCTGTATGCACGAACCCTTTCTGAAATATTCGTCAGTTGGATCAGGTGACCTGAATTACCCACTCTCTGCGCGCCTCACCATGGAATTGTATCTGCATCAGCTGATGGATCGGGCAGCGAGCGGCGCCCAGTGGGGACGAGTGGGTGAATCGCTGCCTGTCTCTATCTCCTCCATCTATTATGGCTGGGCAGGAAGGTCCTCTATTGGTGTCCACTGCTATGGTGTCATTTCCTGCAGAGGCTCTGCCTTCAGTTCCCCAGCTAATAATTCCTCTTCCACAGGCATCGGGTTTCCAGCAGCTTCCTCCGCCACCTGCTAATTAGTCAGCCCGCCCTTCAGCGTCATCGACTCCCCATCTAATGTGGATGTCAGCTTGGATAGTGTGTGTACTGCTGGAACACGTGCAGAACGGTCAGGCAGGTCTCGGTCAGCTAGACTGAAGAGGAACGGCAAGTTTGAATCCCCATCGCCGCCTAGGACCTATGGAAAGGGTAAGGGTGCAAAAAATGTTCCTTCCCTGCTCAATAAAACTGCCAAAGCTACTGCAAAAAAGGGATTTGTTAATGCTGTGTCCAGTATATGTGTACCTGTTACTGCCTCTGCCTCTGATTCTGCTTTGAATATCCCTGCTGCCTCTAATGTTTTCTGTCATGCAGGACAATTTGAGACACCTTGCATGTCTCGGCACAAGAAGCACAGGATCAAGCATGGTCTGTCTGTTTGGTGTCCCTTTGGCAGACGAAAAATCAGTTTAGCCAACTACTTCTCTTGAATTACTGGGCATTACGATTGATACCGGAAGAATGGAATTCTGTTTACCTTCTGATAAAGTGACTAGTTTGTGTTTTGTAGTCTCTTTTGTTATTAGTAAGCCTAAAGTTATTCTGCACATGTTGCAATCTTTATTAGGATTGTTGGCTTTCCCAATCCGGGCTATAGCGATTGGTAGAGTATTTTCTAAGCGTTTACAGGCATACCCCACTTTTAAGTACACAATGGGGTTTATTTACTAAAGCTGCAAAGTGCAATATCAGGCTCACTTCTGCATAGAAACCAATGAGCTTCTAACCCCAGCTTGTTCAATTAAGCTTTGGCAATAAACCTGGAAGCTCATTGGTTTCTATGCAGAAGTGAGCCTGATATTGCACTTTCCAGCTTTAGTAAATAAACTCGATTGTGTACTTAAAAGTGGGGTATGCCTGTATACAAGTTTGAAGAATCCTCGCCATTTTGTTAGGATTTCTTCTGATTTGCAAGAGGATTGGAGCATTTGGGATTGTTTTTTAGCTTCTTTTATTGGCAATTCAGTGTCCTTTTTGTGAGGCTTCAGCCATTTCACTTTCCACCGATGCTTCTGGATCTTTTGGTTACGGTGTTTTCTGGAATGGGCATTGGTCGACTTCAAACATTGTTTTTCTAGAAATTTTTCCTATTTTAGTTGCCCTTGAATTGTGGGGTGACCAATTTCGTAATTCTCGGTTACTTTTTCATTGTGACAACAAGGGAGTGGTGTTCGCCATTAACTGTATGTCTTCTAAGTCCCCGCCAGTCCTTACTGTTCTTCGCCATATCATTTTTAAGTTTATTACTTTTAATATTTGGATTAAATCTTAATATGTGCCGGGTCATTGTAATGATATAGCTAACTCGTTGTCTCGATTCCAGCTGGATCGTTTCCGAGAATTGGTTCCAGAAGCAGATCTTCAAGGTCATCCATGCCCTGCCCGCCTTTGGTCCATAATCTAGCCAATGTTCAGGCTGCAGTTCGGAATTCCTTGGCTCCTGCCAGGTGGGAAAACTAAAATGCCTTGTGGGCATGTTGGTGCTCATTTTTGCATTCTATTAATCAACATCCATTTGGTTATGTCGAACGCCTAATTCTTTATTTTTTTTAATGTCTACTGCATATTCTTATTCACATATTGTTAAGGTCCTTGCTGGGGTTTCCTTTTTTGTGAAATGGCGGAACTCACCGTCCTGCTCACGTTTTTTTTCGGTCCAACAGGCTCTAAAAGGATTTCGAAGATGTACTTCTTCTATTGACCCGAGAGTTCCAGTCATTATTAATATCCTGCAGGGCTTGATTACTGTGACTGATACTGTATGTTCTTCAGCCTTTGAAGCTTCCCTCTTTAAGGTTTCCTTTAGTGTATGTTTCTTTGGAGCTTTCCAGATTTCAGAATTAGTACCAAAATCTTCATCTGCTTCTAAAGGTCGTTTTTACTCAGATTTAGTTTTGGAGGATACTTGTCTTAAGTTCCTTTTGCGATTCAGTGAAACTGATCAAGTGGGGAAAGGTCAGTGGATTTATATTTCAAAAATTTGACAGTTCAATTTGTGCATTCCAATTGATGCATAAATATTTGGTAATTCGCTCCGATTCTGTTTCTCATTTGTTTATACATGATAATGGCCTTCCGATTACTCAGTATCAGTTTTCTGCAGTTCTGAAGAAATGTTTGGTCAATTTACAGCTTGGCCACTTGCATATTACCTCTTAAAACCAAGCGTCTAGGCTTGGTTTGTCTGCCCCTGCAATTAGGCACTGGGTGGTTGGAAGTCTTAAGCCCCATACACACGGTTTTTTTTTTTTGTTTAATATGTGTTTATTGAACATTTTTAGAAAACAACGTATACAGGGTATTTAAAAATAACTTAACTTTTGTGAGGAAAAACACAATGTACAGCAGCATCTGTGAGCATCATCACAAAACAAAAAGTAGTCTTATGGGTCGCCCCCGAGCACGTCCGGGCCGGGGACCCCAAGCAGAGAATGTGATCATGGCTTCAATCTACAAACCGTCACTAACAGCAATACGCCATTTATTGGGGGGGGGAGAAAGTAGGGGTGGGTAAGGGGTAGTGGGGGGGGGGAGGAATGAGACGAGGGGAGTAAGAAGAGCACAAAGAGCTAGAGCAGGGAGAGGGGAGCGAGAGGAAGGCAGAAAGAGAAGAGAGTGAGAGAACAGAAAAGAAAAGAGGGTGTGTGAGCCTGGTTTACATACAGCAAGCATTTACATGTGAAGTTAGGAACTATTCATATAATGTATAATATGGAACGCTTAGTACATTTGCCTTAAGTATCTAGGTGCAGAAACAGTATTAGAAATTACCATGTGTGGGGTGTTTATTCAGGATCAGTTCCTGTTTGAGAAGTTTGCAGGATATCCAAGTAGCTGGGAGAGTTCTTAAATTCTAGCCAGGAAAGCCAAGTTGTAGTATGTCTATGAAAATTATCTTTTGCCGTAAGGGTGAGTTCCTCCATGAGGCATATGTGGTTTACTGATTTTATCCAGTCATTCAGTGTAGGTGGCGCTGGTTGTCCCCATCTTGCTGGGATGAGGGCCTTGGCAGCATTCAGAAGGTGGGGCACGATCGACCGTTTGTATGGTCCTACCGGATCTGTTGTGCTATGCAATAAAATAGTCCAAGGGTCCATAGAGAGGGACATGCTGGCAATTTGGTTGATCAACTGAACGATCTTGATCCAGAAAGGCTGGATGATTGGACACGACCACCAGACATGTGCATGTGAAGCTGCATTCCCACAACTCCTCCAGCATAACGGGGAGTTGGAGGGGAACATGGTGTGGAGTTTGACTGGTGTGTGATGCCATCTCGCAAGTAGCTTATAGTTCATTTCTGAGGTTTTGGAAGAGATGGAAGACACATGTGTCAGCCGCAAGATTTTGTCTTTTTGGGCATCAGGGATTGTCGTTTGTAGGTCCGTTTCCCATTTGCGAAAGTAGTCCGGGTAGGTCGGGTTAAGTAATTGTATGATACCCTTATAAAAAAGGGAGATGCAATGCAGCGGTGGGTCCTTAAACGAGAATACGTACTCAATTGGTGTTAGGTCTTGAAAGCTTCGTAGTGGGTGAGGGAGGGAGCGTACAAATCCCTGGATCTGTCTGTACCTCCACATGTCCATGAAGGTAATGGAATCAGGAGACAATATTTCTGTGAGTGTCTTAACACCAGTTGAGTTCAGTATGTGATGGAGGAGGATAGGTTCGTCAGGACTCCAGTTTCTAAAGCCGCTGTCCATTTGGCCTGGCAGGAAGAAGTTATGTGAAAGAATCGGCATCAAGGGGGAGTTGAATTGCCAGGAGAACTGTTTGTGCATCGAGTCCCACAGTGCCAGTGTGGAGCTGGTTAAGGGTGAAGCCTGTGGTGATATGTCTCTGTGGGCTCTTGGGATGCAAGGTACAATCGCTAAGTCCACCCCACTTAAATTCTGCTCAATTTGCACCCACAATTTTGATTTCTTTGCATACTTCCAGTCAGCTATCCTAGCTAGGACAGCCGCCTGGTAGTAAGCCTTGAAATTAGGAAGTGCAAGACCCCCCGCGTTTTTAGCTCGGTACAGTGTTAGTCTAGAGATCCTTGGGTGTCTATCTTTCCAGACAAATCGGGAAATCATAGACTGCAAAATGGAGAAAAATCCTATAGGAACACTCAGTGGCAGCATCTGGAGGATGAACAGTACCCTAGGGAGAATATTCATTTTAATTATATTTATTTTGCCCAACCAGGAGTGTGAGTGAGGGGCCCAGAGGCGAAGGTCCATCTTAATATCATTCAGAATTGGCATGTAGTTGCGTCTGAAGAGGGATCTGGGGTCGGGTGTGAGAAAGATTCCTAGATATTTCAAGGATTTTTGTTGCCATTGGAAGGGGAACTGGGGTTTCAGAAGGGCGACTACTGAGGGGGGGGTGTTTACATTAAGAATTTCGGATTTGGATAGATTTATTTTAAAATTGGATAAGGTTTTATAGGTCCGGAAGGCAGACATAATGTTGGGGAGAGTAATATGGGGTTGTTGTATGAAGAAGAGTATATCATCGGCATAGGCGGCATATTTGTGATTACTAGCTCCTATCTTTATTCCATGGATACTGTTATTCTGTCTAATGTGGGCCAGGAAGGGTTCTAGGGAAATGGCAAAAAGCAGGGGGGATAACGGACACCCCTGCCTAGTTCCATTATGTAGGGTAAAGGGGTCACTTAGTATGCCATTAATACGGATTTGGGCCGTCGGGTGGGAATATAATGAGGCTATTCTGTGGAACATCTTGGGTCCTAGACCCATGTGGCGCAATGTCATCTTGAGGTAGTCCCAGTCCACCCTGTCAAAGGCCTTTTCGGCGCCTGTTGAAAGAAGAAGGGTGGACTGGGAGCACCTTCGGACAGGGAGTTGTCCCTCGCTTCTCTGGTAGGGATGAAACCTGTTTGGTCAGTTGAGATCCATTTGGGGATCAAAGGAAGAAGTCTGGTGGCCATAACATTTGCAATGAGCTTTAAATCAAGATTTAGGAGAGAGATGGGGCGATAGCTGGCGCAAAGAGTGGGATCCTTACCAGGCTTAGGGATGATTGTAATGTGCGCAGTCAATGATTCAGGTCTATAGCCCGTGGTGTTAGAGATCGAGTTTGCATAGTCAGTAAGTCTGGGGATTAGGGTCTCGCCGAAAGTCTTGTAGTATTTTGCGGTAAAGCCGCCAGGACCAGGGGCCTTTCCAGCGGGGGTATTTTTTAGAGCCGATTGGAACTCCTCAATCGTAAACTCAGTTTCTAATTGTTTGAGGGATTGTCTGGAGAGTTTGGGCAGATTGGCCTGTTTCAGATATGTCATAATACGTGAGCGTTTAGCAGGGGGTGTAAGCCCATCTAGGTCTCCCTTGACGTGGTAGAGTTCTGAGTAGTAGGCCTGAAAGGCTTTGGCAATCTGAGGGGAGGAGTGTACCATTGAGCCAGAGGAGTTTTTGATTTTGGGAATAAATGAAGCCGATTTTTTTGCTCTAATCGAGCGTGCCAGTTGTTTGCCTGGTTTATCTCCCCACTCGTACCACTTTTGAGAAAAGACTTGAAACTGTCTCTTCGTTTGAGCTTCCAATAAGTTGGATAATTCCTCTCTCTTCCGTGTCAGAGCGTCTAGATGGGCTTTATGTTGTGATAGTTTATGTTGTCTATCTAAGGCAGACACCTGTTTCGTCAGATCCTGCAGCTGTTTAGTTTGTTCTCTTTTCCTCCTTGTCCCTAGTTCTATGAGCTTCCCCCACTTTGTGGCTTTATGTGCTTCCCACAACAAAGGTGAGGAGATCTCTGCGGACCTATTATCCACAAAGAATTGTTTAAGGTCCCTTTCCAAGAGGGCCGTATCAACCGAGTTGTTTAGTAGGGATTCATTAAGCTTCCAATTAGGTGACCGCTTCATGAGGGAGGGCATAGATAGTAGCATATGTACCGGAGCGTGGTCTGATATAGTGGCGAACCCAATGGAGGCGCCCTTTAAGAGGGGTAAGTGGTGATGGTCGAGAAGGATGTTGTCAATTCTCGAGTATGATTGGTGAGTTTTAGAATAATATGAATAATCCCTATCTTTTGGGTGCAAAGTGCGCCACACATCAATAAGTTGGCGTTCGTGCAATTTCCTTTTAAGAAAAGCTAACCTTTTAAATGAGATAGTGGTCTTACCTTGGGACGTGTCAAGCACCGGGTCTAACGGTATATTAAGATCCCCTGCCAAAATAACAATACCTTTCACAAAGGCGGACAATTTAGATAGGACACTAGTTAAAAAGGTTGGCTGATTGGAGTTAGGGCTATAGACATTGACCAGAGTGCACTGAGTACTTCCTATAGAACCCCTCAGAAATAAAAACCTACCTCTATCATCAGAGGACATTTCCTCAAGCTGGAAGGGCACATCCCTGTGAAATCCAATGGCCACACCCTTTGCGCTGTTAACGTCTGATAGGCTGTAATACCATTTAGTGAAATGTGGTGAGGAGATCCTCACAGCAGTAGTGTGAGTGAGGTGTGTTTCTTGCAGAAACACTATGGAACTCGAGGTCAGTTTCAGTTCCCTTAACAATTGGTGACGTTTAGCAGCATGGTGTAAGCCCCTGACATTATACGATGTAATTTTCAGGGCGGCCATTGGAGTATCAATGTCTGCCCGCACAGCTTAGGGTAAAAACCAGGCCCACTAGAACAAGTAGGAGAGTAGAGGGAAAGTAGGAAATGAAAGAGAAGAAGACTGAGGGAGAGGTGAAGGGGAGGAGGAGGGAGGGGGGGGGGGCAATCAGGTAAAACAGTGTGAAGTACATCACAAAACGACCTTTGGGAGACCATCTGTGATCACGCGGTGACCCGCAGTGTTCCCGTGGGGGAATGTGTGGGAGAGGGTCCCAGAAGCTCCCCATGGGGGTAGTTCCTGTGAAAACACATGGGAGGCTCTCCCTCACTTCCCCCAGAAGAAAAACAAGGGGGGCGGTATGCCCGCAACCCGAGTGGCAAGCACTCATAGCCTGTAGGGCCTGGGGAGACTCCCGTGGAGTCCCTCCGGTCCTGGCCCAATACCTTCTAAAATACTAAAAAACAGTTATATAAAGAAACATTGTACCTCTGGCATCAAAAAAACCATTATGAACTATTACGCTTTAAAGCAAAGCAACCTTGAGAAGTCACAGTTAGGCAGTATGTTACATTACCCCACTCCTTCGGGAGGGCCTGCTGGCAAAAAAGGGGGGAGACGCGGGGTCTTCAGCCCCATGTTGTATGACACTGGTAGAAGTAGTTAGCATGGTGCCGAGCAGGCATTACTAAAGAGAGGATGAAGAGGCACGGTGACTACCAAAGGAGTGCAGGGAAGCAAGACTTAGTTATCCGTATGACTTAGCCATTTTTTTGGGCCGATCCTGGGATGTTGGAGCGTTGCTTTTTGCGTGGGGAGCTTTTCCATTCCTGCTCCAGTGTCTCCGTAAACTCAAGGATCCCGTCTTGCCAGCCAGGTAGGTCTATCAGCGGGATGCCCACTTCCTTCGAAAATGTTGGGAGATCTTCTGGAAACCTCAGCGTGGAGGAGCGGCCATTTTTTGTTGCTATAAGACAAGCGGGGAAGCCCCACTTGTAGGTAATGCCGTCTCCCCTCAAATGCTCAAGTAGCGGCTTAAGGGCCCTGCGCCTTTCTAGCGTCTCTTTAGAAAGGTCGGGAAAGATTTGCAATATGGCACCATCTAAATCAATGTCCGGCATGCCACGTAGTTTGAGCATAATGGCGTTCTTCTCCTCAAAGTAATGTAATCGACAGACAACATCCCTCGGGAGGTCTGAGGACAAGTTGCGCGGGCGGAGAGCTCTATGCACTCTGTCAAAACGCAGGGGGTCTGTAACCGGTTTTCCCAGAACCGTGTTTAGGATGCCCTGTATCGTGGGAGCTAGGTCTGAGTCCCTGGTTGCCTCCGGTAATCCACGGATCCGGAGGTTGTTCCTCCGGTTCCTATTTTCCAAATCCTCTAACTTGTAGAGAGAGGCTCTGTGGGCTATTGCTAGACGTTTAACAACAGGCTGTAGCTCAGTAATGGCGGCCGCCTGTGACTCCTGCCGCCTCTCTGTCTCCTCCACTCTCTCTAAGACCTGTGACATGTCCGTTCGGACCGCGGCAATGTCCTTCTTTAGGGATTTCTCTAGGCTTTTAAACATCCCCGCCATCTCCTTTTTTAGCCCGCTTACCAGCGAAGAGAGTTCCGAGCCAGCCGGGGAGCCTGGGTCCTCCATCAGCTCCGATCCATAGGAGGATGCCGGGGAGCTCTCACGTGGTGACGCCGTCCTCTCGGAACGAGATCCACACGACCTCGAGGCTCTGGTCTGTGAGGGCCGCATGCTGGGGCTGTGTTTGCCGGAGGCTAGGAACCTTTTAATGGATCCCGAGGAGGCGATCGAGGCTGCGGTGATGTTCCCCGTCCTTTTGCCCGTATTGGGCCGAGATTTGGTTGCTTTAGCAGGCATTGCCAGAGGTATTAGGCCAGAACACGGACGGAGCTCTGTCTAGAAGCGTCCGACCAGCGCCATGCGGAAACCACGCCCCATGCCCTTCGGTCTGCAATATCACATCAAAAATGGCCGCCGATCATTAGTAAAGAATCGGAATGTTCCGATCTCCGGTCTGCAAAATCTCACCAAAAATGTCCGCCGAATGTTTACACCAACATGAGGCATTGCGGACTTCGGTCTGAAATATCTCACCCAAAATGCCCACCGTCAATATGTGATCGCAATGCATTATAAAAGGAAGTGAGACAGGCACACTGTATGCTCCATATGAAGTCAACAGACAAAACGAGTAGAGCTGGGATAACGGACATACCTGTGTCATTTCCAGCTGTCAGCAGTACATGCTTTTAAACTTATTGGCAAATGTGAGTACATTCCACATATTCTTCTAATAAAAACCTTTTCCATACAATATTACACTATTGGGATCCTTCTCTCTTTCATATGACCTGCAAGGGAAATACTAAACAGGAGATCTAAGGATTGGGTAAAATTTCTAGAGTGCTACACAATGGCAAAAACTGTGAATGCCTTCTACCCCTGGAGGGGTAATTTTCTCTGGTGAGTGCAGTCACAATAGGAGCACGGATAAGCCACGTATGCTGTGATCACGTTTTTCAAGAGGGAATAGACCAACGTGGGATCTTTTATTATTTTAAAAATTTTCACCAGCACAAGACACTTTTATCCACTGTTACTATATTTATTATTTTTTCTACTGGGACTATGAACTTTATTACCGGATTTTTTGCTTGGTTTTAATTATGGTTTTGCCCTTCGGGGACATTGGAGCTTCTTTTTGCACAGTAGTAAATTTACATATATTTTTACTTTTTACTTAATTTTTTTGCACAGGACAATAATACTTATTTTTATATTTTTTTTTTTTTTCTGCACATCAGTATTGCACTAATTCATTAATTTTGCACAGTAATACAATCCAAACTTTTAAGGAATTTCTATGAATTTTTTATGATTTTTATTTGTATATTTGCACGGTATACGGTACACCTTATGTTGAACAACTAATTTGCATATTAAATTGTGATATATTTATTATATATTTCTTTATTTTTCCACGGATTGCACGCATCCACATATCATCTTATATTCTATGAAGGTGTATTGTAAGCATTTGTATCACTCTATCATTTTTTATCTTTATAGACATATTGCACTTATTTTTCAAGGAGGAATTTGTAGTTCAAATATACCTTTAATATAAAAAAAATATAATGAACAGCGCCACACCTACTTTCATATTCTCTTTTACTCATTTACCCCATTAAGGTGGGAGTAATCAGTAGGGGCAGCAGTTCTCCCCCTTTTTTTTTTTCCTCCTTTCAATTTTATATGTTTTCTCAGCTGGTACTGATCATTTCCATAGCGCGGAATCAAACATTTTTCTTTTTAATTTTACAAAGTGCAAAACATCATGCAAACTTACCAAATATTTGTGTCAGAGGCAATAAAAGACTGCTTTCACATAATCTTCAAAAACATTTGGTTCTTGAATAAATTCATCACTGGCTTTTTAATGAATTATGCTGGCATACTATTGTTGGCTGCATTGGGCCTTGGTGGATAAATCCATTACTGGCCCTTTAATGAATTATGCTTGCATACTATTGTTGGCTGAATTGGGCCTTGGTGGATAAAAGGTTTGTTGCCTTTTTCTGTTTTCCACCTTAGATGTGGGATACAGGTGGTTTTCAGCCTGTTTTCTGTATCGCTTCAATGTTATTGTCAAGTGTGGGCAATGCTGTACTCACTGATATGATTTCAGACTTTCCAAAATGGCCGATTGGGGCATCAACTGACACCTCTAGACTTTCGCACCTGATTGGCAGATTCCTCTGCTAACAAATGGGAGGTCTATAAATAGTCTAGCATGGAGGTGGCTTAATTTGCAAAGATCACCTTCCATGTGTCCATCCAGAAGCTCTGTACTAACCACTGTACTAACCTCTGCAGTCTCCAAGGTAATGAATTGAAGCTTTATATGTTGTATTATATACTTTTTTTGGGCTATTTTTTGTGCTAACTGCTCTGGCAAACTTTGTTATGCCCTGCAGACCTATTGAATTTGGAGCCATTGCAATATGATGCCTTTGATGACAAACACTGCATGATTTCTCTCTGTGGGCTGTCTGGTTTCTTTTGGCCTAATTTAGCTAGAAGGTAGGAGCCAGTATGTAGTATTGCACATTTTCACTGATAGGCTGAATGCAGGTGTGAGCCACGAGACTTAAAGCGGTAGTAAACCCGCAGATGATTATTATTATTTTTGTAAACCTGTAAGGCAAAAGGCATAATGAGCTAGTGTACAATACTTACCTTAGAACGAGGCGTCGGCAGGTGGTCTCGGTCCACGCCGAGGGAGCTGACATTTTCCCTCGGCGTGTCTTCTGGGTATCGCAGCTCCGGCGCTGTGAGTGGCCGCGATGTTGTCACTCCCGCGCATGCGTGCGGGAGACTTCTTTCCGGCAAGGTCCGGCTTTAGCCGGACCTTTCAGCCGGGAAACTCAGAGCACATGCGCCGCTGAAGTCAGCGGCTGCATGCAAGGGGAATATCTCCTAAACAGGTTTAGGAGATATTCTTTTTACTTACAGGTAAGCCTTATTATAGGCTTACCTGTAGGTCAAAGTGAAAAAAAATGACTATACAACCGCTTTAATAAAGGGTTTTCTTTTCTTTTGTTATACTCCCAGCTTTATTGTCTTCATAATGTACTGGCTCCCTCTAGTGGTTGAGAAAGGAAATTAGCAGCTTCCAAGTCTTTCCAATCAGTTTTGTATGCAATTTAGGCAATCACCTTTAAACTAATTTGTTCATTGTAGATGTCAGTGGGCGTCTATTTTTTTTTTTTCAATGAATATATGTTATAGTATATATTTTGAAATTTCTAGATTCTAAAATGGGCCTAATGGTTCTCCTATGACACCCTGATATCCTAGTATTTGGCAGTGCGGTTTTCCTGGTGTGTTTGTTCACATACTGACCTGAAATTATTCGTTGGCTAAGAAGTAGCTATGGCTGACCCGAAACAATTGTGTGTTTTTTTATATATTTTTTTGTTTTTCATATAGTGTTGGTATTATTAGATTCTATGCAGGACCTGTTATTTTGTTTGTCTTATGTATATTTTTTTGCAGTGATTACTCTGTACACAGATGATTATGAATCTCCTGAAGAAGCTATATAATCTAGCGAAACATGTTGAGAATAAAGTTTTTGTACATTAATACATTATATCCTTGAATAATTTGGTCTGATCTTAATGTTTATCACTAGGATTGCTTCACTTTTTAACCTGTGTACCATAAACCTTTTTATTATACATGTTATAGTTTCATTTGTTTTGGCACCTTAAAAGTCCCCTCTCTCCTAATTCAATTTCTTTTTATTGTCTACTAGTTTAGTCATGATTACTGACATTCTGAGATGATGGCGGAAAATACATTGTCTAATTTCAATTAAATGCTTCAGCCCATATATATATATATATATATATATATATATATATATATATATATATATATATATGTACTGTATACACGGTTGTATTTATTATTGATAGAATAGGGTGTTATTGACATAAAGGTAATTTTACGTTGCATGATCAATATATGTTTTTTAGTGACTTAATGTTAAATAAATAGTTGACTACTTACTATTACTTACTTACTATACTATACTTCCTTTGATAATTTTATCGTGCTAACAAAAAATCTCTACACAAAGTAACTGGACTCAGGAGATTAATCAAGCCAGGGTGATTTATATTTGCTAATTTCTTTATGCTAATTAGCATTCTGGAAGGCTGGAGGCACTGTCATATATTGATCAGTTCAAACTTCCTGACAGAACATACAACTCATAACTAAAAAACAAATGTCATCCAGAACTAATACTAGAGAAAGCACATTGCTAGAAGTAATAGGTCAAGAAATAAGTAAGAAAGAGGATAAAGGTGGAAAACCAGATGAATTTCAGAAAAAGGAATTTCCTGTCAAAAGCTTATGAATGGAAGAAGGACTAACGCCTTGTACACACAGTCGTACATTCCGACCACAAAATCCGTTGGATTTTTGCAGACGGATTTTGTCCGAAACTGGTGTTGCATACACACGTTCGGACAAAGTTGTTGGAAAATCCGATCGTTCGGAACGTGGTGAGGTTCGTTGCGTACGACAGAACTACGTAGAGGCTAGTAGCCAATAGCTTTGGTCTCGTAATTTGATCTGAGCATGCGTGGCACTTTGTCCGTCGGAATTCTCTACAAACGATCAGAAAAAGTCCAATCTGATTTTTTGGTCGGAAAATTTTAGATCCTGCTCTTAAATTTTTTCTGTTGGTATTTCCAACGGAAAAAGTCCGATAGAGCCCACACACGATCGGATTTTCCAACAACATAAATTGGACTAAGGATTCCGCGCTTAAGAATGGAACTGCAGTCTCACAAAAAAGTACTACACACGAGTATGTAATAAGGGAATGGAATAAAATAAGGGATGATGGCGCTGTTCAGTAAGGGTATAAAGGTATGCTAAAACTTATTCATATATGCTGGGCAGGAGAGTGAATAATATATATACATGTGAACAATGTAAAAAGTATATATGAAAAAAATTATATATATATAATGAATTGTGACCTCCACCCTATAAGTGGGTATGCAAAAAAGAATGTGTAAACAATAAATTATGTGCAAAATAGCTAACACATATATGTTAATATATTAGTGTGAATAAATAAACAATGTTAAAAATTGTTTAAGGTGACTCCGTGACATAGAACTCATTAGTATGTAAAAATATTAATTTATATAAAAGTATTTATATTGAATAAAAAATGAAAGAATTTATATATATATATATATATATATGGTTAGGTAAAGATCAAGGTGAACCATATGTTGATACAATAAAACAGTTAAAGTGCTCAATTCGGTGTATACTCCAAACAAGGTGTAATATAAAGTCTTTAAAGCATGTCCCAATAAAGAGAAAAGAAAAAGGAAAAATTTTGTGTCCAAACAGTGATGAAGAAATAAAAATTGATGACGTCTTGTTTAAAACTCAAAAAAGTTCCTGTAGCAAATGATTCCAGCAGAACATACGGATAACTGGTGATTTTTTCAGTGCTCCCCTCCTTCCACAGAGTGACCCCTATTATGCAAACACTCACCAGAGTGCCTAACCCCTGCAGGGGTAATAGGCATGTAAAATCCTCAGCAAGTAGTGGGGAAATCCTCCTCTGTGTGGGAAGCGATGGAAGCGATCCTCTTCAGTGGATAAGTTCAACCTGTTCCAATCACTGGAGTTGGGGGATGCACCCCCGTGCAATCCGTATGTAAAGGAAAAGGAATGAAGCTGATAGTGTAATTCTGTTACTTGAAAAATCTTTATTTTAAAAAGGCTAGTATAATTTAAAAAAACTGGTATAATTGAAAAAAGAGGGGGGGGGGATTAGCCCACACGGCTGTACCAGAATCCAAGGTCAATATATACAAAGCAACAAGAAAAATAAGCAGAGCGCGCAGCGCTGGGCTATGTGATGATAACACCACAAAGCCCCGGTCTCCAGCGTGCGTTCCAACAGTAAGCTGAGAGAAACCGGAAGTCGCAAGGCGGAAGTGACGTGACGTGTACCAGGGTATCACCTTACGTACGTTTCGTCATTGGACGTCGTCGGAGGGCATCACCTCCGACGACGTCCAATGACGAAACGTACGTAAGGTGATACCCTGGTACACGTCACGTCACTTCCGCCTTGCGACTTCCGGTTTCATCATTCGGAGGGCATCACCTCCGACGACGTCCAATGACGAAACGTACGTAAGGTGATACCCTGGTACACGTCACGTCACTTCCGCCTTGCGACTTCCGGTTTCTCTCAGCTTACTGTTGGAACGCACGCTGGAGACCGGGGCTTTGTGGTGTTATCATCACATAGCCCAGCGCTGCGCGCTCTGCTTATTTTTCTTGTTGCTTTGTATATATTGACCTTGGATTCTGGTACAGCCGTGTGGGCTAATCCCCCCCCCCCCCTCTTTTTTCAATTATACCAGTTTTTTTAAATTATACTAGCCTTTTTAAAATAAAGATTTTTCAAGTAACAGAATTACACTATCAGCTTCATTCCTTTTCCTTTACATACGGATTGCACGGGGGTGCATCCCCCAACTCCAGTGATTGGAACAGGTTGAACTTATCCACTGAAGAGGATCGCTTCCATCGCTTCCCATATAGAGGAGGATTTCCCCACTACTTGCTGAGGATTTTACATGCCTATTACCCCTGCAGGGGTTAGGCACTCTGGTGAGTGTTTGCATAATAGGGGTCACTCTGTGGAAGGAGGGGAGCACTGAAAAAATCACCAGTTATCCGTATGTTCTGCTGGAATCATTTGCTACAGGAACTTTTTTGAGTTTTAAACAAGACGTCATCAAATTTTATTTCTTCATCACTGTTTGGACACAAAATTTTTCCTTTTTCTTTTCTCTTTATTGGGACATGCTTTAAAGACTTTATATTACACCTTGTTTGGAGTATACACCGAATTGAGCACTTTAACTGTTTTATTGTATCAACATATGGTTCACCTTGATCTTTACCTAACCATATATATATATAAATTCTTTCATTTTTTATTCAATATAAATACTTTTATATAAATTAATATTTTTACATATTAATGAGTTCTATGTCACGGAGTCACCTTAAACAATTTTTAACATTGTTTATTTATTCACACTAATATATTAACATATATGTGTTAGCTATTTTGCACATAATTTATTGTTTACACATTCTTTTTTGCATACCCACTTATAGGGTGGAGGTCACAATTCATTATATATATATAATTTTTTTCATATATACTTTTTACATTGTTCACATGTATATATATTATTCACTCTCCTGCCCAGCATATATGAATAAGTTTTAGCATACCTTTATACCCTTACTGAACAGCGCCATCATCCCTTATTTTATTCCTTTCCAACAACATAATCCGACTTTTCCAATCGAAATATCCAACCGTGTGTACGAGGCATAACAATGAAGTTCTTATTTGCTGCCTTTTGGTCTACTAAATGTAACTGAAAGTTTTTTGTTATATCTGTTGCAAAAATACCTGTTGATTTTACCAGAAATCTTGAGGGTTGATAACTTGATGGCAAAATTCCGTAATCTTTCCACTCTGGGCCCCGTTGATGTCATGTTCATTTATGGCTCAATATACACCCCACAACCAATTACAGCTGGTAGCAACAGAGTGAGTATCCATACACTAATAACTGGTGTGTTTTTTTTATATACATTCATTATATATTTTTTTAATATGTCTTGTTGTAACGAGTGTCCCGAGCTCCATGAGATGACTGCACGCTACTGGCCAGCGCTGCATATCATCTCCTTGAGGCTCCTGGAGCTTTTTTTCCCCTTAGACGTTGCTCAGCCTACATCCAGTAGCCCGCGCTGACACTGGAGGCTGGTGTGTGCTTTGTGGGTGTCCCTATGACGGCTGACATCCGATTGAGCCATCCACAGGTGACACTGTTGTGGTTTCTGGCCCTCGGCGTGACGCTGGAGGTGATTTGCATCACCAGAAATTAAGTTTACGGTTCTGAAATGTCCCCCCTGCAGGTGCAGCACGAAGGACAAAGGAGACGCCGAAAGTCTCCAAAGATGAACAACTGATTATCAGCTCTACACGCCGCCTGCGCACTTAATAGTATATTCTGTCACATGCTCCCAATGTTGTAAGACACCACTTTGTAACAGGGCCCCTCGCTGGCTCGCTTCGCTCGCTACGCTTCGGGCGCGGCCTCGCTTCGCTCGGCATATTTATATTCTGACTCTATGTCCACTTGGATGGTGGGGCTCTTTAACCTGGACTCAGGGCAGAATGTAGTATTAAGTGCGCAGGTGTCGTGTAAAGCTGACGATCAGCTGTTCATCTTCAGAGACTTTCGGCGTCTCCTTTGTCCTCTGTACTGCACAAGCGCAGTATAGGGCGGACACTATCTGATGGGGGACATTTCTCGATAGGACACTCGACTTTGTAATGTCCCGCGTCTCCGGAAGTTATTTTTGCGGGTCACAGGCCGGATGTTTGGCACACACAGCTCGTTTTTCTTCCTGGAAGCCGGCTGGCGTGCATTCCAGCGACCTGTAACACACTGATGGCAAAATTCCGTAATCTTTCCATTCTGGGCCCCGTTGATGTCATGTTCATTTATGGCTCAATATACACCCCACAACCTATTACAGCTGGTAGCAACAGAGTGAGTATCCATACACTAATAACTGGTGTCTGCAGAGCTTTATTATTATAATAACAAGATATGCACCTGTGCCTTTCTATAATTGGTTTTGTTTCATCAATGGACATTATGCTATTAATTTTCTTTTCCTTTATTATATGTATGCACATCAGGACATATGAGAATAGACTCTAAATGTATGCAGATGACAAGTGATGGCCTTTATCCCTAATGGGGAATGAGTTATCTACTTATTTTATTGTGATTTTGTTTTTTGATATCATGCATCGTGCAAACTCAGACAGTTCCAGGTTGGCGGCTCTGGGTTTTATCCGATAGTCTCCTCTCCCCCAAACGTCTGACTCCTCCCCTGACCCCCATCCTGACGGAGCTCCCACTCTTGACTCCTCCTCCAGACTGATACAGAAGGTGGACAGAGGCTGTGGAAATGATATAGGAGATGGACAGAGGCTGCAGGCATTACACAGGAGGTTGGCAGAGGTTGCGGACATGACACAGGTGGTGGACAGATGCTGAGGACATGGTAGTTTCCTCCTCTTATCCCTTCATATCACTCTCCACATCAGTATCCAACTATCCTTCTGTGCCCCCTTCACCCCTCCAGTCCACAGGCACATCAGTGTGACAGTGTCCTCCTGTGCCCCTTTCACCTCTCCACAGAGCAAGGCACATCAGTGTCCTCTTCTGCCATCTTTTTATCATCCTCAGTCGGGCCCTCACTGGCTCACTCACATGTGTGACTGACTGGCCTGTTCTCTCCTCTTCCTTGGCTGTGGCCATGTGTGTGTGGCGACTGGCACTGGTCATAATGTTATGGCTCCCTATAGGAAGGTACAAGTGCTGTCCATCAAGTACTCATCACTCCCACCCTCTGCAGCAGGCATGCCCTGTGATAAATAAAGGATGTGTAATTTTTTTTTTCGTGGGCTACTAATGTAAAGCTGATTTTTAAAATATTTTTACATGGACCACTTCCACATAGAGAGGTGTGGAGGTGGATGTCTATTTCTGGTGAGAAATAAGGCACAGGCAACAAGTGATCGCTGCTTTAGGCAATCACAATGCTCACATATGTAAACACAGTTTACACTGCACATTGGTTTGCTGGGGTGCCTTTCATTATTAATGGCACCCCAACTCACATGTGTTGCAGGTCATGTCAATGTATGTTAATGCACTACCATACGTTGTGGTGGGGTGTGTTACAAAAAAAGTACATTCTCCTTTTTGGTGTAATTTTTATGTGGTAGGAGGTCAAATAAAATGAATAGGCTGCCTGAACGCAACAGGTTAATACATGTAAATAAGGTGCATTAACACACATACATTAACACAGAGCAGTGTGAACGAACACAGCCTAAAATGTAACCATTTTTAGGGCATGTTAGGGCTTCAAGACATGCAATTTATTTATTTTTTTTCCTAATTGGTCTTTTTTAACCACAGGGCACTTACACCCCCTTCCTGCCCAGACCAATTTTCAGCTTTCAGCGCTCTCACACTTTGAATGACCACTACTCAGTCATGCAACACTGTACCCATATGAAATTTGCTTCCTTTTTTTTCACACAAATAGAGCTTTCTTTTGGTGGTATTTAATCACTAGTGGGTTTTTTATTTTTTGTGCTATAAAAAAAAAAAGACCGTAAATTTTGTGGAAAAAATGCCTTTTTCTTTGTTTCTGTCATAAAATTTTGCAAATTAGTAATTTTTCTTCATAAATTTTGGCCAAAATGTATAATGCTACATAGCTTTGGTAAAAAATAACCCAAATTAGTGTATATTATTTGGTCTTTGTGAAAGTTATAGAGTCTACAAACTATGGTGCCAATCACTGAAAATTGAGTGCATCTGATCAGGCCTCAGTACATCAGGTGTATCTCATTTCTTGAGACACTAACAAGTCAGAAAAGTACAAATACCCCCCAAATGACCCCTTTGATGAACTGTGACAGGTACTTTGATGGGCGGTGACAGGGGAATCAGTGTGTGTTGGTGTGTACTGTAAGCAGTAACGAGATGTTACCGTGTTCTCCTCCTCACACACCGATTGTGTGTGGGAAGGAGATTGCGGTATCATCTCGTTACCACTTTATGTTTACATTTAGTGACCGACTGTGAAAGGATCACAGCCGATCACGTGGTAAACAGCTGCCAGCCAATGGTTGTTTACCAGCATCGGTGACAAGCAGTGTTCCCGTGACATGCCGCCACCGACGTGCAGCGTGATCGCGCGCAAGCGCCGTGCAAAGTGGGGCGGTACCATCTGTGATCGGCCGTGAGTTTATCACAGCCGATCAGGTGGTAAACAGCCATGCCCAATGGCTGTTCACACACCTCGGTGGCGAGCGGTGTCTCCATGACACGCCGCCAACGAAGGTACAGGGCCCAGAACAAGAGCCGTGCCGCCTGGCCGTCATATGACGGCCGGCGGGTGGCAAGCGGTTAAACCGATTTCCAAGCATCCAGTGGTTATTACCAACCAACAACAAAAAAATAAAAACACACATGCACACAAGTCGAAAACCTCCAAATACACAATACTATATCCACAGTTGATCCAGAGGAAGGCAAAAAAAAAAACTCCAACAAAGCATGATCCAATTTAACACTCAAAAAACCCTGGGTGGGATGGCTTTATAGAGCCCCCCACACTGCTAACTCCAGGGGGGTCGCAATCTTAGTGGCCAAAACCGCACAATTCACACTGCTGACACTCAGATCTGACCCCCAGGGCAGGTTTCTATTTTTACACGCCAGAACTAATGGACTTGAACTCCTAATATTAGCAATGTACCACCTCCCTTCCAATTTAATGTATTGACAGAAGGCTTGACATTTATGTCCCGATTCCTGACTGTTCCCGCACTGTGGATGGGCGACTTTAACAACGTGGTCGACAGGGAGCTGGACAGATTGACTGTGACACCCACCACTAACCTCACCTACTACCACACAAGATTTGGCAAACTCCTTAATTAACTTGCTCTGGTAGACACATGGAGACATTGCCACCCCCAAGATAAGGTGTACTCTTGCTTTTCATCAACACACAACACTATTTCAAAAATAGACCTAATTTTATTATCCCACTCCCTTCTGCCGCTCCTTGGTGATGTGGGTTTTAGCCCTCGTATCCTTTCTGATCATGCCCCTTACTGGATTGAGCTTCAGCTCGACTCCCCCCCACATCCTATGTCTGGAAACGTAACCCCTTTTGGTTATCAGTAGTTCCTGGCATAGAGGGCACTGGAGACGAGTGGGAATTCTTTTTCCAAACCAATAGGGACTGTTTTAAATCCCATGCCCGCATGATACTCTCCCAGCGCATCTCCAGATATAGGAAGACCTCCTCACAGGTGGTCAGACAGGCGGAAAAAAAAACTGGCAGATGTAGAGAAAATGTTCTCTAACAACATCGTGGAGGCGATGTCCTACCTTAACCCATAGAAGGCTCCTGGTTCAGACATCAAGATCTTGGCCAAAGTCCTGGTGCTACGATTGAATAAAGTGATCCTCTCCCTAATCCACCTGGACCAGACTGGGTTTATGCCTGCAAAAAACACGGCATTTAACCTGCGCAGGCTATATATGAACCTGCAAGCAAGACATGACCAGATAGGGTCCAGAGTTGTGGTGTCTTTAGATGCTGCAAAGGCATTAGATTCTGTAGAGTGGGACTATCTCTGGGAGTGTGTGGCATGGTTTGGATTCGGCGCCCAACTTTACCAACTGGATCCAACTCCTCTATCAAGATCCTAGCGCCAAGGTGCTGGTCAATGAGAGGGTCTCTGGCGCCTTCCCCCTTACCAGGGGCACGCGTCAGGGATGCCCTTTGTCCCCCCTGTTATATGCCTTGGCGGTGGAACCTTTGGCGCCCTCATTACGAATACATTTAGGAATCAAGGGTCTGCAATGCGGACACTTGACAGAGACAGTGAGTCTGTACGCAGACAACATATTACTTTACTTAGAAGGCCCTTCCCTAACGACAGTCCTAGAAGTAATACAAAAATTCGGAAAATACTCAGGTCTGAAAATCAATTGGGACAAATCCCAGGTCCTTCCCCTTGATATTGGTGCCCCCACGGAGACCCAAGCCTCCTCCCCCCTCATTCGAGTTAGTTCCATGAAATATCTTGTCATAACAATCACCTGCTCTCTGGAAGAATATGTAAAGCTGAACATAGATCCCCTGTTCCTGACCCTAAAAACCAAGACACAGACGTGGGCTCCCCTTGGGAGTAATGGGCCGCATAAACCTAATCAAAATGGCATTACTTCCCAAGTTCCTATATGTACTTTGGCATGCTCCGGTGTACCTACCCCTGAGGATTTTCAAATCCTATATATATATATATATATATATATATATATATATATATATATATATATATATATCTATTGTAACATGGGGGACCATTAGCTCTCGTGGTAGATACGTTTGTTAGTGATTCAAGCCAGTCAGGAACTATATTTAAGGGCATGGTAGCCCATTTTTATTAAAAAGGCAAATGAAAGTCTTTGACATAAAGGTTTCCCACACAGGGGTTCTTCTCCAGCAAATAAACATTCACAGAAAATGCTAGCCCACCTGGCTCTTTAGCAGTACCTCTGCGCTTTGTCCTGGTCACACAGACCACAGGATTTCCTCACTGTGGATGGCTTCTCTTTAGCGCCCACAGCTTCACTCTGGCCTTAGTCCTCAGGCTGTTGCACTGCTTCTTGCAGTCGCACGTTCTGGCTGCCTCCTGCAACCTCTCTGACTCCTGGAGACCTGCTGTCTCTCTGGGTGTGGAGCAGTCTCCAACTGGGAGCAATGAAGTCTTCCCATACTCTCATTATAAGTGCTGTGCTCACCTGAGCACACACCCTGCTGGTAATTTACAAAGTCTGGACACAGGGTTGGAGATCCCGTCCCACCCAAGACACTATGGAATCTCCAAACTACAGAGCCCCATGACCAAATACCAAAACCTGGAGAAAGCTGCAAAAGCAGTTTTCTCCAGTCCACATTTATGCTCTGTAGCCTTGCACCAAGCAAATGTGCATACCCTGTGTCCTCCAAATTATCAATTTTACCTAGACAGCATCTCCTACTGTCACACACATATATATATATATATATATATATATATATATATATATATATATATATATTAGAATGGCTTCTATATATAATCTTTATAGAAGCCATTCTAAATGAATTTGTGTGGGGCAAAACTCGACACAAACTGTCTTGGCAGGTGCTGAAGAACCCCACTGAATTAGGGGGCACAGCACTACAAAATTTAATTTGTATTATTTGGCAGCGCAACTGTCCCACTTCTTCTATCTGGATAAAAACGATAAGGACCATTATTTGGCACTTGTTTGCTCCCCATACACACGTATACATACCCACCCCTTCCAGTTTTTCCTCAGGGACCCGGTAGATCCTTGGGCTTTGGGAAGCCGAAAGGGACTACTTTATAATCACTGTAAAATATGGGAAGTGGTGAGACGCAGGCTCAAGACCCCCCCCTACGCACTCGCAGACATCCCTCTGGGACAACCCAGGCCTGAAAGAATTACTAACGGTACCAGACCACAATCTTTGGATCCCTCAAGGTGTGATGAGCCTAACGGATGTATTTTGTGGTAATATCCTGAAAACGTTTCAACAACTCAAAGATGAAATTAGTCTCCCCTAACTCTATGCACTTTCGTTACCTCCAGCTCCGTCACGCCTTACAGACTCAATTTCATGTTAACCCCCCCAACCTAGAACAATTAGACAATCTAAATGTAATAACTGGGCCGGAATCTCCAACCAAAACTTATTTGAATATTTTACAATTCTCTCCTCCGCCCATCTGCTACAACACTCGCCTATCGATTGAAAGATCGCTGGACTGGGGACGCGGGGTAGATGGAGGATGACGAATGGGAGGATGCATTAGATACGTGTAAAAAAGTCTCTCCTAAGCTCTTAGACTGTCTCACACAATTATACATAGGTCCTACCTGACCCCTCTATGCCTGGCTAAATATACAACCGACCACAGCCCACTATGCCCCAGATGCGGTAGCTCTGCTAGCAACTTCTTCCATATCATTTGGTCCTGCCCAATAATACAAGATTACTGGTCCCACATAGTGAAATTCATACATAATAAGATGGGGTCCACCCTTACATTATGCCCTAAACAATGTTTACTGGGAATATTCCCAGACTCGGATAAATTTCATATATTTTTACAAGAAACGCTATATACAGCTAGACTGCTCATAGCGTGTAAATGGCTCAGGGCACTTCCACCAACACTTCAAGAATAGTTATCTGCAGTGAATAGTGTTCTGCCCTATAGAAAAAAGCTCTACGCCCACAGGGGATGCCCAGCCAAATATGGAAAGATTTGGGACACTTGGTTAGACACTGCATCCACATGCAATGAGCTAGCCGAATAATTCTCCTTATTTTGAATAAATCGCATGTTGAACAATTGTTCCTTATAGAACCTAGTGAGTTGGAATACCCACGATTACAGATCAGAATATTGTGTTGGTGCAATGACAATAGACCTTTATGAGTTCTCCAGTGTATTTCATCTCCTTCTCTTTACGTTATTTTGTTTACTGACAGTAATACCAATGTCAATACTATGTAAACATGTACTCTTCTTGAATAAAAACCATGTTATTTGTAAAAAAAAAAAAAAAAAAGCATGATCCAATTTGCTTCAACGGAGGAAAAAAATTCCTTCCTGATCCCCAAAGAGGCAATATATCTCCTGGATCGACTTTGCCTATACATTTTAGTATCTAGTTATATTTTGTGCATTTATATAAGAATCCAGGCCTTTTTTAAAAACAATCTACTGAGCTGGACAGAACAAGTTCTTAAACAAGTCTACTCCCCACTCTTACTGTGAAAAAACTTTTCTGTATTTGGAGATTAAATCGTTTTTCCTCCAGACATAAAGAGTGCCACCTTGTCCTCTGTGATGACCTTAAAGTGAATAACTCTACACCAAGTTCACTATATGGACCACTTATGTGTATATACTGTATACACGTTGATCATATCCCCCCTAAATCTCCTCTTCTCAAGAGAGAATAAATTCAGTTCCTATACCTATCCTCATAGCTGAGCTCCTCTATGCCTCTTATCAGTTTGGTTGCCCTTCTCTGCACTTTCTCCAGTTCCCCAATATCCTTTTTGCAAACTGGTGCCCAAAACTGAACTGCATATTCCAGATGAGGTCTTAATAATGATTTGTAAAGCGGTAAAATTGATATCTCTCTCTCTGGAGTCCATACCTCTCCTAATACAAGAAAGGATTTTGCTTGATAGGTAATGAATAAGCTTGCTCCCCCACTGTATGTAGTCTTGTGTTTGGATTTTAAAAATGATGGTCAATAAAGTGGATCATTCTGGGGTGCGGCTGTCCCGAATTTTCTTTTAGGGCTCATCTGTTTTGATCCGTAATGATCTGCCCTGTGAACATCCGCTACTCAGCGGGGATCGCTCCGCTGATTCCCGCTGAGCCGGTGGATGACAGGGCGGTCCCTGCACACTGTGCAGGGACCGCCCTGTCAGATCTCCGCTCTCCTCTATGGAGGATCGGATGAACACGGACTGTCTGTCAGTGTTCATCCGATCCGCTCTGCAGATGGATAGAAAAATAGGGTTTTCCTCCGTCTGCAGAATCAGACCATAGCGGACACGGACGATATCGGGTGTCAGTGGATGTTCATCCGCTGACACCCGCTATCCCATAGGGATGCATGTATGTCCGTATTTCGTCCGAAAACGGATGCATGAAATACGGACATACAGTCCGTCCGCGTGAAAGAGCCCTAACTCTATGCACAGTATACAAGCTGGGTGAACACCCTGTCGGCAGTTGTGTGAGGTGAGGATAGTGACCTGGAGCAGCGGCTACTCACTGTTTGTCCTTCTCTGCACTTTTTCCAGTTCCCCGATATTCTTTTGGAGAACTAGTGCCCAAAATTGAGCTGCATATTCCAGATGAAGTCTTACTAATGATTTTTACAGGGGCAAAATTATATCTCTCTCTCTGGAGTCCATACCTCTCTTAATACAAGAAAGGACTTTGCTCGCTTTGGAAACCACAGCTTGGCATTGCATGCTATTATTAAATTTACAATCTATCAGAACACCCAGATACTTTTCGACCATTGATTCCCCCAGTTGTACATACCATGAAAGGAAAACTCTACCAGTCTCAAATAAAAATGATATAATAATCGATTGGCTACAGTGTTGCATGACTGAGTAATTGCCAGTTAGATTATCGCTGCTTTAAAAAATGGCTTTGTAACAAAGGGTTATATACAGATTGGTATTCAAGCAGTAAATGAAACATTTCATAAGGGAATACATACAACATAAGTGTTGGTAATGAAATGTTTTTTTATATATTTTTTTTTTTTTATCATAAATTTTTTATTATTCTACGGAATGGACACAGAGGTGTGCATTCATATACTTCTGTATTCACATGGGGTTTTACATGAGTCCATTTTTATTAATACTGAATATTAAGGAAAGTGTTAAGATATGTTTGTTCTGTTCTGATCTACAACAGCAGGGGATCCATCAGCTGAGACATAACAGAGTCAAAAGAGGCCTGCGTTTAGCAAGCTGACATAATAAAGTAAAATAATAGTGTGAAGTCTCTCAACAGCTTACTATTAATTGGCACATTTTGCTTGGGTGAGAAGGTAAACATTTACTTTAAATAATGTGTGAATTGCTTCCTTCAGTAAAACTTTAAATTAGTTGGGTGTGCTTTATTGTGGTAAATATACGTGCTACATTTAATGGGGAGTATTTTTGGATTGATATTTGTCCTCGATATGTTACACATTAACAGATTTTTGTAGCAGTAATATTAATCATGTAATGGGGCACAAAGAGCAAAAAAAAAAAACATCTGAGCGCTACCCAGATCGCAGAACAAGTAACTTATTTCCATTAAAATCAATGAACACTTTTACACTGGGGCAGTGTGCTGGCAGGGCTGTGAAAAACTCCCCTCCCCATTGAAATGAATGGAAAGCTCTTCAAAAGCGTCTGAAAAGCTCTTCAAAAGCGCTCAGTGTTTGACAGACTTACTTGACAAAGACCAGACTACAGGAAGAATGTCAAGCAGTACAACTGAGCAATCCTACCAACTAATGCTGAAGTTGTTAATTTTTCTAACTAGCAAATATCGACCATTTCAAGGCATGTCCACATAAAATGAACTGCATGAAACACACTCACTCCTTCACCTCTGGTGTCTAACGATTGACTTTTCTTGAAAAGTAATGTTGGACATTTTTCATTCGATCAGCACCTGCAGCCAATTGGCTGCAATGCTGATCAGTGTATTCTGACAGTGGAGGAGTCCCCACGGTCAGAGTACAATAGCACAGTGTGGAGGGTTTCTTTATTCACTTCACTTGTATGGATAGAGGAAACCATGTGTTTATTTATTTATTTATTTTTTGATCAGCCTGCTGATCCATCTTTGGCCAGCCTTAGCAGCCACCATGATCTTTGCAGAACATCTAGCAAAAAAAATTTCCTTTAGCTTAGTCAATTATTCAGGAAGCTTTCAATTACTAAAACATTATTGATGAGTCTTATGCAGATGTATTTGTGGACTTCACATCAAATGATAATAAGCTGCAGAATAACTGCAGAAGGAATTCAGCTGCATCTTTTCACAAGACATATGTATTGAAAAATCTTTTAACTGAGTTATTCGTTATTATATGCCTATCGCACAAAACACTCAAAGCTAGAATTTAAGGCCTTGTGCACACTGAGCATTTGGCCATCTGTCCTAGACACTTTTCCCTCTGGCAGCAGCGTTTTGGCAGAAAAAATTCTTGAAGATTGTGAACATGTTAATACATGCTTGGGCGTTAATTCATTAATTCGCCAGAATATTAATTTATTCTGCCCATTAAAATGCAATAATGCTCAAGCACTAAACGGGCATAGCGTTAATGTGCATTTAGACACGTTTTAAATGTATCAAGCATTTTTCTGCCAAAACGCTTCTGCTCCTGCTTGCGTTGGCAGCCAGGTTTTTTTTTTTTTACTTCTAAACACCCCTGTCTCTAAACTCCTCTAAAAGCCTATATGTGCTTAGACACATAGGTTAACATGCAGGGGTGTTAAGAGGCAGAAAAAAAATGGGAGATGTCTCTGTCAACAGCGTTAAAAATATCCATTGTGCATGAGGCCTTAATGTTCATCAGTTTATTACAAAAACATAGGGCTCTTCAAAATTGATACATGAATATTTTGCCAAAGGAAAACCTTAATTAACTGACTTTTGGAAATGGAAAAAAATACCAACACTGAGGGATTCCTCAAACATATTATATATTTTTATAAAATTGGTCAACAGGGCCTGTCTTGTTCAGCATTAAGATCATGTGGTCCCTTATTTGCAAGGGTGCACACCTTTATTCTGCTAAATTCAAAATACTACACAAGATATTTATGTATAGAAGACAGAATTTGTTAGGTTTCCACAATCCAATGCTTATTAAAGCTTAGCCCAAATAATGCAATTTTTTAAGCACAAGCTAACAAATTAGGATAAGTATATTATGGTCACTCTGTCCAGCATTGGTACTAAAATCACTCAACCTATGTTTATTTCCTAAAAGAAAAAGCACATCAAGGTGTATTTTTGCCACATGTGAAAATTCTCTGATCAATAGGCTTCAGCATTGTGTTTATTCAAATGGTGAATTCATACTGAACGCACCATTTTTGAGTTTGCGTTTATCTGGATTAGTGAACAAAATATCCAGATGTGGTTAATTCTGGCTGACGTCATTGACCAAATATGGTGACCTTTTTTGCTCAATGATGACTGCCAGCACCCCAGCAGTTGGCCCGAGATCTTTCATTTGTGATGTAGTATTATCAGGAGAGGCTCCTACATTAAAGGACCTTATTTTTGGGATATAATGCAACATTATTTTTTTAGTTTTCACATAAAGTACGTATCTGTGCTGTGCAGTATCATATACTATGTGACATTTTAGGCCAGTGAGTAACCAGGGATACTATGTACCCTTTGTTAATTCACATTGGTGGTGGGGGGTTATATCTGGGGCCACCTTTTTTTTCCTTTATTCTAAAGGGGCCTTCAAAGAAAATCCCCTCCAATTTTTTTTCGTGTATGGTCCCCTTTAGATACCCCAGATGCTTTGTTTCAAACAAAGAATAAACCCAGCCATGTAATGTCATTTGGTCTCAGTATAATGTTCCAGTGTGCAAAATGACTTGCAGGTTCTAGATATCACCCCAGCATGATATTTCAAAGGAATTGTTTCCCTTTAAATAAGATCGATCGCCAGAAAAAAATGTTTGTTAAGTCCCCAAGGGTTCCCTGTGCTCATAGCGCTTGTCCTCATAAAAATCAGAGCATTGGATGTAAAACAAATGCTGTTAGTGTTGGCTGTGGATCCACAACCTTGAAAATGTCATGGGAGATAAAGGGGCAAATGAAAAAGTTTGGGACTTTATATGAGACATGCAGTCTCAGGGGACAACCAATTATCAATAGTATAATTGTTTAGATAGATATAATAAGTCCATAATCAATAGAGTAGTATGGGTAAAAGATAGTGGTACTGTAGCCTCTGGGTGAAACATAAAGTACACCTAAGTATATATGTAATACATAGTTTCAGAGAAGACCAACTATCAATATTAGTTCTAATTATTGAAAAGCAATAGGACCATAGTAGAAAAGGTAAAAAACAATCTTTAATAATGGTAGTATAACCCATAGTTTCATATATATACACAGACATGTTGATTATTAACATATCAAACAATATTTTCAGTGATGGAACAGATCTCCAAACTTACTTGTCCGCCATGTGTTATTGTGAAAAAGACCCTAAGTAAGGTGTCTAAATACCATAACACAGAGTTGGATGTATAAAATACAAATATAAAACAAATATAATATATACGTCTAAACACGGCTTCAGTTAGCTCGACGCGTTTCGTGGTTTGGTAATACCACTCATCAGGAGCAAGCACGTGGTAGTGGTCTGAAATGAGATATATAATGGTCCAATGGTTTTGCTACTGTACAGAGCAAAGGCAGCTCTGCAAATCTGCCGGAAAATGACATACGAGACGGGGAACAAATGCGGCCGACTGCTAGCCCGGACAGTAAAAAAACCCAAAATGGGACAGGGCCAGTCCACAGGAACACAAGACGAAAAGACAATGCAAGACTACCTTACAGCTTCACAAACCCCCCTTCTCCCCACGGAAGCACGGACTGAACTAGAAGATCCAATTACGATAGAAGAACTCCAACGGGCGATAGGAGGGGACAATAAACCAGGCAACAGCACCGGGCCCGGACGGGTTTTACCCCTACAATATTACCAGACCCTGTTCCCATTACTGGGTCACCACATGGTGAGGATGTTTAATGGCCTAGGAGAGGGGAATCACTGCCTAAGGACACACTGAGGGCCCACATAACCCTAATAGCAAAAGAAGGCAAAGACCCATCGACATGCGGGAGCTTACAGGCCTAATATTCACTCTAAACGTATGTAGACCTAAAACTCTTTACAAAAAAAATCATGGCCAATAGAACTAACCCAGTATAATGCCAGATCTAATTCACCTAGATCAAGTGGGATTCATCCCCTGCCCGAGAAGCTAGGGACAACACCACAAAGGTGCTAAACCTTATTCACTACGACGGTCCAACAAATCCAACACTCCATGCGTACTCCTGAGTAAGACGCTGAAAAAAGCGTTTGACCGTGTGAATTGGGGATTACTGGACAGCAACACTTATAAACATTATAGGCCTGGGACGGCAGAATGTTACAGTGGATTCAAAAAATATACTCCATTCCCACATGCACAGGTAAAGGCCAACGGAATTCTATCCGACCCGTTCCCAATAACACACGGTACCAGACCAGGGCTGCCCACTCCCTCACCCCTCCTATTTGCCCTAGCTTTCAGGAGCCCTTCCTGTGTAGTATAAGATTAAATCGGACACATTACTGGAGTAAACAGTAGACAACTCCAATACAAATAGCCGCATACGCGGACGACCTTATGTTCATATCCTAACTAACCCCAACCGTGGCACTACCAAACCTCTTACGGAATTCGAGAAATATGGAAACATGACTAACCTTAAAATAAACTTTGACGAAGTTGGAGGCTATGGGACTTTAACATAAACTCCACACAGAGACTGGATACGCTGAAAAACACAATTCAAATTTAAATGGTCGGACAACCTCCTCAATACTGTGAACCAAATCCCTAAGACTTAAAGCTATGGTGTTCCACTTTAAACTTCCCACCGCTACTGACCAAAACCCGATTGCTTCTGGGGAATGGACCAAGGGTCTACACGTCATGGGTTCGGCAGATGCAATTTACTTAAAATGTCAATTTTGCCAATAGTTTCTATATCTATTCCAAGCACTGCCGATACAGATCCCACCCAATATTTTAAACAAACAGAATCCCTCTTCACTAAATTTGTATGGACGAACTCAAAACCCAGATACGTAGACAATACCTAAACATTACCTAAAAACAGGGGAGGCTTAGCTCCTCCCAGATTTAAAAAACTATTATAGAGCAGTACACCTGGGCAGAATCATCGACTGGCACCGACATGACAAAAACAAAACTATGGTACGCCTGGAACAGGCACAATGTTTACCCTCCCTGAAAGGGGCAAATCTGGTGCTACGGAAACTAACCCCAACAGTAAAGACACACCCCACTATAGGGACGACCTTGAAATTAGGGGCATCCATATTATTTACCTTCGACCTCACAAACCACAGCCAACTCACCGCTATACCCAATATTGGGGAACCCTGCCTTCAGTGCCTCCTGGAATAGACGGGGGGGATATGAAGTGCTGTCCCCCGAAAATAATAGGGACCAGGCCTCACACTTCCTATTTAGATAAAGTGTGGCCCACCATTCAATCACTGATGGCCGAAAACGGGCCCTTCCAAACTACAGTTCTGGGGAGCAATCAGGATACACCATTTCTTGCACTCACTTACCACAACCAGCAACAGTATAACCGTAGCCCTGACGTACCTTTGAATCTTACTGTCAGGGACGCGGGGTTCCTGCCACGGGTACTGTCGAAGACATACGACCTACTAAACTCTCCAGGGGTAACCCAAAATGGGACAGGGCCAGTCCCATAGTAATACTTACAGACTAGTCTGCTGTGTATAGGAGGCATGATATAGCGCTGGATGTTGGAGGCCCACCGGTAATGTCAGGCATGGGAACTGAGGGGGCATAAGGAAGAGGCAGCCCAAACACAAAACCCCACCAAGGATAGGCCAACGTCCAAGGGCAAAGAGTCTATATGAAGCTAGGCGTAAATATAAATGAATGTGTGTTAGATATCCACAACCTTGAAACCTAAAAATTTGGGTGTTAACTCCCCATGGTGGGGAGTTATAGCCAGCTCTGAGACCTGTCCCCTCTTCAAATGCCTGCTACAAGCGATATTTTGTTACAATCATTGTTGGACTGTGTACAAGTAAGATTTAATTAAGCTATCGAATGCTTGTACCAGATATGGGTTGCCCACAATTAAGATGGCGGTTATAGTTTCCGGTGTCAGCGGAACTTTCGCCGTTGGTGCTACTCAATAATGACTTTTATGACACTGTGAGGGCTGCCCACAACCAAGATGTCGTATGACGATTTACATCCGGGACTCAGACCGAGGTGTGTTTTTTTATAAAAGGTGGTGACTAAGCACGCTGCCCGTTCCCCATTGAGAATGTTAATTATAACGAAATGCTTCTGAGGAAGTACGTGCTGGCGTCGCCACGCTAGGAAGGACGGGAGTGTTTGTTCGTTTGCAGCCGGCCGGCTCTGTAACTTGTATCCTGTTTTAACAAAACGTCTGATTGTAAGTGCAAACCTTTTTTACTTTAATAAACCGTTTAAATACAGTATAATGCTATGGTCCAAATATTCTCTTCCCTGGGTTATTTCCAATCATTGTCCATGGATACCTGCTGAGAGTGTTATTTGTATCGCCAATCAACATAGACCACAAGCTGTGGAGGATTCCTTTTCTTTGAGAGCTTTGCTGGACTTTTTTGATTTGGCTGTCTGGTAAGGAGGAATTTTATGTGGTGGTTGCTCACAATATCTGCTGTCTGGTAAGGTGGCATTTTATATGGTGGTTGCTCACAGTATCTGCCTTAAATCACTGGGTACCATCTGCGTACAAACCTTTTCCATTTCATTTGGTTGTTCTAAGCAGGAGAGTCTTAAAGGTACAGTCACATATTATGCAACTTTCATCTGGTAAGGAGGCCTTCTGTAAGGTGGCGGTGCACTTAAATTTGTTTTCTAACCACTGGGTGTCTTTTTACATAATAGTTTGACATAATATATTTGTTACACCCCCAAACAAAAAAATTGTTTCTGCACTTAACTGCACTTTTTAAGTGTAGCAGTATTACGCTATGGTGTATTTTTTGTTTTTTCTTGGTGGCCTATAACCCTGCTCCATGAGTTTAAAATTTGGGAAAAACATAAATCACATCGCATCGCTCTACTGGACTTTCTTCCAGCAACAAAACCATCAACCTGGGCTGGGTTAAAGCCATATGCGATTTTTTGCCTTGCATCTGGTGAGCATGTTTCCTATAAATATATGAAGTGCCTTTTTTGGAAATTTTAAGTATTTCTGCTACAATTGGTTTTCTGTTCATATTATTGGGGACATTTTAAAAATATATTTCTAATTATACCTGGACTTTAATAGCGCAGTTTTTTTCTTATTTATTTCTGTTTGTGTTTATCTGGCAATTATTGCTGCTGTGTTATTGATCCAATTTTTGAATTTTTGATTAGCGCAGTTTTTTTGCTTTTTATTGACAACAGCATGCACAGGCTACTGCACTTGTCTGAGACAACCTAGTGTAGTACGGTACTTGGCTAATACTGTTGACCGCTTATGTCTCCTCCAGAGTTCCCTCACTCAGAACACTGTCTCCATTGATCGGTGTTGCCACATAGCTAGGCAGATGGATTTGGCTAGCTATCCAATAACATAGCTCAGCAACCCCTACACAGATTTAGATGAAGACAAGTGCTATGTGCACAGGATTCCCTGGGAGGGGGTTAACACGCTTTCTTTTCATCTGTTGACAATCTATTACACATAAAGATGAATAAAATAATCACCAATTATTTATTTAAAACATCTTCCATAAAGCCATTGATGCAACATACAATATTAAAATACAATACTGCACCCTATAGGTTAGGATAATATTCCCCTCTAGAAAATTTAATTTATGCCTTAACTATGCACATGTAATATATGAGGGTTTCATAGCCCATGGAGTTTTGGCTCGACATGTTTCGCATGGATCCGCTTTTTCAAGGGTGCAACTAAGTAGGTTAAACTACACAGATAGAAGGAAAAACAAAAAAATGAACATAGATCTGTGTAATCCCTGTTGGTATATACTCACTGGCAAAATTGTCCCTGAGTCAATGTGGGCTCTTCCAGCAATTCTGCTGGGAGAGCATTGCCTAGGAGATGTTTCTATGCTCTCCTGCCACTCTGCTACCTGGCCAAGTTCTTTTTGTTTTAGCACTTCAAACCCCTCTGCCCTTTAGAGGGCATTTGACAGACCGTGAGAAGGTGTTATGTGGCCTCCTCACTGCCTGATTTAACCATATAATGCCTCAGTACTGCTCTCCAATCCCAGACATTGCATGCAGTTACTGCAAGGCCCCATTGAACTCAGTGGGTGAGTTTGACAGGCAGCTTTTCAAACTCTGCACCCTGAGGTAAAAATGCTTCATCCACAAAGCATATGAACAATCCCATCATGCTGTTATTTTACAGTTTTGGTGGGCAGCCGGGGTGAAAAACACAATGATCAGCCACCTGTTTTTACTACCCTCTACTGCCCATCTCAAATAGACCTATTTAATGAACAGTTGTACTGATTATTTATAGCACCAGGTGTTTGTTTTCTATATATTTAAATACTTATGGAACCTCCCAGGTCCAAGGTTAATATTGAGAAAAATTAAGTTTGGCCCTTCACAACAATCCCAGTTTCTCACTTGGCCCCTTGTGAAAATTAATTGTCCATCCCACCCTAAACTAATTCATCCAGCTATCTCCTACTCTGTTTACCCTAAGGTCTCCTTGAAAGCATATATTTTAGGGAAGCCTATCGTTTCTCTACCAAACGACAGGTATTTTTCTTTCTCCAACCCCCATAGTCATTACATTTTGTATCAGTTACCTCTCTGTCTTCCTTTTTTTTTTATAAAGCACTGCACAAATTGTTGGCACTATATCTATCCTGTAAAGAAACAATAACTTGAAATAAAAGTTTTAAAAGATAACTGGTGGTCATTCTTTTGAGCAGTCGTTGCATAAAAATAAATGCCTGCCTTGATTAAGCCTGCATGTTCATGCACAAAACCTATACCCTTGATGCTGGCATTAATTGGGGGGGAAATTAGTTGGCTAGAAAAATCTATTTTAAACAATTGAATATTCCCCTGAGATCAGATGCCAGTGTCCCAGAATGTATTTCCAGGTTCAACTGTAATTCCCTGCTGCCCAGCCTAGATCCCTTTGATACATGTTGTGTAATCCCTGGACCTTATCAGTCAGTAGTGGGTTTCTACCAATATTAAAGGAGGTGCAGTGGTACGTTCTATAAATCAAACAATAGAAAATAAATATCTTTCTAAAATCCACTATGTTGTTTTCTGTGCTAATAACTTGTAAACCTAAAAATATGACTTCAGTTTGTGCTTAATGTGATTCTAAAGCCTAAAAGTTTTTTTTTTTTTTTTTTACCTAGGAATGCATTCTATTGTAAATAGGAAAAAAAAACCTTCTGTGTCACAGAATCCCCCCTCTCTCCCCTTATACTTACCTAAGCCCAGTCTCAACCCAGCACTGTACATGAGAGCAGTGACTCTCTTCTCTCTCATTGCACAGAGAAGGCAAGTATAACATGTTTGTAATTTAAAAAAAAAAATCTGTAAAATCACTTTTTTTTTTTTTTTTTTTACATAGGTTATAATCATAAATATTCTCATTTTCTCCTGCACAATATTTAATTTAATAAAGTAATACAATGTCCATTTATTTTGTATATCACTTATGTAGCGGGGTCGTACCCCTTTTACTGGAAAAGACTACATCCCCCATAATCCCCCAGGCTCCCGGGCTGCTTGTTTCCGCCCGAGAGGCTGCTGGGGGAGGTTATAAAAAGGAGGAACGGACAGGATAGCCAGCAGAGACACCTGTGCGGACCGGAGCTGAAGGCCTGAAGCCTGGGCCTTGCAGCAGATGGAGTGAGACTCTCATCCCTCAGAGTCAGCAGCCACTTTAAGTGATTCAGTGTGCTTCACACGGAGCGCAGGCGCAATTTACTTCAGAGCAGCAAATGTTACTTTCTGTGGATTACAAAGACACCATTTAAAGTTACATGTGCACCACCTCTACAGATTCATTGCCGGTGAAGAACACTGTACTAGTACAAGAACTGAGCTCTATTACTAGGGATCACTGAACTTGGAGCAAATGGCGCTCCGTTTCCCCATTGCTAGTTGGTTACATATATGTGTACATGCTTAAGTGCATATTGCAGGGAGCTAATGTGTTATAAGTCATATGTTTAAATGCATGTTACTATTTCTTTTCCTTACTGCCAAAGTAAAGCCAGTGCATTGTACAAGAACTGAGCTCTATTACTAGGGATCAGGCCTGGTCCATTAGGTAGGCGCAGATAGATTTATTGCACCTCAGGGGTGCATAGCAGACGGTCGCCACGCTTGGCGCTCCGTTTCCCCATTGCTAGTTGGTTACATTATGTGTTCTCCTATGAAAGCCATTCTATCCCCAAAGAAGGAAGAGCAGAAGGGCGCGGAAAGTCCCGCACAGACTACTCTTAGTGCAGAACTGTGTGCTGTCCTAGGGGAAATTGTGACCCATTACACTTAGAGTATAAGTGATGTTTATATGTGCATAGATACATACGCAATCTGAAGACGAGTAAGAAGGATTGCACTGCCCAGGACTACATTGAACTGCCAGGGATATGGCAGAGAGAGGCAGTCAAGCATCTCTAGCAGGTTCTCCTATGAAAGCCATTCTTTCAGGTCGGCCTTAACCCCTGAAAGAGAGACAGAAGTAGATGCCCTGAAGTTGCAGATGTCCCAGATGATGGAGATACTGACATCTCTAGTGGCGAAAGAGACACCCAGTCCCAAGAAAGAAACAAGCAGGAGGGAATTGTTTCCAGCTGTTTCAGCACCAGCATCCCACCTGACTACGGTGAGATGATCTGTTTTAATTGTGGAGGAATTGGTCATATTGCAGCTGTATGTGCCAGCCCCAAGAAGAAGAAAACAGATAGCCGCCAGCCGGCGGGAAACGCCAAAGGGCCCCGGTGAAGGAGTCAACCGGGTGCCCATCACCTTCAGTGAGCTCCAAGAAGCACAACAGGAAGAGAAAGCGAGGAGATCAAACCCCTAAAAAGGGGCCCAGGGATCCTCAACCAAGGTGCACTCCAGAGAAAGGGGGCAAGACCCCTCCGAAGAGACACAGTACTCCTAAACGAGAACTCTTCAAAGTGAGAGATAACAATGTCCCTCAACGGGTTCACACTCCCACAGAGAGGGAGAAAATTAATGCATACCAGGCTCAAGAAAGGAGCAAGCGCAAATCCAGTGAGAAGAAGAAGAGTCCAAAGAAGAGGACAGCATCAACTCAGCCTTACCCAGAAAAGCTAGTTGGTCCATCCCCTACTGTACCCATCCAAGTGGAAGGAGTGTACACAAAGGCCCTCCTGGACACTGGAGCACAAGTGACCCTATTGTACAGGGACTTCTACGACAGATACCTGAGTCATCTGCCCATACAGAAGATAGAAGAGTTGGAGATAAGGGGATTGGGAACTCAGAGTTTCCCCTATGATGGCTACCTGTCCATACGGTTGACGTTTGACCCATCCGTAGCTGGGAAGTCTGAAGTGTTCGACACCTTAGCAGTGGTGTGTCCCCGCCCACCAGGAACCAGCAAGACGTCCCTGATCATAGGGACGAACACGGACCTAGTCAGAAGGCTTCTGACCCCCCTGGTGAAGAAAGAGAATCTTTCAACTCCCAAGATCCATCCCATGCTGAAGGCAGCCTATCAGCGGTTGGTCCTAGAGCAGAAGACCCCAAGTGAGGGGATAGGAAGGGTATGGAGGCTTGGAAAAGAAGGAGCAGTGTTACAGCCTGGAGAGGTGACCTGCATGAGAGCCACGGTGAAACTTACTTGGGAGCAGCCTGGCCCCTTTGTAATGCTGGAACCTGACCCAATGGAGGGTCACTCAGGTCTGGAAGTGATACCAGAAGTAATTTCATTGAAGGACCTGAAGAAGGCAAGAGGAAGAGTCCCTGTCAGTGTGAGGAACCCCACGGAGAGGCCCGTGGAGATCCCTGCCAGGATGCTTCTGGGACAGGTGAGTCCTGCTGTCCCAGTTGGCTGGTCAGAAGTGAAGGGGACGGGCGAAGGAGAAGATGTTTGGAAGAAACTCTCCATGGAAAACCCAAACCTACCTGGAGCTTGGAAAGAGAGAGCCAAGGCCCAGCTGACCAGATGGGAGAAGATTTTCTCTAAAGATGAGTTTGATGTGGGGTGTGCGAGGAGTGCCACCCATCGAATCCGCATGCAAGAGGACAAGCCATTCAGAGAGAGAGTGAGGCGAGTCCCGCTAGCAGATCTGGAGGATCTGAGGGAGCAGCTTGCGGAATTGAAGAAGACGGGAGTGATTAGGGAGTCCAGAAGCCCCTATGCCTCCCCAATTGTGGTAGTCAGGAAGAAGAATGGGTCATTGAGGCTCTGCATTGACTACTGAACCCTCAACAGGAGGACCATTCCTGACCAGTACACCACGCCAAGGATAGAGGATGCCTTACAGAATTTATCTGGAGCTAAGTGGTTCAGTGTGATGGACCTCAAGAGTGGGTATTACCAAATCCCCATGCATCCAGAAGACAGAGAAAAGACTGCCTTCATAACCCCAGTAGGATTCTTTGAGTTCAACAGGATGCCTCAGGGCCTATCTGGAGCTCCTGCTACGTTTCAACGCCTTATGGAAAGGACAGTTGGAGACATGAATCTCATAGAAGTCCTTGTGTATCTGGACGATGTCATTGTCTTTGGAAAGACTTTGGAAGAACATGAAGCCAGATTGGAGAAAGTACTGAAGAGGCTCAGTGAAGAGGGACTTAAACTTTCTCCCGAGAAGTGTCGGTTCTATCAGTCTTCTGTGAACTATCTGGGACACATAGTGTCTGAGAAAGGAGTGGCTACAGACCCTGAGAAGTTGGAGGCAGTTACTTCGTGGCCAAGGCCCACAACAGTTACAGAACTTCGGTCTTTCTTGGGGTTCTGCTCCTACTACCGCAGGTTTGTGGATGGGTTTGCCCGCATTGCCAAACCCCTCAACGAGCTGCTCAAGACAGAAGGAGAGGAAGATGGATTGGGGCCTAGGAGGTCCAGTGAGTCGGTCCAAGACCAGTGGAACTCAAGGTGTGAAGAGGCTTTCAGAACCTTGAAGAGAAGTCTCACCACAGCCCCAGTTTTGGCCTACGCTGATCCCACTAGACCATATGAGCTACATGTTGATGCCAGCCATGAGGGCCTAGGTGGAGTACTCTACCAGGAGTATGAAGACCAGCTACGACCAGTGGCCTATGTGAGCCGGAGCCTGACCCCCTCCGAGAAGAACTATCCCACCCACAAGTTGGAGTTCTTAGCCCTCAAGTGGGCAGTTGTTGACAAACTGAGAGACTATCTGTATGGGGCCGAGTTTACTGTAAAGACAGATTGACCTATCTATTCACCACCGCCAAGCTGGATGCAACTGGACACAGATGGTTGGCGGCGTTGTCTGGATTCAATTTCAGTCTCAAATACAGACCAGGGGCTGGAAATAGGGATGCAGATGCCCTGTCCCGAAGATCCCATGTCATGGTCGATGACTGGGAAGACTGGACCCAAGTGGCACCAGATGGAGTGCGAGCCCTTTGTCAGGGGGCTGAACTCCAGTGATGTGACAGGTTTCTCCCTTACCGACTTATGTTTGGGAGAGAAGCAAGATTGCCAGTGGATTTGGCCTTCGGCATTTCTTTAGACCATGCCTCTGCTGCCTCCCACAAAGGATATGTGGACAGACTGAGGCGCAGTCTGAAGATAGCTTATGAGAAAGCTCAAGCGGCCTCTGACCAGAGGGGGGCCCGAAATAAGAGGAACTTTGATTTGAAAGTTAGAGTACAGGACCTACAGCCTGGGGACCGTGTACTGTTACGCAATCTAGGGATCCCTGGAAAACACAAGATTGCTGATAGATGGAGGTCAGAGCCATATATCATTTGTAGAAAGCTACCAGGATTGCCTGTCTACAAGTTGAAGCCAGAAGGAAGAGTGGGGCCTTTGAAGACCTGGCATAGGAATCACTTGCTCCCACTCACTGAAGCAGTCAGAATGCCTCCAGTAAGAGATGTACCTGAATCTGTTTCCATTCTGGATACCCCCAGGCCTAACACTAGGTCTCAAACATCCCAAGCTAGGGGTGGTGAGGACCCCCAACCTGAGGAAGAAAGAGGAGAACTTGAATGGCTATGGCCTTCCTCAACTCCAGGAAATTCTGCCATAGATCTTCCACCTACTGAAGATGTGGAGGATAGCACATTGAACCCAGAAGCCACAGAGTTTGTGCCATTCAGTGATGTGCCTGAGTGCTGGGAAGATATCCCTGGTCTCTACTCAGAGGAAGAAGTAGATGTTCCAGAACCAGAGATGTTGCCAGAATGTGTTCCTGAAGAAGTTCCAAGAGAACAGAGAGCTCGCAGAGTTGTGAAGCCTCCCAAGAAGTTAACTTACCCAAGATGGGAGAAAGTTCAGAGGACTCTGTTACCACAGCAAGGAGAAGTGTTGAAGGCCCTGGCCCATCCACTGCTCATTTGGTGGAGGGCAACCCCAGCTCACTCTCTGGCACAGTTAAACAGGTCGCCCACACTGAAGTGACCTGTAGACAGGACAGCTCCCCATCTTATGCCAATTGGTGGGAAGCTCCTCTGTCCAAATTATGTGAAAATGTTGTTCCCGAAAAAGTTTGTAATTTGAACTCTGTCTTTGGGGACCAAAGATTCAAAGTGGGGGGAGTGTGTAGCGGGGTCGTACCCCTTTTACTGGAAAAGACTACATCCCCCATAATCCCCCAGGCTCCCGGGCTGCTTGTTTCCGCCCGAGAGGCTGCTGGGGGAGGTTATAAAAAGGAAGAGCGGAGACCGCCTCTTCCTCTTGGGACACTTCCTCTTCTGAGGCCTGACAGGACTGGCCTGCCTCTGCTGACGGAGCTTGTGACGCGGAGACTGCAGCCAGCAGAGACACCTGTGCGGACCGGAGCTGAAGGCCTGAAGCCTGGGCCTTGCAGCAGATGGAGTGAGACTCTCATCCCTCAGAGTCAGCAGCAGCGGAGCGGAGACTCTTCCCTACAGACGGTCGGTCGGAGCTGAGGACCGGAGCGCAGGGGCTGTGACTGAGGAGACCAGAGCCGCCATTAGAGGGACCGGAGCGGAGGACGGTACCCCAGGATTGGTGAGAGAGCCGGAAGGCTCATCCTGCATTTATACCCACGTTTTATGCCTACTGAACTGCCTAGGCGCAATTTACTTCAGAGCAGCAAATGTTACTTTCTGTGGATTACAAAGACACCATTTAAAGTTACATGTGCACCACCTCTACAGATTCATTGCCGGTGAAGAACACTGTACTAGTACAAGAACTGAGCTCTATTACTAGGGATCAGGCCTGGTCCATTAGGTAGGCGCAGATAGATTTATTGCACCTCAGGGGTGCATAGCAGACGGTCGCCACGCTTGGCGCTCCGTTTCCCCATTGCTAGTTGGTTACATATATGTGTACATGCTTAAGTGCATATTGCAGGGACCTGCTAATGTGTTATAAGTCATATGTTTAAATGCATGTTACTATTTCTTTTCCTTACTGCCAAAGTAAAGCCAGTTATTCTTATTTCAGCAGTCTGCTTGTGAGTTCATACCCATTACACTTAGAGTATAAGTGATGTTTATATGTGCATAGATACATACCCCTTGACTAACTGTGCCAGAGCGGTAGAGCCAAATTGCCGGGGGTTGGTGGAGCTGTACTCAGGGACCCAAACAAACCAGCGGCTCTCTTAACTGGGGGTAGCGCTACACTTATATATATATATATTATGTATGTAACTATGTAAATATTCATGTTTTTTGTGCCCACTTTAAGTGATTCAGTGTGCTTCACACAAGAAAATCCTGTGATTCATTGTTTCCCACAGGCACGTTGGAGTAAGCATTAGAATTAAGTCAGTAGTGGGTGCATTGATTTGTTATGGGACTGCAATGGCAGCAATCTCTAGCAGTTTCTTTTAACATAAAGTATCTGGTACTGAACATAACTGTGACCCTTGTGCATGCAGTCAACATAAGGACTAAGTAAATAATGTTAACACATTGACTACCAATTTATTGTTAGCCATGCGATAACATACATACTGATATGTATGCACTCTTGATAAAATACCATATTTTCCGGCGTATAGGACAATCTTTTATACTTAAAAATATCCCCCAAAAATTGGGGGTCGTTTTATATGCCGGTATAAAATGTCAGCCCACTGGATGTGCGGTAATACTGTATGTAGCTTCGGCTACATACAGTATACCATGCTGAGCCAATCACGGCGAGCGATGTATTCTATTAATGAATTCAAAGCCTGCTCGGATTGGAGTAACAACCTCTGCCAATCCGAATAGGCTACATACAGTATACTGCCTGCTCGGATTCGCTTTAGAGTCAGAGAGGTGCGGGCTGATGATGTTACAGCCTCTGTCAATCTGAGCAGGCTTTGGATTCCTTAATAGAATACATCACTTGCCATAATTGGCTCAGCGTGGTATACTGTATGTATACTGTATACAGTATGTTACCGAAGCTAGTGAACATACGGTATTACCGCACATTCAGCGGGCTGACAGACTAGTCGGAAGGGGGTCGTCTTATACAGCGAGTATAGCACAAAACCAATGTTTTAAATGGAAAATTCGGGGGTCGTGTTATACGCCCAGTCGCCTTATATGCCGGCAAATACAGTATATGTGACTATGTTAATATCTAAGTATCTAAGATCTTAGTATCTAATATTACTAAGATCTTTGATGCATTTAGGTCAGTTTAGAAATATTTAATTAATTGTGATTCTGTATGACTATTCATGTGGGCACTAAGTCCACTGAGAGCACTTCCCTATTCTGTTTCAGGGAGGATGGAGCTTTCAATATTATAGCTGTGTTTTCTTTTCTGTATTTACCCTTACATGCAGTGTAATGCACAATGAAGAGTTCTTTCTTCTGTACATCTCTTGTTCTTGAATATAATAGAAGTGCAAAGCTTGTTTGTACCTGTAAAGGAATGGTATAATTAAAGCAGAAGACCAATGAATTGGCTTGGATAGATACCGTTATGTTCTAGGCATTTCTAGGAATCAAATCAGAAGGGAGAAAGCAATACATTTCCCAGTTATTAAACTTTAAATTATACTTACCATTTAATTAACCTCCTTTAGTACTTAGTACTTGAAACAGACTTAAGACTTTGGCAAACAGACTGTTAGTGTATTAATCTCTTAGTCACTGAGATAACAGCTTGTTTTACTAATTATATACATGAAGCAGGCAGGGGTGAGCTTGGCTCGTGGGCCTTTCACTTGGCAGCACATCTGATTCTGAGAGTTTCTTTTTCAATCTCTGTTTTGATATTGTCTTTCGGGATATACTGCATTCCAGAATGAATCAAATTTAAATTTTTAAAAGAACTAACTTTAGTTTAGAAAGAAAAAAAAATTAAAAACATCAAAACAAGCCATTCAGTAGCTTGGGACCTATTTGGAATTAAGGGCAAAGCAACAGGATGACAAGTTTGTTTTAATCCTCCCAACCCCAGCAACTTATGCATATCTTTCCTTCTCTCTCCAGTCACTCTGTTCAGCATAGGAAACAAAGAATTATCCAGTACCTCTTGGTATAGAGGAGCATGTGACTCACTGTAAAGCACTTTCACAAAGGTAGTTCGTTACCCCAATATTAGCTACAATTCAGCACTCAGAGCACTTCAGAGTATAAGCTGCCGGAGATATCTACATTAAAGAGTATATGATTATTTGCCCTGCTTTGGCAAAGCAAAGGTTCACTTTAAGGAACACTTTGCACAGGCATGCCAGGCTTAAATGCCATGTGTACACCAGGCAATTACAATGGGATTTGTAATTTTCATTCTAAGTTTTTAAGCCACAAGGCACCCTCTAGTTCAATTCCTGGAGTGCACAATAAAGATCTTAATGGCAGCTCTGACTTCTATGAGTTTAGCTGTATTAAATTGTGTATGTAGGGTCTTGGCTCTATTGGGGAGAAGATATCAATCATTCCTCTGTCATGGAATAAGAAATATATGGAGTGCAGGACCTTTCATTTTACCTAAATTGGAATCGGAGTTAGAAGCATTGATATGAAATGGAAGCTTGAAGTCATTTGCTGGTTGTATTGTGCTGCCACCTTGAACCTTATCTATGCTAGTTCAATTTAAAGCGGGGCTCCACCCAAAAGGGAAGCTCCAATTGTTCGCACCCCCCTTCACTGACACATTTGTCATTTTTTTGGGGGGAGGGGTGAGCAGGCTCCCACTTCTGGGTGAGATCGTCAATCTACGTACTTTCCAAACCCTTCTCCTTCCCCCCGCTGCCCTCTGGCAGACACACAGGTCCCATAAGTTGGCGGGACCAATCAGAAAGTGCAGTAGGAAGCCGGCTGTGAAGCCTGAAGGATTCACTGCCGGTTTTCCTTACTTACAATGCCTGTGCCTGCACCCAAAGCCGATTGAGGAATCGGCTCGGGATGCCAACATTGTGGGATCTTTGAACAGGTCAGTGTCCTTAAAGTAAAAGTTTTTATGTTGGGGAGGATATAGATCAAGAGATCAAAACAGCTTTCCAGACAGACACGCCCCAAGATTTCCATCAAGACGATGAAATTAAGTATAAATTTAAAGAGCATAAGAAATTATTGGTCAAACATCTGAATAGAAAGTGGGACGTGTCTTCACTGGAAAATTACATTAGCCATCGAATGGTCCCAAGAGGGCTGAGAGATAAAACAATTGCTGCTGAACATTTACACACTGAGAGGTTCCTCCCTAAATGGAAGGACTTATGTATTAATCATGGGCTGGCAGTTATGGGGCTAATAGTGGAAGAAGAAAAGATTCAATTAATTACTTTACAGGAACAGATAGTGGAAAGTGCCAGCTGCCTAGAAGTGTTAAAAGACTCAGAAGAGTTCGTAAAACAAAATGACATTTTTAAAAAAGAAATAGAAAAGGTACAATTACATTTAAAAATCACGAAACAGGGCAAGTTTAGGCAAGATCTCGCTGACTTCGACAAAGACAAGGTCTTTGACCTGACTACGCGACGTGGACGCAGTAAGTCACGTGGGTGTGGCTATCGCCAAAAATCACGACAACGTCGTACCAAATCCAGCGAATCGGATGAAGATACGCGTAAATCTGTAATTTTTTTAGATCAAGGAGGGGTGGAATCGACAAGTGGTCAGATATCACCTCCAAAAGCAAACAAAGGCCCCAAAAAACAACTAAAATCCAAAGAGAATCAGGAACGCACCTATACAAGGATCCAAAAGAGGAACTGACAGACTTACCGCCCTCCCTGACTATTAAAAAAGTAGATGACCTTAAGATTGTTAATTTAACCGATGTAGAACTCACATCAGACCATATAAGCCTACTGCAGAAAGGGATGACTTTTTCACCAGTTGCCAATATGGATGAATTCACTGTCTATAAGGATGTCGCGTCGTTTTTGAGAAAGGTATTTTTTCGTTCTCTGTATAGCAAGAAAGACGCATCGGTTACTACCACTGCGTTGATGATCAAAAAGCGCTAGATATCTTAAATTCATTACTGGATGAAAATGAGGGGCTCTGTGAGCCCTCTATACAAGTAAGGAGACAGTCTAACCTTAAAATTAGGTCACAAAAGATGCCACCGCTATCCAAAAATAGATGGTTGCACCTATTTCTGGACATGGTTCAAAATGACCTGAAAAGGGTTGACTGGACTCAGAGGTCCACAGACAACCTCACAACGGGTGAGAGAACAGCACTTAATGATTTGAGGAAAATGAAAAATATTGTCACCAAAAAGAGTGACAAAGGAGGAAATGTGGTGCTGCTAAAACAGCAACAATATAAGAAAGAGGCAAAATGCCTACTTGGTGATCAAACAACTTACCGTAGACTTGAGGATAATCCATTTCCTATTCTAGTGCAGGATATGAACTAGAAATTACTGTATGCAATGGATGAGGGCCTGCTGTCCATGCGGGAATTTCAACATGTCACTGTTCGAGAGTTCTGTGTACAGACCTTTTACATTATACCTAAAATCCATAAGGATTTAAATAATCCCCCTGGCCGACCAATTATTTCGGCATGTCAAGGACCCCTGGAAAGGGTAGGTCGGTACCTGGACTCTCTTTTACAGGATATGGTGAAAAATCTCAAATCCTTTGTTTAGGACACGAGACATGTTCTGTCCAAAATTTCGACCCTTCAACCGTACAGCTATCCAGAGGAAATATGGCTGGTTGGCATTGATGTCGAATCTCTATACACTTTAATACCCCACAGAGTCGGCATCAGTGTGGTTGCAAAATAAAGAGATTTTTTACCCTGAATCTGTTCCCCAGAACGAATTTCTGGTCGAATTACTAGAGTTCGTCTTGACTAACAATGTTTTTCAGTTTCTGGCAGTCAAATATTACCAGATACGTGGTACCTCCATGGGGGCAGCGTGGGCACCGGCCTACGCCTGCCTCCACCTAGGACTTTGGGAGGAGGAGGATGTTTACCCTTCGTCTATGTACCGTGACCACGTGCAGACGTGGCTACGGTACATCGACGATGTCCTGATGATCTGGAGAGGATCACTAGATAGTCTTCATCTTTTCATGGGTGAACTGAATGTCAATCAGCGAAATATACGATTAACGTACAGTTTCGATCAAAAATCACTGTCTTTTCTTGATCTGAGCGTTTCCATCGAAAATGGTTCACTCAGCACCTGTACCTTTCGAAAGCATACGGCTGCAAATACTCTATTGCATGCAACCAGCCATCATCCACACTGGCTAAAGAATGCGATTCCAGTAGGCCAATTCTTACGTATCAAAAGAAACTGTACAGATGCTGAGAACTATATACGGGAAAGCTCTGAACTGTATATGAGATTTCGTGAGTGTGGGTACTCGCACGGACAGATTTGAAAGGCTAAAAGGAAGGCAGCTCTGAGGGATCGTGACAGTTTGCTGCGAAGCAAAAATGATGAAAAAACATCAACTGTACCCTTTTTGAAAACTGGTGAGCCTGTCAGAATTATCACGACTTTTGATTCCCAGTGGAACAAGGTTCGATCTATATTGGAAAAACACTGGAATATTCTGACAAGTTCTCCTGGGCTGCGTATAATAGTCAGTACCTCCCCCAAGCTTGTAGCCCGACGAGCTAGAAGCCTGGGTGACATGCTGGATTCGATCAGAGTTCACAAAAGAACCTGATCAAACATGGCTCTCGGAATACCCAAGATCTTATGGAATGTATCCATGCTCCAAATGTCAGATCTGCCCGTTTGTTCACAGGACATCCAATTTTATGGATGCACTTGGTAAAGAAAAATTTGAGATTTGATTTAATTAATTGTTCTACCACTCGGATAATCTACTTGATAACTTGTCCCTGTCCCAAAATATATGTAGGAAAAACTAAACGATCCCTGAAAATTAGGGTTGTTGAACAGGGGAAAATACCGGAAAAACCACTGGCCAAAACATTTTGCCCTGTGTCATGGAGGGAGTCCCACTGGGATGCTGGTTAAGGGCATATATGCGTTGAATTTGCCTACCAGACGCGGGGACTTCGACCGGATACTCCTACAAAAGGAAAAGTGGTGGGTGTATAGGTTGAAGTCCCTCGTCCCTGTGGGACTTAACACTGAACTAAATCTTCAGGCTTTTCTAGACACGTAATCAAAATGGGTGTGGCTTTCTCTCCCTGGCCCGGCCCCAAACACACACACACACACACACACACAAAAAGAATTTTTTTTTGCCCCTTCCTCGGGTGCATATATAAAATGCGGTGGGTGGTGGGTATGATTGGTTTCTGGTGAGTGTCAAGTCAAATATCTGTATTTATAGCAGTGTCCCCCCTACCTGGCAGAGTTGATTGCTAATTTACAGAATAGTGGGCTAACACTGTATATTTAATTGTGTATACATAAAAATAATAAATACAAATATAAATAAATTAACAACATTGACATACACCTCTTTGTGTTACATAATGATGATAAATGGGGATGCTGGAGTATCAGCTTTTGCCTTTTATTACAGGCATCATTACTATTTATTTAATTATTTTCTCTTCTCCTTATGACTTGTAGCCCACTTTCCCTATTTATTACTCTACACATCCTGTACATTCATTATATTATTTTACTTCCCCACGCTGAATCTTCATCTCCATTGATGGATTTACTAAACCTCCTGGTTAAAGATATCCATATATCTGGGGCAGTAATGATTGATTAAAATGAGCCCCATTAGTGAAGATAGGATGTGCTGATTATGTGTAACTAACCTGCCAATATGCCGCCTGTTATTGGTGAACAATAACCAAAATAATAAACATAATAAAAGATTGAGATCGCTTACCTCTTGGTCGTTAGACTCAAGATTTTTATTTATGACTTTATCTCTAAGATACATTTCAATGTATCTATATACTGCTACTTATTCTCCTCTTGTTTTGTCATCATGTATTTATGTTGTGTTGTCTTTTGTTTAGATGTTGCCATTCCCATTGTATTGTCAAAACTTCACTGAATGCCGATACCTATTTTGAATATGCTTTAGAGCTGGACTTCTATCAGCTCTTACTCAGCCAGTAAAATACTTATACAAAGGCATCCGCATTAGACAAATTGTATTAAATGAGACAGTACTCTTTTAATTACAAATTGATCCAGTTTCTGCTGATAACAATCACTAGTTAACTTGCTATAAAGGGGCATCAGGCGGTGCTTCAATGAACGTCCGAGAAGAAGCTACACTATTGTGCATTTAGCGAAACGCTTTGACGTCACACCACCACGTGACCGGCTGTTGCGGCTTACTATGGAATAGCGAAAAAACTCTGTATGAGATTAGAGTGCAGCTACGAGCGGTGTCCGCATATTGCAAAACCGGCACCAGGTATGGCTGTTAGCAATCTAACACATGGAGGGTGTCCCATGTCAGTGGACCTAAATACTCTAAACTGCCAGATGACCATCAGGAATGATCCCGCAATGCTGACCTTGTTTGGAACACTGGAACACTGACAAGATCTCATGACCTGCATTGAGCATCAGACTCGAATGGAGTGGTAATGTACTGACAGCTATATATGTGCTTATGTCTATTTGCTGAATACCACTGAATCGTGGTGGACCCATATTGGAACCCCCAAAATTTTGGCATCTTTTATATGATTTAGCTGGCAGAAAGTGTCTACTGAGGAACTGTGATTTAACAGACTAAACTGACTGCATTTTCTTGCAATAATCACTAATGCGCTTATAATCTCATGCTAAACTGACAGTCTTTGCTGTTTAAAGAGAGCTAATTAATTAATTTGAAGAGACCTGATTCCACTTTCAACCCCCTATAAAATGCTTGCTTAGTTTGCTGCTGTTAACAACGAATAAGTGTGGACCTGGAAGACCTAATGATGGACTATACATGGGCTTACCTATCAATTGAATATTTATGCTGCCTCTAAAAATGAATAACTGTGTTTGGATATTATCCAACCAATTAATTATCTACCTAATTTTTCGCCTAGCTATTCCCTATATTTGATATAGTCTCTTGAAAAATTACTTAATGATTGGCTAAAAGACATTTGCTCTTCACAATAAATTAATTAAGTATTATTGTTGAAATTAGTGATTCCAATTGACTATACCAACAGTCCAGACATATGTGGTGTGTGTTGTTCTGTTTTGTGTTTGTCTTGTTTTGTCTAGTTTGTCTGTGGTAAAACCTTAAGGTATCTGCTTAACTAGATCCCTTTTTAAAGAACTGCACCTTTGTATATAAATTTAATTTTTTGATACTAATACAATTTGAATAGTTTATACAAATATAATCACCCGATCTATTTTGTTCTGCCATTAGTAGCCTCTTTTCTGAGCCCGGCCCTATCGTTTTCAGAAAAATCTTTTTTTCTCTATAAAAGTTAGCAGCTACAGTATTTGTATCTTCTGACTTAAAATTTTTTTTTATCCAGCCTGGAACTCCTCTTTAAATACGCATGTATGCTGAAGACACAGGTGTGTTATCACTTAATACTCTGTTGTAATAGAGGCTGTCATTGTTTATCTTACTTTATGAAAATACTAGTTGCCTGGCCAGGTCAATAAAATTAGTCTTCAATCTGAGGTCAGTAAACATGGCTAAAGTGCAAAGAGGGCTCACACCACCATGACAGTTTTTGCATCTAGGCTTATGGCTCCCACTCACTGTTTCCTGCCTGAACAGAAAGCCACATTCTGCCTACTCAGGTATGCAATCTGGCCTGCCTCTGCTATACTGTAAATCAGATATTGACTTACCAACTTAGAGGGGAGGTTGGAGTGTATATTCACATACTGTATAACCAACAAACACTGCACATAAGGAGAACACAATTATGATTCACAATTACCTTAGAGACGGTTCAGGAACGGTTCAGGAACACTGGGGCGACAAGCCGCGTTCCATTCTGTACAATGGAACTGTTCTAATAAGAGCGACTCAAGCCGCTCCGACTTAGAAAAAGGTTCCTGTACTACTTTGGGGGTAACTTGAGGTGACTTGCATTGACTTCTATACAGAAGTCGTTTTGCAAGTCGAAGCTGCTGTCGTGTGCAGGTCGCCTGAGGCAGTCGCGCTACAAGTCTCAGTGTGAACCTGCTCTAAATGTGAAGACATTTTATTTTGTTATCTAAATAGATACAGGGGTCCATTTATTAAATATTTGCTGGAAATTCAGCTAGTGAAGAATTTACAGCCACCTACATGGCCACAAGTAGGATTTGATAGGATTTGTACATCACAGTTATATGGGCAATGTAGTTGCATCTATGTATATAGTTTATGTTGTTTCTCTAGTTAATTGTTTAGGGTTATTTAAACTACGTACATGCCATTTTCTGTAACCCCCCCTTTGTATGATGTAATTTCATCTTTCCTATTTGTAATCACCTGTTTTGTTCCTACAAGGCACACATTGAGGCTAAGAAAAGTATACCGTATATACTCGAGTATAAGCCGAGTTTTTCAGCACATTTTTTTGTGCTGAAAATGTCCCCCTCGGCTTATACTCGAGTCAAGCACAGAGAATGATATTTTCCGACCCGACTTTGGGGCTCTGTATCTTGAGGCCACTTGGAGATAGGAACACCAAATTTGGATATGTTGTAGTGCTAGTTCCACTGGGTTTGCATACCAAATTTCCTAGCACCAAGTGACCCCGAGTTACGGGGCCCCAAAGTCGGTCAACTGTGTCCATCTGCAGCAATGTCATTTTGGGACCCTTTGGGTCCAGAGACCCCATTTGGCTGCAGCTAGGGGGCATTTAGGAACCCTTAACTACCAAGTTTGAAGTTTGGGGGACCTATGGCTGCAAATGGGCACAGTGAGGCATGCAAATGGGCACAGTGAGGCAGCAAATGGGCATTGTTGACCCTCTTTTCCACTTACAGTAGCTGCGCATTTCTCACTCTAGGCTTATACTCAAGTCAATACGTTTTCCCAGTTTTTTGTCATAAAATTAGGTGCCTCAGCTTATATGCAGGTCGGCTTATACTTGAGTATATATGGTTTATTCATTTTGACCACTTTAATGATATTATACTGTAGCTTATGTGAAAAAATCCAAATTGAAAGGAAAAGGTGAAAGGTAATCCAAGAAATGGATGACATGCCCCATAGTGATAATTAACTAAAAAAATGCTTTGAAAGAAGATGGCACAAACTCCTCCACCTAATAGCATGAAGAAAGGCTTACCAGTAGGGATGAGCCGAACGTCCCCCGGTTTGGTTCGCACCAGAACCTGTGAACGGACCGAAAGTTTGCATGAACGTTAGAACCCTATTAATTACAATGGACGCGAAAGTTCGAAATCTAAAGTGCTATTTATAACGGCCAATATGCATGTTATTGTCCTAAAAAGGGTTTAGGGACCCGGGTCCTGCCCCAGGGGACATGTATCAATGCAAAAAGAAGTTTTAAAAACTGATGATTTTTCTGGAGCACTCATTTTAATGATGCATAAAGTGAAAAAAAAAAGTGAAATATTCCTTTAAATATCGTACCTGGGGGGTGTCTAAAGTATGCCTGTGAAGTGGCATGTGTTTCCCGTGTTTAGAACTGTCCCTGCACAAAATTACATTTGTAAAGGAAAAAAAGCCATTTAACCACTTAAGACCCGGACCAATTTGCAGCCAAAGGACCAGGCCCCTTTTTGCGATTCGGCACTGCGTCGCTTTAACTGACAATTGCGCGGTCGTGCGACGTGGCTCCCAAACAAAATTGGCGTCCTTTTTTTCTCACAAATAGAGCTTTCTTTTGGTGGTATTTGATCACCTCTGCGGTTTTTTTTTTTGCGCTATAAACAAAAATAGAGCGACAATTTTGAAAAAAAATGCAATATTTTTTATTTTTTGCTAAATACATATCCCCAAAAAATATATAAAAAAACATTTGTTTTCCTCAGTTTAGGCAGATACGTATTCTTCTACATATTTTTGGTAAAAAAAAAAATCGCAATTAGCGATTATTGATTGGTTTGCGCAAAAGTTATAGCATTTACAAAATAGGGGATAGTGTTATAGCATTTTTATTAATATTTTTTTTACTATTAATGGCGGCGATCATCGATTTTTATTGTGACTGCGACATTATGGCGGACACATCGGACATTTTTGACACATTTTTGGGACCATTGTCATTTATACAGCAATCAGTGCTGTTTAAATGCACTGATTTCTGTGTAAATGACATGACTGAATATTAGGCAGATGCCTGTGTTGCACAAATCAACTACACAACACCAGCAATGAGGGGGTAGATTCAGGTGTATGCTGTGCATTGTGCAGGAGGCACACTACACTGACTGAATATTAGGCAGATGCCTGTGTTGCACAAATCAACTACACAACACCAGCAATGAGGGGTTAGATTCAGGTGTATGCTGTGCAGGAGGCACACTACACCCACTGTAACAGCGCTAGGTTAGGAAGCAAAGCAAAGCTGACACTGTCCCTGCCTATCCTGCTCTCTCCCTGAACACTACACTCACTGTAACAGCGCTATCTAAAGAAGTATAAAGCACAGCTGACACTGTCCCTGCCTATCTTGCTCTCTCCCTGAACACTACACTCACTGTAACAGCGCTATCTAAAGAAGAATAAAGCACAGCTGACACTGTCCCTGCCTATCCTGCTCTCTATGAACGCCGCACAACACTACACAAGGCTGCTGCACTGGCGGCCTTATATAGTGTGGGGCGTGTACTAAACCCCCCTGAGCTATAATTGGCCACAGGCATCATGTCTGTGGCCAATTATGGCTCTCCTCGCTATGATTGGCCAAGCATGCGGGGTCACAGTGCATGCTTGGCCAATCATCAGCCAGCAATGCACTGCGACTAGCAGAGTGCATTGTGGGCCGTTCGTATCACAAAAAATTTGATGCGAACGGCCCACAAAGTTCTGGTTTCGACGAATGGCCGATGTTCGATTCGAACATGGGTTCGAATCGAACACCGGGCTCATCCCTACTTACCAGATAGCCATGACCTTCTTATAATGGGAAGATCAAACTGTGCATGGGAAGGTCAACAGTGCAGCCCCAAGGGCTGGATGTTGGAATGGTGTCACTCGTCATATAAAGTACCTCTGGAAACTCTCAATCACAGGATCATTTGCATTTATATCAAAGGACAAAGTGCCACATAGTGTGTACCGATATAAAACCTTAATAATAAAAGGCAGGCACTCACATTTAAAAATAAATAAATTGGCTACACTCCATCACCTTCGGTCAGTAGGCAAAATGGCTGCACGTAACCATGCGGTACCATGAGGACGTCACAGCAGGCTCCGCCCTACATCATATTGTTTACCTTAACCTTCTGCCTGCAAAAAGATAATCATGGATGCTTAGTGTTTAGTGAGTTCAGCTAACTGATGAATATTGACTACAGTGATTGTCTCTGCTATACTCTCTGCTATACTGCTAGGCCAGGCAAAGGGGAAGGGATAGTCACTATTACAACAATTAGAGTCAGAATAATGCATGCTTCAGTATCAGTATCCTTAACCTGCTGATACACAAATGTTGTATTATGTTAACTGTATGGGGTTCATAATCATATTAGCTGAATTTCTGAATCCTTTTTAACTTTTTTCTTTCCCCACTTCAGCTCTCATACCTTCAGTGGCAAAACTAGACTTTCTTTCACCCGGGGCAAAGACTCAGTTTGGTGTCCCCCCCCCCCCCCCCCCACAACCAGGACAAGGTCACTCAGTACCCAGGGTAAAAATGCCAAACTGCACCCCCCACCGACCGGTGGAGCTCCTGGTAAAGACTAATGTGCAACCCATCTACAACCCTTCACCCCCCCAACATTCTATATATAATACATGGAATTTAAAGAACGAGGCTGCTGTGACCATCGAAATATAGCATATACACTTTATTAATACTATTAATAATGTGTATATGCTATATTTCAAAGGTCACAGCAGCCTCATTCTTTAGATTCCATATAATATGAATAGGATGTTGGGGGGGTTTGTGGGTCTCTAATCAGGTTATTTTTGTAGTTGGGCTACATCACAGTTAACGCCACGCCTGCTGGAGGTGGAGCCCAGTGGGAGCCAAACCCTACCGCTGCTAGCTGCATCTATACCAGGGGTAGGCAACCTTTGAAAGGGGAAGATCTACCTAAACAACATGAAAGAAAACAAAGATCACTGTGTTTTTTTTTCAAAGAAATTAACTAGCAAGGCCTAACTAATACTTAGGAAAACTTAGAAAAACATAATAAATTAAAATATTTACAGTGACATTTTTTTTTTTTTTTTTTACACTATTATTTGAAACATTTTTTAGGAGCCCTGTTGGGGGCTTTGGTGAAATATCAGCGGTTTAAACAGACCTCTGATGTCTCACTGTTGAGACAGAGAAAGGAATTGAGGGCACAGATTCTTCAATTCTTTTCTCTCCAGCCTCAACTGCACTGAAAATCAGTACAGAGGCTCCTGTTAATTCACTAAAATAAACTAAAGCATAGTAAATGTAGGTTACTATGCTTTAGTTGTGAATGAAAACCTTGAGTGATCAGTACCAATTGCTCACTGTGTTCATTCAGAAAAGGAAGGAGCCAGTTAATTACATATTTACTGACCACTACACCCGCTCTCCATCCTGAATTGATCCCTTGCAGCAGCTGGCATGAGAGAATGGGAGCCAGCAGTGCTGTTGGGGGGAGAGGGGGCGTGGCCTGGACCGGTATGTGAGTAGCAGCTTCCTCACAGAGCTCCCGCAGGTTACCCTGAATTTATCCTGTTCCCGGCTTCACAGTGTTGTCTAACGGCTATAGGACTACTCCTGAACCTAGTGAGACCTGAACCGAACGAATCCATGATGGTACTGAGGGGAAAGAGCACGGAAGAGGTGCAGCGCTTGGAGATCCAAAACAGTGCTGCTGCAGGGCTCCAGCGCCGATAAAACAAAAGAAACCGCAAGTAAACCTCCCAAACCCCTAAGAATACCAGCGGTGACCCCCCCAAAGACATCCGTTATTATGCCCAGAAGCTAGCAGGATCCCTGAATATTACTGACCCAGCCGGGGGGGGGGGGGGGGGCTGAGGGGAAACTTATGGCACCAGGGGATATGGAGGAAGTGCACAGATGCATGGCTGCACAGTCAGAAGAGCTGGAAGAGGGCAGTGAGGATGAGGAGTCTGCACAGGCTACATTAGCTGAGATCCTGACAGCTGTTAATAAATGTACTGCCTCAGTTAATACTTTGCAAGAACGCTTTGGTGGTCTGAAGGCGGAAGTGTCTTTGATAAGGCAGGATATACAAAAGAACAGAGAAAGAACCACTGCTGCTAAATGCAGGATCAGTGACATAGAGGACAAGCTTCCCCCTCTGATAAGAGACTCACAACATAACACCAGGGTGGTTGCAGCTGTAGATCAATGCGCTCATGACCTCGAGAACAGAATGAGATGTAATAATGTACGAATTGTGGGTCTCCCTGAGAAAATGGAGGGTAAAGACCCCACTGATTTTGTATAAAGATGGCACTGGAGGTGTTTGTGAAGGAGATGTTTACATCCCTATATACAGTGGAGAGAGCTCACAGAGTCCCCCTGCGGCACCTTCCCCCCAGGGCATCCTCCCCATCCCATCCTGGCACGACTGCTACATTACAGAGATAGAGTGATCATCCTGTGTCTGGCCAGGGAAAGGGAAAATGTACATTTTAACGGAGCGTGTATCTCCTTGACTCCTATCCTGACTTTTTACTTTCCTCGGATGTGCAGAAAAGAAGGGCCCGTTTCACTGAGGTTAAGAAAAGGCTATAGAAATTACAGGCGTCTTATGCTATGCTCTAGCCTGCGAGGCTTCTCATCACTGCAAGAGGCCAGGCTCATTTCCTTGAAAAAGCAGCAAACACATCAGCTTGGTTGGATACAATTGAGAATGCTTTTCGTCAGGCCAGGAGGCCTGCGGCTGAAGAGGATTGACCTGCCCCGGGCCTCCAGGTGGTACTGGCTCACAAGTGCCAGGGCAGTTCCCTGTTTAATTGCTGCCTCTTCTTTTTTTTGAGAAAAAAATATATAAAAAATATATATGTGTTGACTGCGCTACCCCTTGTATTATGTGTTTTTAAAGTGCTTCAAACAAAATATACATTTAAATATACCACAATAAATGTATAAGTTTGTATACATATATAATTAATAAAAATCAATATTTTCTTCTGCTGTTCACCCGTGACTTTTTTTTGTTCTACATTAACGTGCAACAATTATCTGATGTGCTAGGAACAAGAGCTGATTTATTTTTTTGCTCTCTATCTGGTTTAATGAGGAATGTGCCATATTTTAAATTCTGTGACGTGCATCTACCATGGCGGGGGGATGAATGTGCTAACTGTGATGTTGTGTAATGTTAGGGGGCTTGGCGACCCCCTCAAGCGCACAAAGGTTTCCACATCTATGAGAAAGTATCTCCCTGCTATTTGTGCATTGCAGGAGACTCACCTCACCCCTAACTCCCTGTCTTGCCTGTTGGGGGGATAGGACAGCAGTGTGTCAGTCAGTCAGTGAGGGGCATAGGACAGGGGTGGGTCAGTCAGTCAGCGAGGGGCATAGGACAGGGGTGGGTAGGTCAGTTAGTGAGGGGCATAGTACAGGGGTGGGTCAGTCAGTTAGTGAGGGGGATAGGACAGGGGTGGGTCAGTCAGTTAGTGATGAGGATACAACAGTATGTGACTGGTCAGTGTTGGTGCGGGGGGGTCAGTTTTCTCTCACTTGACTCCTCTATTTGTCAGTCCCTGGCGTCCCTTGCCATGTACCCTCCTCCGGTTTCTGGACCCACTCTGTGTCTCCCCGCCCACTACAGGCATCTCACCCTTCCTGCGTTTCTTACCACCGGGGCGGTGGAGTGTGGACAGATGGTGTCTGTGTTACTGACACTGTGTAAGCCCGCGCTTGGGTACTGCTGCTGTCGCCTCCTGCCTGCATTGCAAGTTCAGCAGCAGGGCGGCTGGTTCTCGCTCCAATTCACTCACTTCCTTCCAGCAGCCAGCAGGTCTGGTCAGATCCTGTCTCCCCCTGCCTTGAGATCAGCAGCAGCACAGGCGTCAGTCACAGATGGAGCAGCCACCCGCCCACTTTGTTCGGTGGCTCTCTTTTAGTGCAGGCAGGCAGCACTGTCTGAAGCGCTCAGCTCCAGAGGTTGGTGAGTCTGTGTGTGACAGACTCAGCCCGATACAACCAGCCAGCAGCTGCCATATCCCTAGAGTAAGATAAGCAGGCTGGCAGCCAAGTGCCGACCTAACAGACATCTTATCTCTCAATTTGGCTCCCAGGAGCGGGTGGCGCCCCCCCCCGAAGTTGGCGCCTGACGCACATGACCCCCCCCCCCCCCTTAATTTCGGCTTTGCATACCTTTTTATACTACTTATGGAGCAGAGCAATTTTTGAACTTATGTAAAAATCATGTTATGTTTTGGGGAAGAAGCCAAACTTTCTTTTGACAGCATTGCTATGCAAAAATTGTTTTTATGATGTATTTATTATTTATTATTCCATATTTGCTATATTTAATTTATATTAGTTAATTTTTTAATTTTCTATATCATCTGTGAACAAAAAGAGGTAAAAAAAGGAAAAATATTTGTTTATATTTTCAGCAGTGTTGAACAACATTCATACATGGCCAAATGGGAGCAAATATTAGGTGAGAAATTACACTTTTAGACCTGGCAATTTTTATGGTACCAAGCTGCTAAAAGCTCAATTTGTACATCATACAAAGAAAATCAATACAAAATACTTTTTCATTGGTACTACACCCGAGTTAAGTTTTATGTGCCAAAAATCCTTCAGTTGATGATAGGTGCTGGAGTTGCAAGAAGGCGCATGGAACAGTTCAACATATAAATTATTATTATGTGAGCTGGCTGTCGGCCCTAGAACTTGAATTTCAAAAGACTTTTTTTGGAGCACTTACTTTCTGGACTGACACATCATTATAATAAATTTTTGTTGTTGTTCTTTGCACATTATCCAGCTATTTTGCACAGGCATTTGTTATTTGCACTCAGCATTTTTTGCACAGGCAATTTTGCACAGCGTCTTTGCACATTTTTGCTTGGCTTTACTTATTTGCTATATTTTGCACTGAATTTACATTTTTTGCACTATATATATTTCTTGTAAAACAAAGATACACTCACTCTTTCCCTATCTATTGTGTATCACCACTGCGCTGAGCACAAACTTTAAACTAAGCCGCCACTTTATAAAAACAAAATGTGTACAATAATCCTTATCTAAATGATAGAATAAGCAGCGCTGAATAAAATATAAATCCACACCAGTGAAATAAAAAAATGATAAATACTATAGATCCACTCCAGTGAACATGAATTACTAAATAATACTTCACTGTGCAAACCCTACCTTGTGCATACAAAAATAATAAAATAATAACTTGTATCAAAATCAATTAGCACAAGTTATTATAGTGCATATCACCAGATGAATAGTGATGGCAAATACATACAATCTTTTGAAACAGATCACCCTGTGACTAAATAATTGTTCAACAATAAAAATAAAAAAAATAAGAAAATATATAAACAAAAAACGGGAATCAAGTGAATCGTTTCAAGTTCTATCAAACAGTGTCCACTTCCTAAAAAAAATAGTTACAATCACCACTGTGAAACTTCCTGAGAAAGTAATATAATGTAACGAAGTGAAATCATAGTCCATACGTTGAATCTTCAAATCATAATCCAAATAATGAAGCAATGAAAAAACGGTGAAAAAAACATTGACCAGTGTCTCTTGAATAAAAAGCAGATTACATCTATACTCCTCCACCACACCACTCTAGCTGTGACTCCTCTCCCCTTATGTGATTACACTCACCAGCTGTATATGCCTCACACCTTCGTGTTTGGCTGGACACGCTTTTCCCCTTTGCAGGGTTTAAATGGGATATCCAAATTTCCAATCCAGAATAAAGGGCTGGTGCCACGGCTGTTCTTATAGATGCTATGGCTGTTCTTATAGATGCTCTCATGTAACAAAGAAAATATTTGCTTCCATAGTGTGATACAGTATAAAACTTTTTAATCACACATAAAAAACCTCTCACATTACACTCACATCAAAAGATGAATAAACACACCAAATATAAAATGTCACAGCACTCTTGAATAGCTAATGCTGAAGCATAGGTGGTCCCGGCGGACCCAGGATATGCGGGAATGATGGGTGGTCTCTCACCGCTCCTTAACTGCCGCTTTACAGGGATCGATGTAAGATGCTCAGCGTTCTGTATGTACCCCTCTCATTCGCCTAGTAGCCAAAAATCTGACATGTTTCGTCATACAATTGACTTAATCATGGAACTGGTCACTAGGCAAGGCGAACTGACTTTTATTTTCCCCAAACTGCTATCAATGGGCGGTGTGCAATCACCGCACATGTGCATCACCTGTGTCCCCATTCCATCAATGCTTCAGTTCACACTGCTCATTAATACAGAATCAATCCATGATACAATCTAACAAACTGTTAAAGTTATATGTAAATATCGCTCCAACAATCTGAAGCTCAGTTGCACAATAATAGAAAGCAGAATTTTAATCTATGCAAAAATCGGTAGTGAATGGCAGCGGAGAATTTACACAGAGGCAGTCGCTCTCAACATGTCAATCTGCATCGGCATGTGTAGCGCCCTATCTCCATAGTGCAGCCTCTCCCCAATCCACCCAAATCCTATTGTTATATTGTATTAAATGCTGCATGCATTGGGGAAGGGGGGTGACCTCCAGACTTAAAATGGTTTTAACCCCCTGATTGCCCCTAGAGTTAACCCTTTCACCAGTGATCAGATTGGAAATGGATTTTATTGCTTGTTTTTTTATATCTATATATATACTAGCATGCATTCAAGATGCCTTACAACATCATTAGAAGTGGGTGGATGAAGGGAGGTATTCTAATGGTGGGCATACCCACCAATCAATCTCTTTTTTTCGTTCAGCCAAGAGGCTGCATGAAAAAAAAAAGATTAACATCTGACCCATGTCGTGTTTGGTATCCATGTACTCGGCCTAAGATCATATTTTTTTATTTTCATCAAAAATTTGAGCAATATAGTGTGTTTTAGTGCATTAAAATAAAAAAAAGTGTATTTTTTCCACAAAAAATGCGTTTGAAAAATCGCTGCGCAAATACTGTGTGGAAAAAAAAAATGCAACACCCACCATCTGTAGGGCCTTTGCTTTAACATTATATATAGTGTTTGGGGGTTCAACGTAATTTTCTTGCAAAAAAAAAATATGTTTTCATGTAAACAAAAAGTGTCAGAAAGGGCTTTGTCTACAAGTGGTTAGAAGAGTGGGTGACGTGATTCCATGGATCATGTCCACATGCAGGGAAATGCACATGCATTAAGTGAGAAATTGAAAAAAAGACCTCTGGTCATTTGGCTGCCAAATGGTCCGGGGCTGAGGGTCTGAAGTGGTTAAGGAGAACTAAATACCACACATGAAATGCATTCAAGATGCCTTACAACTTAATAACATCTGACCCATGCAGGGAAATGCACATGCATTAACCCACATGTATATATCACTAATTGAATCAATGGTCCTATTTAAACTAAAATTCAAAAAAAAATATATATATAAAAATACATATATACATATATGTGTAATCACACTGCTTAAAGCGCGCATACAGCACATATATACACATGATAGTAATGTATATAAAATTATACACAATGACAATTCATTGTATATAAAAATAAAAATAAAAATGTATTATATAAGAATAAAAGGAATGTCAAAAAGTGAGAGATATATATGATATATATATATATTTTTATAAAAAAATACACATATAAAAAATATGAACAAAGAATGACAGCAAGAAAAAACAGTGCTGCGAATATGACATCCAGCCCAATCAAAAATTGCTAAAAAAGCAATTTAGATCGAGTTCAATATTCATCCCTCTTGGAGAGAGACACTTCATCAAAAAGATCCACCGGGTCTCCCTCTGCGACAGATCCCTGACCCGGTTGGACCCCCTCCAAGAGGGATGAATACAATCTATGCCACAGAATTGGAGTAGGCTTGGATCCTGCTGATGGTGTTCCTTAAAGTGCAATGACACACTGTGGTACTGGAACCCCTTCCGGATGTTTGCTAAATGTTCAGAAATTCGCACCCTTAACAACCGTTTGGTGCGACCCACATAAAACAATCCGCAGGGGCACCATAGCAAATATACCACGTGTGTCATATTGCAGGTCATGAATTCCCTGATATCAAACCTCTCTCCGTCCCTATTCGCAATGCTGGTTATACCACTATTGACATGACGCACTGTTCTAGAGCAAACACATCTCCTGCACGCATAGAACCCTTTTAAGTCGCAGGAGATGGTTTGTCTAGAAGAAGGATCAAGTATTTTTTTCACTACTCTGTCCCCTATGTTTGGTGCATGTCTATAGATAAATTTTGGAACACTCAGTAACACCCCTCCAAGGTGTTTATCTCTATAGAGGATATGCCAGTGCTTACCAAGTATTTGTTCTATATCCTTATATTGATGGTGAAATCCTGACACAAATCCCCATTGGTGCTGATCATTGGCTGGTACTATTTCCCTTTCTTCTAAACATCTATCTCTTGGTATCTCCCCCACATCAAAAATGGCCATAATCCACCAAAGCCCTTTCAAGAGCCACCAACACCCCCATGGAGAAATTATCAAGAAGAGATTCCCAGGTATGAGAATGGGAATAGAGAAATTAGGCCGTATCATTTTGAGGAAAGACGGGAACAAAGACAATATGATAATCAATACAATATCCTGACACACAATCGATATGAACATCTGAGAAGGATGGATGAAGGATGGAGAACCCCGAGGGACCAGTATGAGAGAGGAAGAACCCCCAAATAAATACCACTATAAAGGACGTGATAGAACTCCGGTGCGTTTTTTAGACATGAGACGCCGGGAGTCTCCCAGGCGTCATCAGGTAGAGAATGGGACCCGGAGGCTGGACAGACGGAGTCCAGACCACAAACCAAGAAAAGAAGTGAGGAGGGAAGAAAGAAGGCGTGGGTGCAGAGCAGAAACAAAAAAACAGAAGAGAAAGAGAGAAATAGGAGAAGGAATAATTAACATTAGTGGAGTGGAACTAACTAAAGATGAAATTAAAGTATTAGACAAGGGCCTAAAATTCACACCTAATAGAAATCTGAATACATTTAATACCTATGTAGATATCAACAAATTCGTTAGGAACCTACACATCAAGAAATATATGCTAAATAAACCAGGCGATAACACGCCTTCTTTGATTCATCCAATCAGGCTCAATATATATTAGCCACACTACAGGAAGTAGGGGGGGGATATAATGCTTTGTGAGCAAGCTAATGGAGGCTTTTGCTGGTAGGGGAAACACACAGCAGTCATCATGGGCTGAACTGAACAGGTAATATAACTCTATACTTGCACCTTATATATTGTATTGTAAATATGGTTCTGTGAGTAATATGTAAATATCATGTAATCCAGGTGACCTACACTGTACATTGTGTTTTAAATTCTGTCTGGTGTGTAATTTTTAGATATATTATGTAACCCTATCAATAAATGTGTAATATGTATATGTCCATACTACTACAATGATTGAGGTGTATGAACATATACAAATACTTGTCATCAGACAAGCAGATAAAGGAGGGAGATATGTTTTCCTGCAGGGGATGAAGTGCATGTATGCCCATCAATACAAAAGATGGATATTCTGAAATCAAGTTATTTTTGTCTGCGTAGATGACACTGCCTAATCTGAACATAGAACTCTCATAGTGGTGACCTCTTCTGTAGCCTGCTAAAGGCAAAAGATAGTAAGGAGAAAGAGATTAAGTTTAGTAATCTGAAAAACAAATCTTTATTTAACCCTCCAAAGTTTGGCACTAGGACTGAACATAGCTGCAGTAAAAGGAGCTAGTGGTGAGTTGCGATGGCAACAAGACCACCCTGGACAGTTAAAGTGTCAGAAAAACACACACACACATATAAAGAATGGTATTAAGAAATTGGAAGAAAGAATAGATGTTGTCATCAGACAAGCATATGACAATGGAGGAAGAAGACTGTCATTGATATTGTTTTGTTGGTCAGGTTTTCCTTTGTGTGCCAGAATAAGTCAAAGAGCATTGCGTGAATATAATATAGATATACTGGAACTGGTGAGACTCATAGTAATTGCAAATAGCAGGGAGTATAGTACAATTGTACTTAAAAGTATTTTAGTTTGATTGTTCCTGAAGCCACTAGTGACTGGTGACATCACACTTATCCATATTCTGAAATCAAGTTATTTTTGTCTGCGTAGATGACACTGCCTAATCTGCACATAGAACTCTCATAGTGGTGACCTCTTCTGTAGCCTGCTAAAGGCCGGACGGTACAGTAGCTACTCATGGTAGCCAAGGACGGAGCTATATGCCCAAATGTTTGGCACCAGGACTGAACATAGCTGCAGTAAAAGGAGCTAGTGGTGAGTTGCGATGGCAACAAACCACCCTGGACACTTAAGGTGTCACACACACACACATTGACATTATGGACTTTCGCACTATTATTATTGAAGTTGAGGAAGAAAGATGAGGGGTGAAATCAGAAACCTGGCATAAGAACGTAAACCTAAAACCTAAACCTTTTTTTTTTGGGGTGGGTTTTTTATTTTATGTTTTATTTATGGCAATATGATTTTTCTGTTATTATTATGGACTTATTACTTCCAGAACAAGTGATGACTACCGATACTGGGTTCCAGAAATGTGAACTGTAGAGATGGAGAGTTTAAAAGTTTTTATTTTATTTTTAAAGAAGTTTGATTTCATTTCAGAGGGCAAAGCCGAAAATGTTAACAAATATTAAAAAGATTTACATAAAATTATTCTATGTGTGGCCGAGTCTCATTACTCAACTGGCCACAAGGGGCCATCTATTCTATGTGTTTATGTGAAATCTACATTAATATCTGTACAATATTGTAACTAGAAATATATTTCAGTTAGAGGGAAATATATAGATTTAAAGTATTGAGGGTTGTGTTGGTGTTACTGTAATTAGTTCAACTGCAAAGCTTGGCCTTTTGTTTTCCCTGATAACATCTCACCTGGGTAGTAAACAACAGCCTTCTTTGATTCATCCAATCAGGCTCAATATATATTAGCCACACTACAGGAAGTAGGGGGTAGTTGTCCAATCCAAGAAGGCCTACCAAGAAGAACTGGATCGACAACTAGAGGATAATGACACCTATTTGAGACTAGCCAGTAACCCAATAATAAGATATAAAGATGACCTAGCGGATCTAATTGAAAGAGGGATGGCCAAAGGCCTGCTCAATAAAAAAGAAGGGAAGTACTTACAGCCACTGGGATGCATGATTCCAGTGATTTACACACTGCCTAAGATTCATAAAGATAAAGAAAAACCACCAGGAAGGCCGATAGTAAATGGAATCAACTCGGTTGGAGCAAGAATTTGGGAATATATAGACTGGTTCTTGCAACCAGTGGTAAGAAAAACGAAGTCATACCTTAGAGATACCAAACACCTTATACAACTGCTTGATACAATCAAACTTGATGATAGGTCCATATATCTTGCAACAGCGGATGTTGCATCTCTATATACAATCATCAATCATGAAGAAATTGAGTGACTTGAAAATCGCACAGAGGAAATTCCTTGTGAACTGCCTTAAATATAGTCTCGACCACAATTATTTCTGGTACGATAGCAAATATTTCAAACAGATCTGCGGAATAGCCATGGGAGTGAAATTTGCACCTAGCATGGCGAACCTCTACATGGCAGAATGGGAGGAGGATGGACTATATACGAGGAAGCCACAGCAACTTCTCCTATTCAAAAGATTTATTGATGACATCATTGTGGTCTGGGCGGGTGACAGGGAAAGCCTGATGGACTTTGGTTTTAATCTGAATACAAATATTAAGAATATTAAGCTAACATGGGAAATAAGTGATGAAAAAATACACTTTCTTGACCTGGAAATCTCCAAAGAGGAGGGAAGATTAATAACGCAGACGCACTTTAAACAGGTTGACAGAAATAGCTATTTATCGTTAGACAGTTGTCACTTTGCCCCTTGGCTTAACAACATACCCAAAGGACAACTTATCAGGTTAAGAAGGAATTGTACTAAACAAGAAGTTTTCAACAAACAGGCAGAATTTATTGGTGGAAGATTTATTCAAAAAGGTTATAAACATAACTTTATAAAGGAAAAAATAAAGGATGTAATCGCCCTGGATAGAAAAACACTAATTGAAGATAAGGCCAGAGATAGAGGATATACAGATGGTGTTCCTTTCGTGATGGACTATAACATCCAGCACAAACAAATAGAAAAGATTTTCAAGAAATACTGGAACATTGTAAAAGCCGATAGACATTTAGGGGCGGTACTACCAGAGAAACAAAGATTTACCTACAGACGTGCGCCTACCCTGAGGGATTTAATTGCAAAAAATGTATTAGATCCCCCCCCCCCCCCCCAGAAAAAGTTCTCTTTTTTTGAAGGGAAGGGCTTCTATCCATGTAAAACATGCTACACCTGTAGGCATACAAAAGAGAGTAAAAAGAAAAAAAAATTGTTTTAAATCAACAGTGACCGGCAAAGAATACCAGATTAAGGACTTCATATCATGTAGAACGGAAGGGGTGGTCTACCTTTTGGAATGTCCATGTCAAATCCAATAAGTTGGGAGGACTAAAAGGGAATTATGGATGAGATTGAGGGAACACACTCAGAATATAAAAAATGGGTTCCCTAAACACAGTCTATCCAGTCATTATGACCAGGTTCACAACAGAGACCCCTCCTCTCTTATGGTGTGGGGGATAGAGAAATACAAACCCCATTGGAGGGGTGACAACAAAATTAGAAAATTAAGCCAGTCTGAATCCCGCTGGATTCATGAGCTCTATACATTACTTCCGTTAGGACACAATGTAGAATTTGACCTAAATTGTTTTATCTCCAATTATTGATGTAGCCACTTTTAATAAAGTAATTTGATAATTTTTATTTTTTGGATTATTTACTGGCCCGTTGTTGCTTTTAAGCCATCCATAAGTCGTTAGTTTTTTATTTATTCAGAACATTTCATTGTCAGTCCTTTACTAATTGAACAGTAGATTTTTATATTAATGGAGGATCTTATTTATTCAGATTATTTTATTATGGGAATAATTCATTTGCCCATTGGTGTGATTCGTTGTCTTTTTAAGCTTTGGTCCCTTCCACACAATTTCATTCCTACTGAGCATAGGTTGTATTGGAGGAATGTGTAGCCCCGTGTACACCCACTTGATGGCATTACTGAGTAGTCTTATTCTATCTGTCTTACCCTGAGAGCGCTTTCATTTTGGAATGGTGGAAATTTTTATATATACTTTGTGTGTCCACTAGATGGTGCTAATTTATTAATTAATGCTATATATACATTTTTTAGATCATATTTATACCCTAAATTTTAAGTATTTAATGTGATCATTGTATCCTTATTATTTACATCAGTATGGATGCCCGTTAGATCTATTTTGAAACAGATTGGTTGTTTATTTACGGTTGCCGTGACAACCACCCTGCTATATCAGTCACCGCCGCTCACCCGACTCTATTCCTTTGATAAAGTCACGTGTACATGACACAACGCATTGAGTCAGGTGACGCTGTGTGTGCGATCTCAGCCGAGATCGCATACCATTAATACCGCTGTTAAAATAAATTGTTTTAACTACTGCACCATGGAGACCTTCCCTCTTTTTGCCCCCATGTGATTGGTTGTTTGGAGGACCTGGCGTGACCTTAGTGAGGGCGGTCCATAGAGAAGCAGCGCTGATAGGAGATCTGTGGCTAAAGATTAGTAATTTCAGTGTAAGGCTATTTGTTCCTTACCATAAGGTAAGAGGCTGGGGGAAACACCTGTGATTGTCACACTGGAGAATGCATGGATGGGATCACCTATAGCAGCTGATGAATTTTACTGCTTTACCAAAAGAAGTTGATACACCGAGAAGTTTATTCACATAGTGATTGCACTGTGTATGTGAGCTGGCTGTCGGCACTAGAACTTAAATTTCAAAAGACTTTTTTTGGAGCACTTACTTTCTGGACTGACACATCATTATAATACATTTTTTTTGTTGTTCTTTGCACATTATTCAGCTATTTTGCACAGGCATTTGTTATTTGCATTCAGCATTTTTTGCACAGGCAATTTTGCACAGCGTCTTTGCACATTTTTGCTTGGCTTTACTTATTTGCTATATTTTGCACTGAATTAAAATTTTTTGCACTATATATATTTCTTGCACTTTATATGGAATCATTGCACTGATCGTATATTGTTTGCATTATTTATTTTTGCACATACAGATTATGTTTGTTTTTATGTCATTATGCACTTATTATGGATTTTGCGTAGTCGCTTTTAATTAAATACTTACCTTGATGATTGCATTATTTATATGGGTATAGCATTGATTGCCTATCTGTTGCTATACGTGGTTAGAGAAGAAATTAACGTATAGACGCTGCTTGGATCTGTCCTTGTGGAGTTTCCCTAAGGATTGGCGGTGCGTGCATAGAGGGCGCAGGAGCGCCGCCCCCCCTCTCCTGCACCGCTCTATCACCAATAGATAGATTCATGCATTGCATGAATCTATCTATTGTCACCGCTGCCGCCCCCTATTCAGGTGTCCGGCCCCTGATCGGGCGCCGGGCATCTGAATTACAGTGGGGGGGTGTTGCTGGAAGCGCCCCTATTAGAGCTGTAAGCTCTAATAGGGGACCTTATTAGAGCGGTGTGCTCTAATAGGCTTCCCTAAGTGTAAACAGCGGGCGCAATGCTTTGCGTTCGCTGCTTACACAGTATTGTGTTAGGGAAGCGAATACATCGCTTCCCTAACACAGACCCGCCTCTCAGCCAATCAGGTTGCCAGGTCTGTTACCTGTCACCTGATTGGCTGAAGTCACAGGCGCTGTGATTGGACGCTAGGCGTCCAATCACCTAGCATCCAATCACAGCAGAAGAAGACAGGAGGAGCGCGGGAGAAGACATCCGACGGAGACACCGCTCGTCGCCTGACGCCGTCACCAGCTGCACACCGGGACAAGGTAAGTGCAGAGGGCAGGCAGGGGGCACAGTGGCAGCACTTGAGCGGCACAGTGGCAGCACTTAAGGGGCACAGTGGCAGCACTTAAGGGGCACAATGGCAGAACTTGGGGCACAATGGCAGAACTTGGGGCACAATGGCAGAACTTGGGGCACAGTGGCAGAACTTGGGGCACAATGGCAGAACTTGGGGCACAGTGGCAGAACTTGGGGCACAGTGGCAGCACTTGGGGCACAGTGGCAGCACTTAAGGGGCACAATGGCAGAACTTGGGGCACAGTGGCAGAACTTGGGGCACAGTGGCAGAACTTGGGGCACAATGGCAGAACTTGGGGCACAATGGCAGAACTTGGGGCACAGTGGCAGAACTTGGGGCACAGTGGCAGCACTTGGGGCACAGTGGCAGCGTTTGATGGGCACATTGGCAGCACTTGGGGCACAGTGGCAGCGTTTGATGGGCACAGTGGCAGCACTTGGGGCACAGTGGCAGCGTTTAATGGGCACAGTGGCAGCGTTTGATGGCACAGTGAGGCTGTTTGTTTGCGCCCCCCCAAAAATTTTGAGCACCAGCCGCCACAGATTGGTATTCATTTTTATATTAACCAGCAAGCGCCACATTGCTACTTTATTTATATATGAGAAAGTATCTCCCTGCTATTTTTGCATTGCAGGAGACTCACCTCCCCCCTAACTCCCTGTTTTGCCTGTTGGGGGGATAGGACAGCAGTGTGTCAGTCAGTCAGTGAGGGGCATAGGACAGGGGTGGGTCAGTCAGTCAGTGAGGGGCATAAGACAGGGGTGGGTCAGTCAGTTAGTGAGGGGCATAGTACAGGGGTGGGTCAGTCACTTAGTGAGGGGGATAGGACAGGGGTGGGTCAGTCAGTTAGTGATGAGGATAGAACAGTATGTGACTGGTCAGTGTTGGTGCAGGGGGGTCAGTTTTCTCTCACTTGACTCCTCTATGTGTCAGTCCCTGGCATCCCTTGCCATGTACCCTCCTCCGGTTCCTGGACCCACTCTGTGTCTCCCCGCCTGCTACAGGCACCTCACCCTTCCTGTGTTTCTTACCACCGGGGCGGTGGAGTGTGGACAGATGGTGTCTGTGTCACTGACACTGTGTAAGCCCGCACTCGGGTACTGCTGCCGCCTCCTGCCTGCATTGCAAGTTCAGCAGCAGGGCGGCTGGTTCTCGCTCCAATTCACTCACTTCCTTCCAGCAGCCAGCAGGTCTGGTCAGATCCTGTCTCCCACTGCCCTGCGATCAGCAGCAGCGCAGGCATCAGTCACAGATCGAGCAGCCACACGCCCACTTTGTTCGGTGGCTCTCTTTTAGTGCAGGCAGGCAGCACTGTCTGAAGTGCTCAGCTCCAGAGGTTGGTGAGTCTGTGTGTGACAGACTCAGCCCGATACAACCAGCCAGCAGCTGCCACAGGGGTCAAGTCTGGGGGAAAAAAGTGTGGGAACTCCAACCCAAGATCCACTCGCCCACCAAAAAAAAAAAATGATACGCTCATATGCACGAACGCTTCAAAAGTGGTATTTTTCATCCAATTGTGCTTCCATGTAAATGTGAACATCGTGTTCTGATCTTTATTGGGGAATTTTATTTTGTATATAGAGTGTTTATGTGGTAAGTTTACACTTTTCATTGATCAGAGTTTGGATAACACAGGGTTAAACGGAAACTCATAAATGAACTGCACATTATCTCGACAGAATGCTTGGGGAGATAGTGATGTGTTCCTGCTTAGGAGATGTATGTTAGCTTGGGGGGCAGCAAACTCTGCAGGGCTCCAACACACACTCGCTGCTATTCCAACCCTTCACATATTTCCACATAAACTTCCCTCCTGGCATTAAACTTTTCCAGGTATTGTGCTCAGCTTACCACCCCAAACTGATGTTCCTCCCTCAGCTCACCTCTCTCCCTGCATGTCCTGTGAGCAGAATAGCTGTGCTCCTCCTCTGGGTTCTCTCATCATATGGCACTGAAGATAGAGTAGGGGGGATTCAGCGTGACACACAGAGCAAGTATGCAGGAGGGGGGGGGGGGGGGGGGGGGAAGATGAGGAGACACAAAATCAGGGCCGGCGGGGAGGAGCGCATCACGAGAGGTCTGACTAAATACAAACTCTTAGCAGCAGGGATCTGATTTACCTGTCAGCTAGCTGTGATTGACAGGTAGATTGAAGCGGAAGCACTGTTCAGGTGTGCGACACAGCTCGCATACTTCAAAGTCTTGCAGGACACGGCTGCTAACGGGAACTGAGTTCCTGTTGTGGAAAAAGTACAGGAACTCAGCTCCCATGCGTTCCTGCAGGACTTGAGCCCTGAGCTGCCATATCCCTAGAGTAAGATAAGCAGGCTGGCAGCCAAGTGCCGACCTAACAGACATCTGATCTCTCAATTTGGCTCCCAGGAGCGGGTGGCGCCCCCCGAAGTTGGCGCCCGACGCACATGACCCCCTGCCCCCCCCTTAGTTTTGGCCCTGCATACCTTTTATACTACTTATGGAGCAGAGCAATTTTTGAACTTATGTAAAAATCATGTTATGTTTTGGGGGAGAAGCCAAACTTTCTTTTGACAGCATTGCTATGCAAAAAATGTTTTTATGATGTATTTATTATTTATTATTCCATATTTGCTATATTTATTTTATATTAGTTAATTTTTTAATTTTCTATATCATCTGTGAACAAAAAGAGGTAAAAAAAGGAAAAATATTTGTTTATATTTTCAGCAGTGTTGAACAACATTCATACATGGCCAAATGGGAGCAAATATTAGGTGAGCAATTACACTTTTAGACCTGGCAATTTTTATGGTACCAAGCTGCTAAAAGCTCAATTTGTACATCATACAAAGAAAATCAATACAAAATACTTTTTCATTGGTACTACACCCGAGTTAAGTTATGTGTCCTAAATCCTTCAGTTGATTATAGGTGCTGGAAGGCTCATGGAACAGTTCAACATATAAATTATTATTGCTCTCTTATTAAACCTTATTAGCAAGCTGTTCATACTTGATGTCTATATCCCTTTTAGACCTAAGATTTAAACCCTTTCTGTCACATGTCCTTACGGCAGTGTGATGTATAGTTGGCATCTATTGGAAAAGATGTGACTGACGGAGCTTCACTCCTAGATCAGGGACGTCAAAAGGATGTAATACCCTATATCAATGACTCTGTTGATAAATACAATGATGTGTGGGACCTGTGGCATACCTTGGAAGATCCTCCTTAATCCACCTTTGCTTCTTTACTTTTACTGTTAATCTTCTCCTCCTATGGATAGTTGCTGCACTTAGTCATGCCTACTTACATGGCAGTTGTTCACAAGCTTCACTCTTGCTTTAGTTGCTCCCTGTATTATGGTACTGGCTGACTGAGTTATTCAGATCATTTGCTCACTCTTAGGCCTCAGTCTATGGTCAAATATACGATGATTCTTCATTGTTGTCACTCGCATTCATCATGGAATCTACTTTGTATACTTGAACAATGTTTTGTATGGCTTTAATGTGCATCTTCTCATCTTTTTTTTTTTGTAAACAAAAAAATCTGCTCATCAAAAAAATTACTCTAAAATTACTTATGTTTAAATGTTTTTGCAGTAACACATACCATATATGGTTATTTTCCAATAATTATCCTATCTATGGGATGTTGAAGAACTTATATTTCTACATGCAATGCTGATAACTCTGAAAAAGTCAATGTACTGTATAAGCATTAGAAATGACTCAAAAACTAAATAAAAAAGGTGCAACTTGACACCATATAATATGTCCTGAAATTTTACCATTGTCAATTATTTTTAAATGTGGCTTTTTTTTTTTTTTTTTTTTTCTAATCTGAACAAGAAAACAAAGCTGTTGCAAAGTATGGCCAAAATAGAAACATAGCTTGGCTTAAAGTGCCTAACACAGCACTACATCTGCTAATCATTAATATTTAGATTTTTGTTCTGTAAAAGCTTCTTCTATTTATCTCTTCAATTGTCATGGTTCCAAATAATATATATTTCAGACTTTTCATATTACAGTAAAACATATGTGAGTCAACATGTTGTGTATTTTTTTAATTTTAATTAATAAAGTCTTATCAAGGGCTTCAATATATGTACGCTGCCCTTAAAACAAATGTATCTATATAAATTATTTACCAATTTATTATGGTAAGGACTAAAAAGGAGGAGGCTTAAGCTCAAATTTTTTCATTTTTTTCCTGAATCTAGTACTGGTACCTAGGTTATAAAAAGTCTATTGAGTAGCTATAGGAAACATTTACACAAACATCAGAAAAAAAAAGTGACTCTTCTCTCCATATGTCTCTTTCTGAAGTTTTTAATTGGGCAGCTTCTGCTATGTTGTGTTTCCAGCTAACCCATTTTGCTTAGAGAATCCTTTGCCATGCTTATATATATATATACGGTACTGTGTGTGTGTGTGTGTGTATGTGTGTGTGTATATGTATGTATATATGTGTATGTGTGTGTGTGTATATATATATATATATAGTATCTCACAAAAGTGAGTACACCCCTTACATTTTTGTACATATTCTATTATATCTTTTCATGTGACAACACTGAAGAAATTACACTTTGTTACAATGTAAAATAGTGAGAGTACAGCTTGTATAACAGTGTAAATTTGCTGTCCCCTCTAAATAACTCAACACACAGCCATTAATGTCGAAACCACTGGCAACAAATATGAGTGCACCCCTAAGTGAAAATTTCAAAATTGGGCCCAAAGTGTCAATATTTTGTGTGGCCGCCATTATTTTCCAGCACTGCCGTAACCCACCAGAGCTTCACAGGTTGCCACTGGAGTCCTCTTTCACTCCTCCATGATGATATCATGGAGCTGGTGGATGTTAAAGACCTTGCGCTCCTCCACCTTCCATTTGAGGATGCCCCACAGGTGCTCAATAGGGTTTAGGTCTGGAGACATGCTTTGTCAGTTCATCACCTTTACCCTCAGTTTCTTTAGCAAGGCAGTGGTCGTCTTGGAGGTGTGTTTGGGGTGGTTATTATGTTGGAATACAGCCAGTCTCCGAAGGGAAGGGATCATGTTCTGCTTCAGTATGTCACAGTACATGTTGGCATTCATTGTTCCCTCAATGAACTGTAGCTCCCCAGTGCCGGCAGCACTCATGTAGCCCCAGACCATGACACTCCCACCACCATACTTGACTGTAGGCAAGACACACTTGTCTTTGTACTCCTCACCTGGTTGCCACCACACGCTTGACACCATCTGAACCAAATAAGTTTATCTTGGTCTCATCAGACCACATGATATGGTTTCAGTAATTCATGTCCTTAGTCTGCTTGTCTTCAGCAAACTGTTTTCAGGCTTTTTTGAGCATCATCTTTAAAAGAGGCTTCCTTCTGGGATGACAGCCATGCAGACCAATTTGATGCAGTATGCGGCATATGGTCTGAGCACTGACAGACTGACCCCCCACCCCTACAACCTCTGCAGCAATGTTGGCAGCACTCATACGTCTATTCTGAAGACAACCTCTGGATATGACGCTGAGCATTAGCACTCAACTTCTTTGGTTGACCATGGCAAGGCCAGTTCTGAGTGGAACCTGTCCTGTTAAACGGCCGTATGGTTTTGGCCACAGTGCTGCAGCTCAGTTTAAGGGTCTTTACAATCTTCTTATAGCCTATGCCATCTTTATGTAGAGCAAAAAAATTTTTTTTCAGAGCCTCAAAATTCTTTGCCATGAGGTGGCATGTGGAACTTCCAGTGACCTGTATGAGAGCGTGAAAGCGATAACACCAAATTTAACACACCTGCTCTCCATTCACACCTGAGACCCTGTAACACTAATGAGTCACATGACACCGGGGAGGAAAAATGGCTAATTGGGCCCAATTTGGAAATTTTCACTTAGGGGTGTACTCACTTTTGTTGCCAGCGGTTTAGACATTAATGGCTGTGTGTTGAGTTATTTTGAGGGGACAGCAAATTTACACTGTTATACAAGCTGTACTCTCACTACTTAATTGTGAGATAATGTGTATGTGTGTGCATGTGTGTATACTTGTATGTAATTGACATAAATTATACACACAAATTAATTGAAAAATTCAAAACCAGTATAGCTTCTTTTTTATATGACAGGGTAGCACAATTTTCACAGAGTTGGTGAGCACCAACGCTCTTTATTGCTCAGATTTCAGAAGTCTTACTGGAGCATGGTGCTGTAATCGCAAGAACAATAGCATAATTTCTAGTGATGAAACCAGTGCCACTGGATCATTCTCATGCACCACAGTCCTTAAACATGTATGCATAATTACTGGAATATTAGGTTTACATTTGTTCACAATGTACAGTTGCACAGTAGATTTTTCTTTATAAATGGTCAATATATATGTTCATCTAGAACCAAAGAAGGAAACATTTAGACTAAATCTAGATGTTTCCCTAAAGAGGAACATATTGTACTCAGCAAAGGCTTTTCTTCACTGGGTGTTTAAAGACAATACCTAGAGCTTCTTGTAGGGTTTGACATTGTAGTTCTCAATAATGTTAATTGTTCACCTGAGCTTCCCCATTTTGGAAAGCAGTGACATTGCAGACAGCTACGTAATTCACCCTCCATAATTAAATTTTTTTATTGATGTACTGATACACCTGGTCAACATAGGTAAATTAAGGTCACTTTATAGGCGTCAGGGATATAAACTGATAACTGCATGCATCTAGAAAAATGTTAGAGCCAGTTTAGTTAGGTGAATGAGAGTTACATTTCAGATGCTATGTTTTACTATATTGTCCGTATTGCTCACTGCTTTACTAAATTACTACATGGTAGTCAGCCCTGCATCAATATATCTAGAACATCATGTGTTTGATTTTTTGCCGTGAGAAACATACCTTTCAATTTAATAACAGTAATGTGTTTAACAGATTTTGCATGAAAAGTGTTGATATCCTGACTGTGACCTCTCCATGTGCTCAGCTTTCTACAATCTTATGCATCATGCTTTGATTTACAGTGCTATGCAGACTAAAGTCCAGAATACTTCTTACTTAAGCATCTTATGACATCAAAGGAGGAAAGGGTTCTGCTAAATAGGGATTCTTATGCTCATTTGGAATGCTAGCTTCCTGTGTGGGAGGTCTGCTGGTGTGCCACTTTTTTTACCCCATACAGAAGGAAAATCAAATATTCCCCAAATGTAGTGAATAATGAGGCTCACACTACAAAATAAAAAACAGAGCAATGTCTCTATTATTCATTCTGATATACAGTATGGTCCCACCTTACTACCAGATATCACAAATAGAAAGCAATATAGGTGAGATCTCTAATTACAACTTCCAGTACAAATAAATCCCAAGGGCAGTGCTTTTAATGACCCATCTGGGGTCTATCATTGAGGAATTAAGTTTAAATGTTATGAAGCTGGAATCTACACTGCTGCCTTTTTATCTCATACATACAACCTGATTAAAGTATACAGTATGTAAACCCTCTCCCTGTAAAACAACTTAGAAATGAAAAGGCAAAACATTTGTATATACATAAAAAAATAAAATAGACATTATACATGCAGTTTCCCCTTTTTTTAGAATTGACTGCATACCCTCTGTTCTAAGTGTTCTCAGCTGCATAAGGATCTTAGAGAGCTGGGGAAGGAGAAGCAGCAGAACACTGATCTTCCACTAAATGGCTGTGCGGGGGGATAAGTCCAATGAAGGAAAGCAGCACAGCTAAAAGAAACTGACCATGCTGTGCTCCCATGCCTAGTGTTGTCAGTCTTCAATAAGAAAACAGAGGGACTGGCAGGAACACCAGGTATTTCACACAAAGGAAGCAAAACAAAGAAAACAGATTACATTTTCATGCAAGTACATGGTACAGCAGGTACATATCAGATATATGATATTTTGGGTTGACATATTCTTTGGGTTCATAATTTTGCTAATAATTATGTCAGATGAACTTTGTTAGCCTGAAAAGGTCTGAACATTCCACTCTTCTGAGAAGTAATGGATCAGCAACACATTACTTCTGCAATATCCTGCCAAAAGCCAAAAAGGAACAGCCATGTTTTCTTTGAATTTAAAGTGAATTTATTTGAAAAGTTCCTGAAACTTCTTAATAGAATGCACATTTTTCTATTGTTCCAGATAACAATATAATTATAGATACAGTTACAGTATTACTTCAATGAAACACAGATTTGGCTTCAAAGATAACTCTTAGTTCCTTTTCTTTTTTGCATAGCAAACACTCCTATCCCACCTAGAAACTAAACATAACCAGATGATTATAATTCCACGTCTTAAGATTTATGACATAATGTACTCTATTTTTTGTCAAATATCTTTTTCATCAGAACTTTATCAGGGTACAGACATGTAAGAGTACATTCGAATACAATTGCAAAAGATGTACCATATATCTACCCAAAGTACCTTGAAGGAAAAACAATATGTATAAGGGAAAACTATAAAATTTACATAAGACATGGTGACATAATGTATTTTTTTAAAGATTATCTAGTTTCCTAAATCACTAGTAATCAGGGTCAAATAGAGACCTTTAAATATACTGGGACCGTAGGCAGTATCTTAACTAAATAAATAAAACCAAAAACAACTTCTTGGAAGTAAACTTGGCCGCGACCATCTTTATTATTGGTTTAAATAAAAACACTTTATTTAAAAATTCTAAATATAACAATATTCACATTTTTTTAAACGTTTCACCTTAATAAAAATGTGCAGTCACTACAACTCAAGCCATAAAATGCATAACAAGTTTAAATCATTCCATACATATAATAAAGAGACTTGAAATGCCACTTATCAGCTTAGTCATAAAACTCAAGCTGTGAACTTTAGATAACATAAGTCCCCCCTTTTTAACAAAAGGTGACCACATAATAATGGGCCGCAACATAAATTGGGGCGGGAGGGAGGGGAGCACCACAGAGATTGCTCCTGAGGTGTGTGAAATCTTGGGGTCTGGACCTCCTTTATATAGCCCCCCAAAAACCTTCTAGAACTTTCCAGGCGGTCATGTGACCCCCTAGAATATTCACCCCACCAATCAGCTGACCCCTCAGAAAGCTTCTCATTTATCCTTACAGGTGAGTGGGGACACCCACCTACACTTCAAGGATCCCTAAAAGGGAGAAAAATGGGGGCCTTGAAACCCTGTAACCCATCACTTCCTTCAGGGGAGCCTTAAAACAGGCATTCCCCTTTTCCCTCATTTTATTGATAACTCTGGTAATCTTTATTTGCTGATATGTACAACAATTCTAAATGTCAGAAGCTGTCTTTTAAACAGTGTTCATTATATGAAAACGTGTACCTTTATAACATGTCTCATGCCATAAGACCCCTTTCACACCGAGCCGCCTATAGCGTCTGCGGTAAAACGCCGCTATTTTTAGCAGCGTTTTACCATCGGATTTGGGGCGCATTTCGGCCGCTAGTGTGGCACTTTTACCGACTGCTAGCGGCCGAGAAAGGGTTAAAACCGCCTGCAATATGCCGCAATAGCGGCGTTTTGCCAGCGGTATTAAAGCGCTGCCCCATTGATTTCAATGGGGAGCAGCGGTGGAGGAGCGGCAAACACACCGCTCCTTCACCGCTTCAAAGAAGCTGCTGGCAGGACTTTTCCTGACGTCCTGCCAGCACACCGCACTGGAGACAATGGTGCAGCTGTTTTAGGGCAGATTGCAGGCGCTATTTCTAATGCTATAGCGCCTGCAAAACGCCCTTGGTGTGAAAGGGGTCTAAATGTTTCTAGAAGCAGAAGTGATTAGCTTGTGCTTAGACATGTTGTATTAAAGCTACTTGCCAAGATATGGGCTTTACATAAGAGACGTTTGAAGATAGGGGGTTAACCTATATTCTAATAATCGTGTGGATATTTTTAGGATATATATACATATACAGTGTGTGTATGTGTGTATATATATATATATATATATATATATATATATAGCTGTGTACATAGTACATTTAAATATGTAAGGGGTTAAGAAAAATTCGTACGGAAGCGTTTTCCAAAGCTAGCTGAGCTGCATCATAGGAGACATTGTCTAAAACTGACAATGCCGAAACAACTACAAATGTAACCCAGCAACAAGTATATACAAAGTAAATGCTCTCCTTTAAACCAATTAACCCATTATACATGCGATTCTATGCTTTGTTCTTTCATCTCAGACTGACAGAATCACAACACTAAATCCACTCTAGGCAGTGGAATAGATATCAGCTCCCACGTTTATCTAAAAGTAAAAACAAATAAATGATGCATTTTTATTAAAAGTTATTTAACAATAACTAGCTAAACAATATACATATGGGGGAGATTTACTAAAACTGGAGAGTGCAAAATCCAGTGCAGCTCTGCATAGAAACCAATCAGCTTCCAGGTTTTATTGTCAAAACTCAGTTGAACAAGCTGCACTTAGCAGCTGATTGGCTACCATGCACAGGTGCACATGATTCTGAGTGCTCTAGTTTTGGTAAATCACCCTCATAGTGACGAAACTTATAAAAACAAATACAGATCATAGTACTTATTCAAACTATTAGGTGGTAATGTGATCCACTACGCTTCCCTCTTCTAGAGTGTCACATCCTGTCACCACCCCGCCTATCTTTCAGAAACCTCTTCCAATATCATCATAACCCTCAGATCAGTTTCTCTATGATGTTTTGCTATTGAAAGTCCTGGCTATTTTTTCCTAATGGAACACCTACATTAGGCTAAGCAGTCCTTCATTTTTTGTGTAGTTTCGCCTACATATAATAAATTACATAGACATATTAAAACATACAGTATCTCATAAAAGTGAGTACACCCCTCACATTTTTTGTAAATATTTTATTATATGTTTTCATGTGATAATACTGAAGAAATGACACTTTGCTACAATGTAAAGTAGTGAATGGACAGCTTGTAGAATGCTGCCAGCATTGCTGCAGAGGTTGAAGGGGTGGGGGGTCAGCCTGTAAGTGCTCAGACCATACGCCACACACTGCATCAATTTGGTCTGTAAAGTAAAGTCACTGTAGATCCGAGGGGGGTCATGCAAGGAAATTAACCACTTCAATATAGGGCATTTAAACACCTTCCTGCCCAGACCAATTTTGAGCTTTCAGCGCTGTCGCACTTTGAATGACAATTGCGCGTTCATACTACACTGTACCCAAATGAAATTTTTATCATTTTTTCCCCACAAATAGAGCTTTATTTTGGTGGTATTTGATCACCTCTGCGATTTTTTATTTTTTGCTAAACAAATAAAAAAAGACCGAAAATTTTGAAAAAAAATATGTTTTTTTTTTTTGTTTCAGTTTCAAAACTTTGTAAGTAAGTACGTTTTCTCCTTCACTGATGGGCACTGATAAGGCGGCACTGATGGGCACCAATGAGGTGGCACCAATGAAGTGGCACTGAGGTGGCATTGATGGGCACTGATGGGCGGCACTGATGGGCGGCACGGATGGGCACTGATAGGTGGCACAAATTGGCACTGATAGCTGGCACGTATTGGCATGGATAGGTGGCATGGATGGGCATGGATAGGTGGCACAGATGGGCATGGATAGGCGGCACAGATGGGCATGGATGGGCACTGATAGGTGGCACGGATGGGCACTGATAGGTGGCACGGATAGGCACTGATTGGCATCCATCAGTACAAAACAATGCTGCCTATCAGTGCCAAACAATAATGCATGCCAATCAGTGATGCCCATTGTGGGCACTGATTGGCATCCATTGTAGGCACTGATTGGCATCCATTGTGGGCACTGTGTGTCATCCCTGGTGTTCTAGGGTGGCATACCTTGTGATGGGCATCCCTGGTGGTCTGGTGGCATCCCTGGTGGTCCTAGGGGTACCGGCCGTGCCTTGTGCACTAGGCCTTTCTTTTTCTATTGTTCAACATTGGGATGAGATAGACTGGCCTCTCGCACACACCGCCATCTCATGCCTGTTACATATTTTTCTGGTGGTCCAGTGTGGGCATCCTCGGGGGGGCTGCGCTGATAATCGATCAGCACAGACCCCCCTGTCAGAGGAGCAGCCAATCGGCGGGGTTGAGGGGGGGCAGACTGACACCCCGCAACACCGATCGCCGCGATGCGCGCCCCCGGGGGCACGCAGCGGCTCAAAATCCTGAGGACATCCTATGACGCCCGGTCAGGATTTGACAACCACTTTGCCGACGTCCTTTTACAATAGGGCGGACGGCAAGTGGTTAAAAAACAGCATTTTAGCTTGCATATGATTGGATGATAAAATCAGCAGAGCTTCCACTCATTTCAGATTTCTTAGATTTAGAGCGACTGCAATTCCAAGTGTACCTTCAGTGCAAAGTGAATTTGCATTTCGTAAATAACCCCCAATGTCTTGTGGTCTGATTAGACCAAGATAAAATTATTTGGTTTAGATGGTGTCAAGTGTGTGTGGTGGCCAGTGATGTAAGTAGCTGAGTTAAAATAAACAGAGTTACTTAACGCAGTTACTTTAGAGAGTAACGAGTAATCTAACTGATTACTTTTCCGCTCATGGTAACGCAGTTCCCATTACTTGGGCGGCATTACCCCAATTACAACTACCGCCACTAGATGGCAGTAGTGTAATTCCGGTGTCCTGACGAAAAAGTTCCCCCACCGGATAAGGACCCCCTGTACTGCGCAGGCGCAGCGCTTGCGCAGTATGAAGGACTACGGAGCTTACGAAAATTGAACTCTACACCACGCAGGCGCAGTTAACATGTAATTGTACGAGGCGATGCCGCATGCTCCCGATGCTCGTGCTACTCTGCAAGGGGCGTCTATCGTGTAACTAAGGGGTGGGTCTAGTATTACTGTAATCAAGGGGCACATTTATTATTATTGTTATATATCAAGCTCTGCCCATTAATTTAACATTCGCCTGATCAGTGTCTCCTCACCAGTGCCCATCAATGCCGCCTCATTAGGTGCAGCAAACCCACAGGAAAGCTGCAGGTACACTGCACTGCACCCAGGTGTGGGTAAACCGCAGCACATCAGTGTGAAAGCAGTCCTATACAATTATGCCCAGTGTATTGCTTCACAATGCCCTGAAGATCTCCTCTTTACTGCTGCTGGCACCACTCTGGAGACTGCTGGCCGGGATAAGAGATGGAGTATCACTCTGCATTGGACAGGAGCCAGCACCGCAGAGGAGGCATTGACTTATGCAGTGCTTGCTCCCTACTACAGTTCCAACTTTACAAGTAGTCCCTCTGCATTGCACTCTGTTTGATGCTTTGGGATGGGGGGTTAGGTAGCCGAGACCACAATCTACAAGTCACCTGGCCGAGATCTTAAGGTAGATCGCAATCTACTGGTTGCCGACCCCTGAACTAATGTATCAATATCTGGTTCAATGGATGTGGTAGCAATTCTCAATGAATTCTCAAGGTGCTCATCAGATATTTTTGTTCTAATGTTGCCCTTCGCGTGTTTCATCCTTGAAAATAATTGCTCACAAGTAGAAGTGCTGCAAAAACTGAGGTGTGGTTGTGAAGAGTGGCATATTTTTAATTGGGAATAAAATAAATAAAATTGTAGCCAATCAGCTTCTAACTTCAGCTTGTTCAATTAAACTTGGACAAAAAAAAAACCTGGAAGCTGATTGGCTTCTATGCAGAACTGCACCAGATTTTGCACTCTCCAGTTTTAGTAAATCAACCCCACAATTTCAATTTTTTCTTGGTGTAATTTTGTAATTTTCTTCCTAAACTACCTCTTAGGTCAGACTCATCTCCATTTTTGTCAAAAATACCTCTAGTGCTAATATTTCTTTTAGTTCTAAACTCAAAAATATCCATCATTAGCGGTGATCAGCAGCAGAAAAAAAAAATGCTGTGTATGAACTTATATGTGTATGAAACAGTGTAGACTCTGTGCTCAGTAGAAAATTAGTCAAGATAATATAAATTATAATAATAATGGAAAGCTGCTGACAGCAATACCCACAAACAAGATTTTGAGCAATAATATAAGTGCAAAAAAGTGTAATGCAATTACTTAAAATCAATAAATCTATAAAACATATATAACAAAACAAGTTTCTGAAGCAACCCATAGATGCAGATTGAACTTAAAAAAAACTGACCTGATTCCACACATTTGAGGTGGATGGGGAAATCAGTCCCGCTGAGCTATTTTGTTTTGACAGTTGGGAGACTTCCCTGCTGTCATAATACACTGATCAGCGCCAGCTATAGCCAAGCTGGTTGTACAGAAGTTGAGCAATATCTGTACAACCAGCATGCCCATACATGGATTGAAATACGGCCGATCCCTGCTGATCCAGCTAAATCCATGTGTGGCTGGCTTTAGAGAGAATGAAAGTGATCCTGCTGTAAAGGAGGAGGATTTTTCCAGAGTGCATGCAACATGCAGCTACAGGGGTCAGTAAGGCTTGTTTTACTGTATTTTTAGTATATTACTGCCTGTTAAATATATGTTAATATTTAAATGTCAATAGCCTAGATTCAGTTGCATTTTAAGGCTCATGGTAAACAAAATTATAATATAAACATAATATTATAAACAACACAATATATGGAAATATATGTCTTTGAACAAAAACCATTTGAATTCAAAACTCAAAAAAATATATTGCAACAGATGCCTTGCCACCTACTACTAAAATTGTTGGACTTTGCAAGCTTGACTTTATACTAAACGTCCAAATGGAGGAAAATAACATGCTGTAACATTATGCTGTTTTGATCAAGAATGTATTAGCTTAATTATGTTCCCTTTGAAACAAAACACAAATACTAAAATACTATACCTAAACCACTTGACTCCTCTAGCCTTTTCTCCACAAATACCGTTGGGTCTCAGAGCATTTTTCTTTTTCATTTTTGTGATGTTTCAGTTCTGCACATGATATCTTTTATGTTTTGTAATCTAGCCTAAAATGTTATACATTGCAGACAATTTTGGGTACATATTTTTCTATTTCCTTGTTTTTATTGAGAAAAAATACTGTAGTTAAAATATTTAAAATATTGCATTTTCCTGAATTTTTTTACAATGCAACATTCACATAATCTGCTCACTCTCATTTACCTCAAATTATAATCAACAAAGTCTGCTGATTAAAATATCACATTAGTGAGACTTTTATGAAACATGGTAAAGTTCAAAGTGAACATATGCTTTTGTCCTTTGGAGAGCTTTATTCTTCTTTCAATGCTACATTGTCATGCACACAGGAGGAAAAACTGTTTATGTAAATTGCTAGCGTAACATTCACCACTTCAGCCCCAGAAGGATTTGCCCCCCTTAATGACCAGGCCATTTTTTGCGATGCAGCAATGCATCGCTTTAACTGACAATTGTGTGGTCGTACGACAGTGTACCCAAACAAAATTGACGTCCTTTTTTTCCCCACAAATAGAGCTTTCTTTTGGTGGTATTTGATCACCTCTGCATTTTTTGAAAACAAATGTATTCATCAGTTTAGGCCGATAAGTATTCTTCTACATATTTTTGGTAAAAAAACTAGCAATAGGTGTATATTAATTGGTTTGCGCAAAAGTTATCGCGTCTAAAAACTACAGGATAGGTTTAGGGACTTTTATTTTTTTTTAATAGTTTTTACTAATAATGGCAGCGATCTGCAATTTTTAGCAGGACTGCAACATTGCGGCAGAAAAATCGAACCCTAAATTACACTTTAGGGGGACCAGTGACATTATTACATTGATCAGTGCTATAAAAATGCACTGATCAATGTAAAACTGACACTGGTTGGGAAGGGGTTAACACTAGGGGGCAATTAAGTGGTTAAGTGTGTTCCCTGGGTGTGTTCTAACTGTAGGGGGGGGTGGGCTGCTAGGGACATGACAGAGATCACTGTTCCCGATCTGACATGTCCCCTGTCAGATCACAGGTCGCCAGCAGACATCGAGTCCACGCGACCCGTGGGCATGCTCGCGCCCGCTATCCTCCTTGCAAGGACCTACGTACAGGTAAGTCGGTTCTGCAGGAGAGCCAACCTGCCACAGTAAATGTATGTGAGCTGGCCGGCAAGTGGTTAAAGTAGTTGTAAACCTCAGGCATAAAATATGAACAAAACATATCCCTCTATAGTGTGTACTCATCTTAATCCAGAGCACTGAATGTCATTTCTGTATGCTGCGCCATTCTTCTGCTATCTGAGTCACTTCTGACAAGTTTTCCTGACACCAAGAGAAAAAAGGTGACAGAGGAGGTATCTCCAAGCACACAGTCTGTGATTGACAGCCTCAGCTCTGTTGCTGTATGAAAGGGTGTGTCCTTTCCCTCTAATCAGCTATCAGAGCTCTCCTCACTGAGTTCTGCATTGTGTAATTTCAGTTTTCTGTTTCCTATTTTCTGACAGCATAGACAAGCTTTATAAATTCTGGACTTTGAACGGATGTAGAGAAGAGAAGACTGGATATAAACAGGTACACCTTATGTACAGTGAGTTGTTTCAAATCTGTGTATCACTTGAGGGCATTAAGATAAAATTAAGTTGGGGGAACAAGGGAAAAATTAGACAGACAATGGCAATTGTTATACAGGTTTGTGATTACAAAAAACTAAAATTACATTGCATTAATTTACTCAAGTATTTGATGCTTGCACAATTAATGCAAACATCTTCCAGATCATCCACTGTCATTGTTTTAACCTGGGAATGGATTTAGGGAGGGAATATTTTTTTTTTTATTTTTTTGGATAAACATATACAGTATATTATATTTATATACCAGCAGATTGGGGGGTGGTTCACATGTGCTGGACCCCGAGTATTACAAGTAAGAAATATTGAAAGATGGGTCGGTATTTACAAAACTATTGAGAGAACCCACATGGGGCATTCAAAAAATTGCTAATGTTCTAGGACAAGCTATGAGATGGGACATGTGTTCAACTGCATTGCCTGTGATTTACATACTGCCATGGATTCTGTATCCCCCTTTCCCCTGGGAAGCCGATCCTGTCAGATCAGGAGTCTTTCCCCCCCCCCCCCAATTGCCATATTTTTGGACAAATACTGGCTCCACTGATTCAAGGGTTCAAACTACTCTCACATGTGTTCATGCTAACCATAATTTAACTGGTTCCTGCCCGGCCACAAATATTATACTATGGCTATTTCTTGTCCGCTCTCTTTTTAAGTTTCACTGACACCGTACTGGTTGGTGTTTAACCCTGCAGGTAAACAGGACTGAAAGAGATCCGGCTGTTCCTGCTTCATTTATCTTAGCTGGTGGTGAGTTTCTAATTCAGGAGTAAAGGAGAGTGACCCCACACTGGAAGATGTGGTGCAGAACCAATTTGATGGCGGATGTCACATCTGCTTTTTATGCACTTATATAAGGACCTTTCCCCATATGTTTTTGGTTTCACTAATTTAGCACACTTTTTGTGGTTTTAGTCACTTTTTTTTTTAAATAGCACTGTTTTAGTGTAGTTTATGTATATGGTTGAACGGTGCATGATTCACATTTTGAGATATTTTTTGTGGTATGTAGTATCGCCATACTTGGGAGGAGTAGTAGAATGTGTTTTGGGGTGTAATTTTGAGTATTTCCATGACATTTGTGAAATATCCTAATAAATTGACAACTTTGTGTAAAAAAAAAAAAAAAAAAAAAAAAATGTATTTTCATTTTCTTAATTTTCCAAAAATGTGTGGCAAAAAAATAAAGTGTTCAAAAGATTTACAATGTCTCTCAAAATATCTTGGGGAGTTTACTCTCCAAAATGTTAAAATTTTGTGGGTGTTTCCAATGTCCTCATTCTTCCGGGCCTCCAAAAATGTAATAGGCTGCCAGGAACTTATATGCGTAATTTATGTCCCTGGAATGCCTGAAGGTGCTCTTTGGATTTTGGGCCCCTCCGTGGCTAGGCTGTGAAAAATCTCACCTACAGTGGTGTGAAAAAGTGTTTGCCCCCTTCCTCATTTCCTGTTCCTTTGCATGTTTGTCACACTTAAGTGTTTCGGAACATCAAACCAATTTAAAAAATAGTCAAGGACAACACAAGTAAACACAAAATGCAATTTGTAAATGAAGGTGTTTATTATTAAAGGTGAAAAAAAATCCAAACCATCATGGCCCTGTGTGAAAAAGTGATTGCCCCCCTTGTTAAAACATACTATAACTGTGGTTGTCCACACCTGAGTTCAATTTCTCTAGCCACACCCAGGCCTGATTATTGCCACACCTGTTCACAATCAAGGCATCACTTAAATAGGAGCTGCTTGACGCAGTAAGGTCCACCAGAAGATCCTTAAAAGCTACACATCATGCCAAGACCCAAAGAAATTCAGGAACAATTGAGAAAGAAAGTAATTGAGATCTATCAGTCTGGAAAGGGTTATAAAGCCATTTCCAAAGCTTTGGGAATCCAGCGAACCACAGTGAGAGCCATTATCCACAAATGGCGAAGACATGGAACAGTGGTGAACCTTCCCAGGAGTGGCCGGCCGCCCAAAATTACCCCAAGAGCGCAGCGACGACTCATCCAAGAGGTCACAAAAGACCCCACAACAACGTCCAAGGAACTGCAGGCCTCACTTGCCTCAGTTAAGGTCAGCGTTCATGCCTCCACCATCAGGAAAAGACTGGGCAAAAATGGCCTGCATGGCAGAGTTCCAAGGAGAAAACCACTGCTGAGCAAAAAGAACATCAAAGCTCGTCTCAATTTCTCCACAACACATCTTGATGATCCCCAAGACTTTTGGGACAACATTCTGTGGACCGATGAGACAAAAGTGGAACTCTTTGGAAGGTGTGTGTCCAAGTATATCTGGCGTAGAAGGAACACTGCATTTCAGAAAAAGAACATTATACCAACAGTAAAATATGGTGGTGGTAGTGTGATGGTCTGGGGCTGTTTTGCTGCTTCAGGACCTGGAAGACTTGCCGTGATAAAAGGAACTATGAATTCTGCTGTCTACCAAGAGATCCTGAAGGAGAATGTCCGACCATCTGTTCGTGTACTCAAGCTGAAACGAACTTGGGTTCTGCAGCAGGACAATGATCCTAAACACACCAGCAAGTCCACCACCGAATGGCTGAAGAAAAACAAAATGAAGACTTTGGAGTGGCCTAGCCAAAGTCCTGACCTGAATCCTATTGAGATGTTGTGGTATGACCTTAAAAAGGCCGTTCATGCTTGAAAACCCTCTAATGTAACTGAATTAGGACAATTCTGCAAAGATGAGTGGGCCAAAATTCCTCCAGGTCGCTGTAAAAGCCTCATTGCACGTTATCGCAAACGCTTGGTTGCAGTTGTTGCTGCTAAGGGTGGCCCAACCAGTTATTAGGTTTAGGGGGCAATCACTTTTTCACACAGGGCCATGATGGTTTGGATTTTTTTTCACCTTTAATAATAAACACCTTCATTTACAAATTGCATTTTTGTTTACTTGTGTTGTCCTTGACTATTGTTTAAATTGGTTTGATGTTCCGAAACACTTAAGTGTGACAAACATGCAAAGGAACAGGAAATGAGGAAGGGGGCAAACACTTTTTCACACCACTGTATGTAGTATTACCATACTCAGGAGGTGTAGAAGAATGTATTTTGTAGTGTAATTGTAAGTATTTATATGCTGTGTGTAAGAAAGAACTTAAAATTACAACTTTGTGAAAAAGAAAACTTTTATTTATTTTTTTAATTTTCCAAAAAAATGTGACAAAAAACTACAACTTCAAAAAACTCATCATGCCTCTTACTAAATACTTTGGAATGGCTACTTTCCAAAAAGGGATCAATTGGGGAGTACTTAAACTGTTCTAGCATTTTATGGCTACAAGGAATGAGTCTCTCTCTCTCTCTCTCCTGGGGGGCCCTAGAAATTCCCCTAATTTGCAGGGATTTCGTCTCACTTTCCATTTAGATCTGGGACAGAAAGTGAAGGAAAACCTCTGCAATGGGACACGGATGGCAAAAAAATCTGAGAGGGGTTAATCCTCCCTTGCGCTATCCAAAATGAAAAAAAAAATGTTTCCTTGTAATATTGTGTACACAAAAATTGAAGGACTGCATTGCACAGCACATAGGGGACTATACTTAAAAGATAAAAATACAGACAGAAGCGCCTCAAAACTGGATAAAAGAGTCTAAACAGTGGTGGCTGGTGCTCAAAATTTTTGGGGGGGCAAAAACAAACTGAAAAATACTGAAACCCCCCCATCAATTGCAGCCATTGTGCCCATCATATGCAGCCACTTGTGCCCCATCATATGCAGCCACTTTTGCCTTATGTGCAGACACCTGTGCCCATCATGTGCAGTCACTTGTGCCCATCATATGCAGCCACTGTGCCCATCAAATGCAGCCCCTTGTGCCCAGTATATGCAGCCTAAAGTTTTTAGAGTCTAAAATTTTATTTGCTGATAAAAATGAATTGTTGGTTAAAAAAAATAATAAAAAAGCCAACACATTTTAGGGGCAACACCCCTACTCCTTCATCAGGACTAAAAGAACAAACATAACACCGTCATAATGATGAAAAATGATGTCTAGATATGCATATGAGTGTATAGCACACATTTTAGAACATCACTCAATAACAATAAATCTGTTACATGAAATTCAGCTGTCTTCATTGAATTAGACAATGTTAAAAGATACAAGTGATATACATTGAAAAACATCACATAAAGAACGTAAATATATAATGTAAACATATTAAATTGCAGCAAAAAGAAAATGTGCAAACAAGTACAAAAAAATCAACCTTAAGGAATAACTAATACTAGAACCTGTACTAAAACACACTAAGAGACCACCGTGCTGAAATAAAACAAATTTTGTTCTAAAATCAGTACAAAAAAAAAAAAGCTAAGGGACCGAGCTGCTGAAATATAACCATTTAACTACTGAAATGAGTACTAAAAAACAGACCAAACTGCTGAAATATGATGAAATGAATAAAAAAAAAAGTTTACTTCCAGATACTAATCTTAACTAGTCCCAAATTCCTTAGTTATTCAACTGAATTTGTAATCTATACCCTGCCCTTGTGTAAACGACAGATATTCTGCGCAGATTGACTAAAACCTTATTGTTAAAATAAAGTAAAAATAGAGGAATGCAGGCTGACACTTAAGGATAATTCATAACGCCTCAATAAGATAATAAAAAGAATACAGTGCAGCACAATCAAATTAAATTAAACAAAACAGTCCATAACATCATCTGATTGATGGTAAAACAGTCCTGTGAGTGAACATATATGAAGACCCTGTGCAGTGATTGCAGCCCTTGCACCCCAAACAAAATCATTTTGCTACCAGAGCTATTGTTTTTGTTTTTTCACATGGTAAAATGCACATTTTAGCCTAAAGATTTGTTTTATTCCCCCCAAACAATATATAAATTCTGAAAGCCTTGAAGAAAAAAAATGGAGATTGTGGCTCTGTATTTCGGCGGTGCCTGCTCCCTCCTTTCCCTCCGAGGCAGCCCTATAACATGCACACAGAATTTTCTCCCTATTTTAAGGGGGAAAAGTGCATGTTATACGCCGATAAATGCGGTAATTGGACAATGGAAGTTAGCAGAAATTTACCACATTTGCAAAGCTCTGGAGCAACTGCACTTGCAAAGTGCATAATCTATTTGCCTTTAGTAAATCAACCCCACTATACCAACTGTGAAAAACAGTCCAGTCAATCAAATCTTCTTAAACATTAACATATCCAATTAGACAGTGTGCACTTCTTTCTTCCGCATGTGACATAGCTCCACCAAACAAATGTGAGCACCTCCACCTTAAATTGAAAACCCACTCACCTTCTTATTCAGCCACCTTTCTCAAGACAGGCATAAGGCACTTGTGACTAAAGTGAGCGCTCTATGATTAGATCATTACTGATCCTCTGGCTGCAGACCTATAACTCTCCAGGTCCGTAATATTAACAGATGACAGGCACAAAAATCGAGTAGAAAAGTACATAGAGTTTAAAAAAACATTTTATTAAAAAGTATAATTGCAATTACCAAAAATTATCCAAAGTAGACCAATTAAAACCAACATTAGCACTGCCCAGGTAGCAGACTCCGTCCACTGCCAGGGTTCAGTTATTGGCTGACTGCACTATAGTAAGGCACTGCTCCTAACTCTTCCACACACCCAAGTCAAATGCATTTTGGCATAGGATGACTTTCTCAAGGGGACATATGGGAAGAATTTTTTTTTTTTTTGTATTGCCCTATTTCATGTTTGAAGTACAAGTCCCTCAGTCATCCACAGTTTTTGAGTATCTTTATAGGAGGCACCCCAGAGATTTTACTAGATGTCACAAAAGAAATGTGGGAAGGAAATATGTCTTATAAAAGCATTACTGAGCATATTTCTTTGACGCAAGATACAATTGCAGCTATTCTGGCCCTTCTCTGGGATCCTATTGGGCAAGCCCATGCATCTCAGTAAAAGGTTTATAATAGAGGTGCCAAAGTTTACAATTTTAACTCTTGAGATAGGATACTGGTAAATTATGCTGAGGAAATAGTTTTATGGGTCCCTGCGGCAGAGATGGTAAAACCTTTCGTTATCAGTAAGGGTATCCCTAGGTATGGCCTCTATTGCACGTACCTCCATAAGACTAAAATCTTTGTTATGTGCCTGACAAAAGTGGCGTGGAACACTGTGTTTAACACACCCTTTCTTTGTCAATCTACGGTGTTCACCTACCCTGATGCGCAAAGTGCGTATTGTGCGTCCTACATAAAGCATGCCACATGGGCACCGTAAAACATATACCACAAACTCGGTAGAGCAAGTAATAAATTGTTTGACAACCATACAAGCGTGCGCTCTGTCCCCTCGTGTTCCAGACCAGTGGATGTGTTCCTCCCCTTCCGGGTCTCTGAAGGTTATGCTTCCTCCCTCCCGCACAGTACATCGTTCAGGACGCTATTTGTGTTGACAGCTGACAGGGCACAGCAGATCGTTATACATTCCATCTTTCTCCCCTGTGTCCGGCAGCAGCTATAAAGGCTACTGAGGAGAGCGGCTCCCCCTTAATACCATCTGCTCCGCAGTTTATGGAGCCTGGAGTCGGCTCATGCATACAGCAGAGTGAGAAGCCCCACAAGCATCCTGGTATACTCCTTGTCTTCAGGACCTGAGGCGGTATGGTGCACTGTTTTTATCCATTTGTTTTACCAGATTCCTTTGAAGATTTGAACAGCATTACACTGAATTGTCCCCTGTTCTTCTTGTCATTGGAGTGTATTCCTGATTAAATGCCTTTTTTTCATGATCCCATTTGAGCGCTGTTTTTATGTTTATATACTGTGTAAACTTGAGGTCTATGGAATTCAACTTGCATCAAAGTTAGACCAAAGTAGTACAGGGACTTTGAAGTCTGGGCGACTTGAAGTCACACAGACATGAATGGTACTTATTGGAAATCATGGGGTACGACTTGTCATGCGACTTTGCAGTCCCAAGTCGCAGGACAAGTCGCACAAGTGTGAAAGGGGCCTTAAGATGTTCACTAACCATGCCCCCCCCCCCCACAAATGGATGTGTAAAAATTAGGAAAATAAAGAGCCAGGTGTTTTTTGGAACGGCAAGCAGTCAAGTTTATGGCTGAATATGGATGCCCATTTAAAAGTTACATAGTTACATAGGTAGTCAGGTTGAAAAAAGACACAAGTCTATCTAGTTCAACCATAAAAATAAATACATAAATAAATAAATAATAATATCATACAATCCCATATACCCAATCCTATACCCACAGGTTCATTGCTTCTCAGTTGCAGTTTCTCAACTGTGGTTGCTTAAGAAGGGGGGGGGGGGGATAATATGTGACATTGCGAAGAGGAAATCATTAAGGAAAGTATTAGAGCAGGATATTATATCCAGGCCAGCTTTGCTTTGTGAAATGTCACTGGTGTATGGTTCTGATCTGGACCAGATTTTACCTTTACTGGCTGCTTAGTACTTCTGCATCTGATATATCAGGGGACCTGTTACAAAGTTCTCTCTCTAAAGGTACAGGAAGGCACAGGAAACCTATGACGAGCTGTCTGCACGAAATGTCACATTCTCATCTTCTTTAATGTGATAATAATGAAGCTGCTTTGCTGGCGATACTAATGTAGTTGTGCCAAACTTATTTTAAAAGGCATTTGTTTTGTAGTGATATAAATAATAATAATATTATGGTTGTTGTTTGGGGAAGTTACCACAACACCATTATGCCTTAAGATCAAAGATAGAACTATGACGGTGTCCCTTGTTAATTTTCCATTGTGTTGTTTTTAATTTAAATTGCCTACTCCCAAACCGTCATTTGAAGATCAGGAACGATCTGAAAAACGCAAATCAACGCTCACCAAACTTCTACTAACAAGAAATTAGCAGAAGTGGCCCAAAGGGTGGAGCTCGAGAAATGAACTTCCTCTTTATACTCTTGTAGTACGTCACTACGTTCGTGTTTATCAAACGACAATTTGCGGATAGTTAGTATGCTAGACAAAATCCTGCACAGGCACTTTTGACAAAAATCAGACGATCGGTCATACCACAATTGAACCGTGTGTAGGAGGTTTCAGACTGAAGAAGCTCTGTATTGCTGAAAAAAATACAGTTCTGTAGAGCAATAAAGAAAAATATGTACTGTTGTGTTGTATAGAAGCAGCACTTGTGTGGAAAGACTGTCTGTGAACTTGTTTTGTTGGTAAAAAATCCCAGATAGCAAGGATAACTTGCCACAAATTTGTGGCAGTGTTTAATTGTAAGTCTGTTAACTTGCTGCACATTTTCACTGGCAAGTTGTACACTTGCAGATCACTTGAAGATTTGACAGTTTTCCAGTTTGTAGCAAATTTGCGTGGCAAGTCTCTAGCAAGAGCAAAGTTGCAGTGGTGAGCCTACAGCAAGAGCTTTGCAAGTCTACAGCATGAAAATTTAAAAAATTAATTAGTTACATTACAAATTACTTCTCCCAAAAAAGTAATTGAGTTAGTCACTCAGTTACTGCATTGGAAAAGTAATTAGTTACTCAGCAAAGTAACTGACTTTTTTTTTTTAATATTATTAGGGGCGGGTCTAGGATTAATGTAAGCAAGGGGTGCGTTCCCCCCTGCACGTCTATTTCCCCCCCAACACATATATCTGTTCCCCCTCTGTACCCCACTACACGTCTGTACCCCCCCCCCCCACACACAAAAATCTGTTCCCCCTCTGTACCCCACTACACGTCTGTCCCCCCCCCACACATATATATCTGTTCCCCCCCTGTAAATCTGTCCCCCCCAAACTCTCGGATCGGATCGTTGCAGAGTAACGGATCGGATCATTTTTAGGATCAGCAAATAATAATTGAATTTGCAAAAACCTTTGCAAATTCCACCACCATAAAGCCCCCTCTGTAATATACACGTCATCTCCCCACACTGTAATATTGTCTGGGTCTAGCTGGGTACGGTCTGCCCCCCCCCCCCCCAGTATGGCTGGGTATCGCCGAGTACGGCTGGGTATCGCTGAGTACGGCTGGGTATCGCCGAGAATGGCTGGGTATCGCCGAGTATGGCTGGGTATTACCGCGTATTGCAGTGTGTGGCGGGGTATGGCCAGGTGTTGCCGGGTATGGCGGGGTATTGCAGGGTATGGCAGGGTGTTGCAGAGTATTGCGCAGTATCGGCAGGGTGTGGCAGAGTATTGCGCAGTATTGGCAGGGTGTGGCGGAGTATTGCGCAGTATTGGCGGGGTGTGGCGGGGTATTGCAGGGTATGGCAGGGTGTTGCAGAGTATTGCACAGTATTGGCAGGGTGTTGCAGAGTATTGCGCAGTATTGGCAGGGTGTTGCAGAGTCTTGCGCAGTATTGGCAGGGTGTTGCAGAGTATTGCGCAGTATTGGCACTGGCAGGGTGTTGCAGAGTATTGCGCAGTATTGGCAGGGTGTTGCAGAGTATTGCGCAGTATTGGCAGGGTGTTGCAGAGTATTGCGCAGTATTGGCAGGGTGTTGCAGAGTATTGCGCAGTATTGGCAGGGTGTTGCAGAGTATTGCGCAGTATTGGCAGGGTGTTGCAGAGTATTGCGCAGTATTGGCAGGGTGTTGCAGAGTATTGCGCAGTATTGGCAGGGTGTTGCAGAGTATTGCGCAGTATTGGCAGGGTGTTGCAGAGTTTTGCGCAGTATTGGCAGGGTGTTGCAGAGTATTGCGCAGTATTGGCAGGGTATTGGCAGAGTATTGTGTATTGGCAGAGTATTGCGCAGTATTGGCAGGGTGTTGCAGAGTATTGCGCAGTATTGCGCAGTATTGGCAGGGTGTTGCAGAGTATTGCGCAGTATTGGCAGGGTGTTGCAGAGTATTGCGCAGTATTGGCAGTGGCAGGGTGTTGCAGAGTATTGCGCAGTATTGGCAGGGTGTTGCAGAGTATTGCGCAGTATTGGCAGGGTGTTGCAGAGTATTGCGCAGTATTGGCAGGGTGTTGCAGAGTATTGCGCAGTATTGGCAGGGTGTTGCAGAGTATTGCGCAGTATTGGCAGGGTGTTGCAGAGTATTGCGCAGTATTGGCAGGGTGTTGCAGAGTATTGCGCAGTATTGGCAGGGTGTTGCAGAGTATTGCGCAGTATTGGCAGGGTGTTGCAGAGTATTGCGCAGTATTAGCAGGGTGTTGCAGAGTAGTGGCAGGGTATGGAGGGATGGCTGCTGCCATCCGATCTCTCCCCTCCACTGTACAGATCTGTACACAGAGGGGAGACAAGCGTCATCTTGACGCCGGTTTGTTTACAAAGTGATCGCTCCGTCATTTGACGGAGCAATCACATTGTAAACGGCCGACGGGTGCACCAAGATGGCCGCCGCTCCGGAGCTAGGCCGGAGCGGCAGCCATCTTGGTGCACCCGTCGGCCGCCGCTCCGGAGCTAGGCCGAAGCCGCGGCCTTTCCTAAGGCCGAGGCCGCGGACGGCTCCGCGATCGCGGCGGGTAATTGCGGTAACGCCGCCCCAGTAATGGGAACGGCGTTACCGCGAGGGGAAGAGTAATCAGTTAGATTACTCGTTACCCTCTAAAGTAACGGCGTAATGCCGTTTACTTTAACGGCGTTAGTGCCATCACTGCAGTTTCACCACAGCTGGAGTGCTGAGGTTGCCTAGTCCTGTGTAAGAGGACTGGCTCATTACAAACTCTCTCTATTTGAAGCTGATCCAAACTGAAAAGCAAAAATGTAATATATTATATCGTACCAATCCTTAAATATAGTGGTTGCATTCGTTTTCTTTATTTTTTTTTTTTCACTGAAAAGATAGTAACTGAAACAACAGTAACTGGTGCATACTGTATTTTTTTTAATAAAGTAACCTTATTACATTTTTCAGTTATTACTAAATGTGTTAGTTTCTAGTAGTATATCAGACACTAAAAGCCATCCCTTATAGCTGTTTTCTGTTTTGGATCTCTAACATATGTGCTAGCGGCTGTCAAAGCAGAAGGTCCTTGAAAACAAATGCTTTTTTTTGCCACAGTTAACAAATATTTTGAAATTTAATTTGGGGGCAGTTTAATCTCAGTAACAAGGGTTTGGGCATGGAGTGTTTTTTCTGCAAGAGAAAAAATATTAAATATGATAAATGAAAAGTGAAAGAAATTATTCTTTTCAGTGCATAGTTGACGTTTTTGTTGCTGCATAATATAAAGTTGACTCAAAAGTATAAAAACTTATAATATACTGACTGAAAATCATAGATAGCCACAGCTAGATGTATATGCCTCAAATTGACAAATTTTACAAAATAATGTTGGCTGACAGTAATAGTAGAAGGCACGGCAAAATCAGGGTGATAGAATTGTTTGTCTACGTGCAGAAAATATTAGAATTAAGAAACTTTTAATGCGTACAGTGTTAATACTACTTATAATAACAACAGCGATAATTTTGCTTACTTAATATACTTCTAAACATATTTTATTGATACCCATAAAAAATGTAATTGAATATCTCTGTTCTGATCTGGAACCTAAATGTCCATTTTTGTTTACTGCTTTATTCTAAGATATTATTACATGGATGTGGTACTTCTAATATAACAGTCCATGTTTCTGTAAAAAAGCAATAATACTGATGATAATTAATCATGAATAATACACTGACATTTTCCATAACACTGTGCAATCAGTAGAAAAATATGCAGTCTGTATTCACAAGTCCTGAAATGGTTGACCCATTAAAAACAATCATTTTAATTTTAGAAACATAACAGTAAACCTACATCAAAATATGTATGATCAAAAATCTGAAATAGACTGCAATTAAAGTAAACTTTTCAAAGTTAAATAACAGGGCTGTCGCTGATGCCTTCCCTCAGAAAATGACCCTTTTGCTGTTTCTCTGATTTCAGTGGTTTGAGTGACAGACCAGTACAAATAAAGAAAATAAGTCCTTATCTGTATATCTATAAAAAATAAAAAAATTGCAAATAATGAATCCACTGAAACTGCTGATACATTTGTTCTGGGGCACCAGAATGCCAGATCATGAGTGATTTTCTTTAAATATATCCCTGCATTCTTTAATTTATTTTTCAAGGCAAATCTCCTAATTGCGTTCAAACTGGAAGTAATTTAATGATTTTCTTAAATACCATTGTGCGTTTTTTTTACATTACTATGTAGAGTATTGTGTGTTTTTTTTTTTTTTTTTATAGTTTTAGTTATTTAAATAGTGCTGACATTTCCTACAATAGTTAACAGAGAACTTGAAATCATTCACTTCATTCCTGTCCTCAAAGAGACTTCATTTTCTTCCCTTTTTTTTATGGGAACGATTCCACTGATGACCATGATGTTAGTGAAGCCTAAAACATTTACTAGCAGAAACTCTGAAAAGTCAGTACAAAATGTACATGAATCAGTTAAAGACCTTGCGTATACATAGTAAAAGATTTAATCTAAAGCCCCACACTGTAAAAGCTTGTACTAGTATAATCTGGGGATTGGTTCTGGTTTTAAGAAGTGCTGACAGCGGCTCCCGTTGTGGCATCATTTTAGAGTGGGGTTATTTTTTTTAAAGGCTTAGATGCACATAGCAAATCCAATGTCCACTTTGTCAAGTGAATGTTAGTAAATAATGTGAACTTGTATTCACTCTGTATACCCAATCACGTGTTAGCAAAAATCCAGTTTTATTTTAATTTCTCTCGGACAAACTGGGTACTCAGAGAAAACAAATGTTCACCCTATTCACCTTGCTAAGTGAACAGCCTCTGCTCAAGGCTTCCCCTTTGACTTGCAAATTGTAGAAGCTTCAGCAATCTCATACCTCAAGGTGTTTTTTTTTAATTATTATTTTTTCTTTTTCTTCATACCATAAATTCAGAAAAACATTTTGCATAAAGTTTACATTTTTTCCAAGTAGTTTTGAAAAATAGAGGATTTACACATTGCTATAATATATACTCATTCTATAGTATGTATGTTTGTATGTATGTGTGTATATATATATATATATATATATATATATACAGTATATTGTACAAAAATGTGCAATCCTGAAAGTGAAAATTCAAATAAACCAAAGTGAAAACATTATGATTTTAAAGTCCACATTAATAATCAAGTAAATTGTCCATAAATGTTCTCAGTGCAGAAACATGAATATCCGTGCTGTTCAGTAAATTGCAAAGAGACTTGCTAATAAACACTAATTTTCATACTGCACAATGAAGTTTCTCCCTTCTTAATATTGTTATATGCCTGGAGAACAAAATTATTGGTGGAGCTGGAATTTGTTTGAAAAGCATTACCATACTCTGGTGAAGTTATCATTACAGTGGGAGGAAGGTCTCATGTTGGAGCCGAAAGAGGGGAATATCGCAGGTGGTTTTATTATCAACCGAGCGTTTTCAATCCCTATAACCTGGGATCCATCCTTTCTGGTAAGAGGTTTTAATTTCACACTGCTGAACAGCACGGATATTCATGTTTCTGCACTGAGAACATTTATGGACAATTTAATTGATTATTAATGTGGACTTTACACTCATAGAAAATGTTTTAATTTTTGTTTATTTGGATTTTCAATTTCAGGATTGCGCACTTTTGTATATATATATATATATATATATATATATATATATATATATATATATGTGTGTGTTAAATCGAGTATTTCGATTTTAAGTTGCAGCACCCACACCTATTTATTAATTTATTTATTTTTCTAAATAATAATTTTTCAATTAATTTCACATTAGTGCTAGGGTAAGAGAAAGATATTTATTTTATACATTCTATAGTATGCCTTGTATAGGATGGCCAGTAAGGGGATTTTCATTGAGTATAAGATTAAATAAAACATATAGGTATAGGTGGCATCTATATATTACTGTCATTATAACAGTGCAGTCAGCAACAGTGTTTCTGATTACTGCCACACCAGCCACAGTGTGTCACTATACAAGTGCAGCCAGTAATCATGTCCTTGATCACTGCCACACCCGTTATAGGGCCACTCAGTGGTGGAACGTGCATTAAGGGTGCATTAAGGGTGCACGGGCGACGCCCCCTCTCTCCTGCCACCCCCTCTAACACCAGGAATTACAGCGGCGGGAGGTGGTTTTGAAGCAGCTGATTAGAGCCATAGGCTCTAATAGGCATAAAAAAAGGTGACCTGCGAGCGCCATGCTGGGCGCTCGCAGGTCACTCCGCTGTGTTAGAAAACCAGCAAGAGAGGAGGAGCCAGGAGTGCTGGCAGTAGACCCGAGAAGAGGTGGATCAGGGAAATTCTATTGCACAGATGAATCGAAGAAAAGGCTGGAAGACCACACTATGTTAACACCTTTATTGAGGATGGTTTAAAAATTCTTCTGGTACAAAGACATCAGAGGCACAGGATCAATGAAAAGCTGACATGTTTCACACCACTATGGGGTGCTTAGTCATAGCTGTTGGAAGATGGAATGACCGTCCATATATATTGGGATCAAAAAAAAGGTTGATCAAACAGCAAATCCTACATACAAATTTTCAATGTTACCTATCCCTCTCCCAGACTATTATTTTCAAACGTTAAATTCTATAATAAGCAGATTCATTTGGCAAAATAAAAAACCCAGGATCTCTCGCAGTACCCTGAGACAGAATAAAGACCAAGGAGGAATGGGGATCCCGGATCTAAAAAAATACTATTACGCTGTCACGGTGTCACGAGCAATAGAGTGGGTACGGGAAACAAAAGATAAACACTGGGTTAAAATGGAGAGTATCATAAGTGAAAAAAGTTTAAGAAAGGTAATCTGGATTCCTTCACATTTAAGAGGTTTGGGCACAAGCACACAAAAAATAACTAAAAATGTACTAAAAATATGGGATTTATTACACAAACAATATAAGTGGAATTATAATTCACCGTTAATGATATTGAGTGATAATGAGTACTTTCCACCAGGAAATAGACACGTAGGGGGTCAATGGATAGGAGAAAACACGCAATTAAAAGATATAATACACAAAGGAAGAATAAAAACACTAGCAGAACTACAGCTTAATGCAACACAAATAAGGTTAAATGAGTGGCGATACCAACAGTTGGTCCATTTTGTAAGAAGCCTCCCCCAACCGATAAGAACAAAAGCAAATTATACAGCACTGGAAAAAATCTGTGTCGATACGGGGACAAAAAAAAAGAAAACAATATCAAAGCTTTATAGAGCTATTCTTGCAGAGGAGAAATTGGAGGTACCACCTTTTTTTGTAAAATGGGGCACGGAATTGGGCGCACAGGATTATATGCACAAAATAAAAAAAATATTGATACTAACCCACAAATCTGCTATTGACTCCTTGACGGCGGAGATGAATTATAAATGCCTTTCCAGATGGTACATGACACCAGACAAACTTAATAAATTCCACCTAGATAATTCACAGAATTGCTGGAGGGGATGCAATAAGCAGGGTACAATGGCCCATATATGGTGGGAGTGTCCAAAAATAAAAAAATTTTGGAAAGAGACTTTAAGCCTCATAAAAATAATCACCGATGTCACCATAAAGGAAGACCCTTGGATATGCCTATTTCATGGGACAGATGAACCAATAAAACAATATATAAATACACTGAAAATATGGCAATTTTTCGGACCCAACAAAAGAAGAAGAGGATCGGATTAGGTGGGATTTTTAATCTGTCACAGGCTACACTAACACATAAAGAAATGAATATTTTAAATTTGGGTTTAAAATGTGGAATAAAAAAGCCGATAAATAAATTTGAGGTGTATATCGATATACACAAATACATAAGAAAGCTGAATATAAAAAAGCACTTTCTGGGGAGCAACCCCAGAATAGAACCTGTGGTAACCTATGAAAATAGGGTCATCAACAGTGGTTTGAGAAATAAATCCTTGTTCAATCCCCCAAACAATCCCAACCACCAGATAGAGGTGTTTAAGGGACTTGTATTACAAGATTTGGAAGCCATTAAACCAAAAAAAGAAATTTGCGTTAGACACATAAATGAAGGAATTTAAATGTTGGAAAAACGGAAGGATATCATCATCAGGCCGGCGGACAAAGGAGGTGGAGTAGTGATCCTGGACAAAGAATTTTATGAAAATCAAATAATGGAAATGCTTTCGGACACAAATACCTATAAGAAACTGGAGAGAGATCCGACTTCCCCTTACAGAGATGATCTGGAGGTACTAATCAACATGGGCACGAGCAAAGGAGTACTGACAAGTAAGGAAAGTAAATACTTGTTACCTTCCAGTAACAGAGTACCCACCTTGTACACCCTGCCGAAGATACATAAGGACTCACAGAATCCTCCGGGTAGGCCGATAGTGAACAGTATAGACTCAGTTTCAGCAAGGCTTGGTCAATACCTCGATAAATTCCTACAGAAAAGTGTACAAAGCACAAGATCCTATTTAAGAGACACTAAAAGTTTTTTGAATTACCTCCAAAAAGTGGACATAACAAGCAAATCGCAAATACTCTTGGTAACAGCAGATGTGTCGTCATTATACTCCATCATCCAACATGATGATGCGCTTTTGGCCCTGAATTGGGCATTATGCAAAAGAGACGACATTGCGCATAACCAGAAAGTGTTTTTAAGGAATAGTCTAGACTTTTGTCTAAGTCACAACTATTTTTGGTTCAACGGCGATTTTTATTCTCAGGAACGCGGCGTAGCCATGGGGGCAAAATTTGCCCCAAGCATCGCAAACCTTTTCATGGCAGAATGGGAGGACAAGACGATTTTTAATAATCAACCAACTCAGCTCATTTTTTATAAACGTTTTATCGACGACCTCTTTTTTATCTGGGCAGGCACAGAAGGTGACTTAGACGTTTTTATGAAGTTTTTAAACATTAACAATCAGAACATCAGATTGACCTCAGAATGGAGCGAAAAAGAGATTCACTTCCTGGATGTAAAGATATATAAGAAGGATGATAAGTTGGAAACAATGGTGTTCTTTAAGAAAACCAATAGGAACAGCTATCTCCCCACAACCAGCTCCCATCACCCACAATGGTTAAGAAATATACCGAAAGGACAATTTATGAGGGTACGGCGAAACTGCTCGGAGGAAGTGAACTATGCCGCACAAGCAAATATCCTGGCAGAAAGATTCGTGACCCGGGGATACCAGATGGAAATACTCAGCAAAGTCATAGAGGAGATAGGAAACGTACCAAGAGCCAGATGTTTGGAGGACAAAATCAAAGAAGTACCAACAAATGGCACCAAAACGACAAACAGTAAAGAATGGGGATTCATTTCTGGTTTTCATGCCCAGTACCGTCAAGTTGAAACAATTTTTAAGGAACATTGGCACGTTTTATTATTAGACAAAAAATTGAAGACAGAAATACCACCCGCACCACAATTCATCTACAGAAAGTCAACGAGTTTCGGTGATAAAATAGTGCGCAAAATAGTAGATCCACCAAAACGTCCCCCAACATTTTGGGATCAAAATGGATTTTTTGCATGTAGAAGATGTAAGGCCTGTAGAGAAGTGACACACCCATGCAGAGCACTAGAATCCTTCTCTTCACCAGCCAATAAACAGGAATTTTCAATTAAACAATTCATTACCTGCAATAGCACACATGTCGTTTATGCATTAAAGTGCCCATGTGGGTTATTGTACATAGGTCGGACCAAACGGAAATTACGCATCAGAATTGCGGAGCACATCCATAATATTCAGATAGGGTACAAGGACCATAATGTATCTCTACATTTTAAATTGAAGCATAATATGGATGCAACAGGCTTATTGTTTTGGGGGATTGAGCAAATCAAACCACATTGGAGGGGCACCAACATGGTTCGGGAGCTGTCTAAACATGAAACGCAATGGATTTTTGCTACAGACGTATTAGTGCCTAAGGGCCTAAACGTGGAATTGGACATCAATTGTTTTATTAGTGACACCTAATTAGACCATAATAAAACTAGGTTGCCCCTCCCCCATATTATCCGACATTTCTGTAATAGATATTATGTACTTATATAAATTTTATACGTGTATATTTATTTTATGCGTGTATATTTATTATATATATAATATTTTAGCATATTGACCATTGATAATTATTTTAAATATCTTTTTAATATTTTTATTAGTATTTTTATCTTTGGATTTTTCTAATGACAAAAAAAAAAAAAAAAAAAAAATTTTTATAGATATTTTATCTCGGATTCCTTCACCTGGAGTCCGATTGTTTGCGCATCCTTTTTAGTGCTATATTATATATCTTTATCCCCTTTCATACCTTTTTTTTAGTTCTTTTTTAGTTCTATAGTATATACATCTTAACTATATAAAATCATTTTAAAGATTCACTTCATAATGAATCTATTAATGAATTTTTATCATTTTATCTATCTTATTGACCTTTTACCAATAGATTTATATATTTATTGAGAACATTTTATATACAGAATAAAACTATACGCATAAGACCACCTATAGTTTATTCTATAAGGTGCAGGATGTATAGGGGAAATACTGTGTAATTACTGGTGCATCTAAGAAGCACGAATTGCATTTCTCCATCTAACAAGTATAGTTATAAAATATACAATGGGTTAATAAAGATATAGACCAACATGATGAACAAAATATATTTATGCTAATTTAGATATAGACCAACATGATGAACAAAATATAATTATGCAAATCCATCATGATTGCCATTAACGATATACGGGCCACCATACACAGTGAGATAACCGATCTGACCGATCACCGCGTATATATTTGTAATTAAAAACACAATACGGGGACATATGGAGACACCAGCAATTAATGATGGAGAAATAGAATATGTGGATCTGAGATATAATACGGCAATATTGAATGATAGAAATGTTTTGTAAAACTGTCCGCCTGATAAGGTGCAGGATTAGATAGTATGCATTCTAGTTTCAATATGTAATGTTCTGCTGACAATTGGTATATTCAAATTAGGCCAGCTATATGATGGGTGGAAGGACACAGCTGGTCGGTGGGCGCTGATTGCTCCAGACACACATCAATCACAGCTCTCCATGAGCTATTGGCTGAGCCAGGACATGGATGCAGTTAAATAGCTGGCTTCCGGTCGGATGGTCACGCCCTCAGAAGAAGTCCGGATGTGACGAAACGTCAGGGCAGTGACCGACGACCGGAAGTGACGTTCTGCGCCTCAAACGTGCGCTCCAGGGACTAGGCAGCAGGAAGCTGAGTGCTGTTCTATACAGCCGAGTGATAACACCAGTTCCGGCGGGGCTAAAGCACCTTAACAGGCACAGTACTAATACAACGCTTGATTTTTATTGATGCAGGGTACGCATTTATGTACTAAGGGGGGGAAGTTTTATACCCAATAAAATCTTTTATACAGTATCACACTATATGCAACCTTCTTTTTATATGAGGGGAATTGGTGTATGTTCCTGCTATGTCTGCTGCATAAGGAGATAAGGAGTGGAGAAACGCTGATGCTGGATAAACCTATTTGATGGGCGTATTTTTAACTTGGGTCTGGTGAGTGCATCCCCATGCGGGGAATTTATATCGCACGTGGTGAATACCTGGTGGAATTCTCGGTGGATACTGATTATTTTGCACGGAAAGAACTTTTACAGTAGCGATTGAAATATTCACTCATCTTCTTTCATCTGTGATTTACCGTATAGTCCTCGGTGCGAATAAGGACATAAGCGCTGCTGCAATATTATAGAGACTTTATATAGGAAGGACTGTTTTTATACAATTGCCATATTTTCATACTTTGCACATTTTAAGTGGCTGCTATTACCGACTGTGGTGTTTAATATTTATACAAATTTTATATATTTATATTTTTTATATATTCTTATATATTGGTATATTTATTTATTTATTTTATTTATCCAACTTATTGAGAAGAAATATATCCAATCAGCACGGAGGGGTGTACCTAGGGGCAGGCATTAGTGGTTACACTCATTCTTTACATATAAATACACTGATTCCCCAGATGCTAAATGCAGCCAAGGGTTTGATCCCGAAAAAATGGCAACATGAAGAAGCACCAACTAAAAGAGAATGGGCCCTAAGAGTGGAAGAGATATATCATCTCGAAAAACTAAGATACAACGGAGAAGAAGGAGAAGAAGACGAACTGAAAAAATGGAAAAGATGGCAGACATTTAAACAGACTTGGAAATATGTCGAAACGATTATATAAATAGAAGGAAATAGAAAAATGGAATATGAGGGGAAAAAAAAAAAAAAACGAGAGGTATTGGGCAAATAGGGGGGGGGTGGGATAGGGAGGGGGTGGAGGGAAAAGAAAAAGGATGGGAAAAGAAAACTTCACACATTATAAAAGAGTAATAAAAACACAAAAGAGATTTTTAACTAATAAATAAATATTATAGAATATGATAAGCTTCACAGATTAAGTAATAAAATTCCACAATGATGTGAAAAATAACGAGAGATGTAAATGAACATCAAGTTGAATAATAATCTCTCAAATATTACTGAAGTGGAAAAAAAAAAAAAAAAACAGCAAATCCTTAAACACGACATCCCAAAATAACCTGATAGACATAACTGATGTATCGTGCAACACAAAAATGCACGATGAACAAACATAATATGTAAATATTCATACTGAAAATTTGGAGCAAATTAATCAATGAACAAAAGATGAAGAAAGTGACATTTTTTTTAAAAGAAACTAAATGAATAATGAAAGAATAAATACACGAATGAAAAAGTAAAAAGCTGAAAAACCAAGTAGCATTGTGCATATATGTACAAATGCATAGTAAAAACATGAGTATATGGAAATATATATATAGAAAAAGTGAACAAGTAGGCTATGGGGGTACCTCATCCTATATAGAATTTATAAACAGAGAACCAACATGACGGATTATTACGGTACCATAGAGGAATTCATACACTTAATACTTTTCAATCAATTTATTTTACACAATTTAAAACATAGAAAACACTATAAAATCAATGAAGCTTTTCATATAGGGTTCAACAGTAATAGTTAACCATCTTTTTGACATCTTGTGTGACGCGTTTCACATTTCTGCTTCTTCAGAACCAATTACTTAATGACTTGTAACAAGAGAACCTTAATTGGTGAAATGGGAGAAGATAGATATCATTAAGAGTGGTTATATGACCTCTATCAGAAAGGGAGGGCTAAAATAAACAAATGATAATCTAATTTTCTACAAATACAGTAGCCCTCATTCAAAGAGAGCATTATGACTTACATGTTACAAACCCAGCAGAGCAGCCTATTGATCAGAAGCAGTGTGCCCACATATAATGGGAGAGGTAGATGTTAAACAGGGGATGCAGGATACTTGACCAAAATGGCCCTTATGTAGAAAAGATATCCCAAATATAATCCCTAAGTATAGAGGTGCCTTAAAGTAGATGCATTTACAAACAACACCCATCAAAATATAAAGAGGATGGAGCATACTCACTATAAAACATTCCCAATCACAAACCATGATGGGAGCAGGTAGTGGTGTTCCAATAATACAAATGATGAAACTTCCTTATGAGGATTTTTTTGGGTTTACTGCCACCAGGCTCCTATGTAATTTTTAAATTAATTAATATTAGCTAGATATAATATAAAGTTCCAAATATACACTGTATATACAAAGTAGAGCACAATTAGTTGAAAAAATATATACTGATGTTCCTGTATATGACTATAGAAAAAGTTCACAAAACTCTCAAAGAGAGTGAGTCCTTATAGAAAAGCCAGTCTGTTCAAGAGACAAGGAATCCCAACTCCAAAAAGGGCAGTCAGAGTCCTCAAATATGCCACAGCTGAAAGAAGGGAAAGATAAAGGTTCAGAATAATTTTCCCACAATATAGAAGAACCATTGTTCAAAAAGAGTCCAACATATCAGAAAAACATCCATACGAGACATCCATAAAAACCCTTACCATCCCGGTACCTCAGCAAGGAATACACACCACTCCACAGACCTAACAACACTGACTAAATAGTCAGTTTGGCCCCAAAACGACGGTGTTCAAATCAATTGCCGACAGGTGTGTGAACTGAGGTAATCCTCAATGGAGGATGGTAGTGCAGGAATGTGTGATGACAGTCCCTGCAATCACCACCGCGCATGCGCCCGTTCCGTCCTCAACCCTAGAACAAAAACAAAACAACGCTCATGCGCAGATGGACCTAAATAATCCCGCAGCGTAGACGACCAACCGGAAGAAAGGGATCAATATTCTTGTGGATACTAGGCTAACCATAATGTCAGTTGGCAATCAATTTGCCCATGCAGTATACCTCAGATAGTTTGAAGAACCTATGAATCAATCAGATAGAGAGGAAAGGAAGGGAACCCCCCGGACGCCTACCACCTCAACTCCACCACCAGGGTCGGGCTAAAAAGGAGCCATTATAGCTCCCTAGCCCCCAGTTGTATACCATGCCAGGGGGACTTCCCATTCCATACCAAATAATGATCACGATCCTGCATGCCCAATCCTCCATACCGATCCAATCCATAGAGACAAAGCTGGGTGAAACAAAAAAAGGGGGTATAAATAAATTAAATTAAATGTATTATCCCTTTTGAATCAGTACAAATCACTCAAAGACAACCATCTCACCCATTTCCTCTTTACAATTAAAAACTATATATTCATAATTATTCATTACAATTCCGATTATATACACCATCTAAGTTTCTATGCATACATAGACACATCTTAATAGAAACAGGGAGAGTATCTCTCAATATCCCCATTCCTAAAGAGCACAAAAGAAAAGGGGAAGGGAGAGGACAAAGAAGAAGAGAGGCCATTATTATAGAAATGGCCTAAAGCTTAATGAGTCATTAAGGCCAGGTGCCCGAAAGGCGTTTAACTTAAAAATCCATTTTGCTTCATGTTGAAGCAATTTCTGATCGATATTTACACCATGTGGGTCTTCTCTGATCCTTTCAAGGACCGTAAAACAGACCATCGAGGCATCGTTTTTGTGTTTCAAAGCGACATGCCGACCTATGGGAGTGTATAACAGATTTTTCCTAATATAGTAAATGTGGTCGTATACTCGTCTCCAGAAATTTCTGAAGGTTTTTCCTACGTGAAACGAACCACATTTACAAAATACAATGTATACAACCCCTTGTAGTCAGCGTGAAAGTTCATGTTGTATAGCTCTCCATTCGGTAGAACATATGAAGAGCCCTCTAGCATCCAATCACAATATTCACAATTATTGCATTTATACATTCCTGGTCTTTCTTCTAGGGTATGCATGGGCTCCTGAAAGTGGCTATGAACTAGCTTATCCTTTGAAGATCAACATTTCTTATAAGTAATTTGTGGGTAATTGCTAACATATTTATTTATAATACGATCACCCATCAAAAGGTGCCAACGCATTCCAATTGTCTGTTATATCGTCTCGTGATTACTAGAATATGTAGTTATTACTCTCACAGTATCCAGTTGTTGTCCTTTTTGCCTTTCTTTACCAAACAGTAATTCCTGTCTATCCCTATCAAGGGACTTGTTAAATGCCTTTTTAAGGATCGTCTTGCTGTAGCCTCTTTTTATTAGTCTCAACAAATTAGATTCTAGCCTAAATGACCCCTCTGTTGAACAGTTTTGCTTTAAACGCAAATATTGCAAGTAAGGGATACTTCTGATTAATGGTTGGGGGTGGGAGCTGGGATCATGGAGTATGGTGTTTCCAGCAGTTGGTTTTCTAAATAACGAAGTATCTATAGTTCCATCCTCCTGTTTCAGGATAGTTATATTCAGGTACGCCAAGGATCGTTGGTCATATTTCATCGTAAATTTGAGGTTGACCAGAGTGCGGTCGTCCAGCCTTTTCTTCGATTCATTCCAACATGCAGAGCCAGCACCTGTTTCCATCAGCAGGTGGGATGCACTATGAGATGTCTAACTAGAGTGGTGTTCTTTTGTTGCAGGTAAGTACAGACATGACGTTTAGAAAAAAATCCTCTACAACCACTTTAAACTTCATTTATCACATAGTTACCCAATTAAACAGTGCATTGAGATTGGTTTGTAAATTAGAGTCATCCTGTAAGGATGTTATTCCACTGCATAGCTTGGTATTATCTGCAAAGACTGAAAGGGTACTTCTAATCCCAGACCCTACATTAGTGATGACAAACCTTGGCACCCCAAATGTTTTGGAACTACATTTCCCATGATGCTCAACTATGCTGCAGAGTGCATAAGCATCATGGGAAATGTAGTTCCAAAACATCTGGGGTGCCAAGGTTCTCCATCACTGCCCTACATAATTTATAAATATATTAAAAAGTACATTGAACCTTGGGGTACACCACTAATAACCTTGCACCATTCAGAGTATGAATCATTAGCCACTACTCTCTAAATACAGTTTTTTAGCCAATCTTCCCACCATTTACAAACTGATTTTTCCAAGCCTGTAGACTTAATGGTAGTTAAGTGGTAGTAAAGTGTTATTTTTAACTTGTACCTACAGGTAAGCCTATAATAAGGTCCCTAACAATTAGAAACAATGGCTTTGAAATGATAGAGCTCAGTTCTTTTAGGACATATGGGTGCATGCCATCTGGTCCAGGTGCTTGATTCATCTTTAATCTGGCTAAATATTTCTAGACCATATACATTTTGAGCCATAGTGGTCCATTTGGGGCTGTGTCAATATCACCCCCATTATGGACATGAGCTCCCCCATGCTCTTTTGTATACTCAGAGTTGAAGAAGATATTTATTAACTTTGCCTTCTCATTGTCCCCAGTCACCCACTCTAGATTATTTTGTAAAGGGTGGACACACTAAAGCCTGACTTTTTTAGTATCAATGTATTTGAAACTTTTTGGGTGGGTTTGTCCTACTCTCTTTGCAATCTGTCATTCATTTTGAATTTTTGTGGCTTTCATTTTCTTTTTACCTATTCTTTGTAATGTAATGAGTGTGATCACAGTGTTCCTTTATTTTTATATTTTTAAAAATCTCTTTTCGTATGATTTATAGCATTGGCCGTGAGCCATATAGGTTTTATTTTTAGTCTTTGAATTCCAGTTTCTGTGTTCTTGCAGAAAAAAGGGGGAGAGAGGGGTTTTGGGACTTTACATGAGGCAATGAATGGGTAGATTCATCCGCCTCCATCCCTATTGTATTAACAACATCAATAGAGGAAAAGGGTTGGGACTTTAAATGAAGCACAGCTAAGGGATAAAAATTGTAAAATTGTGATGAAGGATTCCAAAAGAATATACATTGATTAAAAAAATAACATGGTAAAATAACGAACACCATGACAATCTATTATGCATGGTAATAACATAATTCACAACCAATCTAAGGATAATAGATACATTGGTATATGGTAGTATAACTGTAAGGGTTCATGGTCAACATAATTCTGTTAATCATAATAGAAAATCGTAGAAATTCATAGCATTTGTAATGTGGAATCTCAAAATCGCATGATTATGTGATGAAGGATATGTAAAATCTCTTTTCGTATGATTTATAGCTTTTTAGCGCTGGCCGTGAGCCACATAGGTTTTATTTTGTCTTTGAAACTTATTGCCCATGGGATAATATTTTGCAGTGTGTTCAATTTAAAAAATTACAGTTTCTGTCCTGTGTTCTTTAATATCCCCTCTCAGTCTAAGCCTTGGTGCGTTTTGACATGTCAAATTGCATGTCAAATCGGCGACAATTACCGTCAATGGCACTGTCCTAATTGGTGCGATGCTGCATTTGCGGTGCCGCACCGATTTCAAAAAGTAGTTTCTGTACTACTTTTTGCGATTTTGGGGTGCGATTTCCATTGACATCTGTGCAGAAACATGCACAAATGTCTGTGAAATCTCTGCCGAAATCAGGACTGACATGCAGGAGTGAAACTGCTTCATTCCCGCAGCTCAGTGTGTACCAGGGACAAGTCTTGAAGGGCAGCCCTCAGCCTTGGGAAATGGAAAGCTTGGAGGTGTTCCTCAGATTTTGGGCCCTTCTATGTGGCTAGGCTGCAAAAAAGTCTCACATATGTGGTATCCCCATATTCAGAAGGAATACCACAGAGTGTTTTGGGTGTGTAATTCTATACATGAACATGCTTTTTTGAGACATATCTTATCAATTGAGAGCTATGTTTAAAACATTTCATTTTCTTTCTTCTTCTTTCTAAAAACTTATGGCAAAAAACAAGATTTTTAAAAGACTTGCCATGCCTCTAATTAAAACGTTGGCGGGTCTTCTTTGCAAAATATGGTAAATGTGTGCGTTTTTCTGCTATCCTGGCATTTCACAGCCTCGAGAAATGTAATAATTAGTCAGGAAATCAGACGCATTACTTATGCCGCTCTACAGTATGCATCTAGACTGTGAAAAAGTCTTGCACATGTCATATCCCATACTTGGAAGAAGTTCAAGTATGTGTTTTGGGTGTAACTTTAGATATGGCCATGCTGTGTGTAAGAAATAACCTGTTAAAATGTATAGCTTTGTGAAATGAAATTTTATGTGCCTCATCATTTTCCAAAAAAGCGTGGCAAAAAATGACAACTAACAAACACACTATGCCCCTTCCCTTGCTAAATACCTTGGAGTGACTGCTTCTGAAAAATGTATTTATTTTGGGGGTGTTTTTACTATTCTGGTATTTTAGGGCTCAAGAAATAAGTCGGTACCTCGGGGTTGATAAATTTCAAATACCATAGTTTGTAGACTCTATATTTTTCACACTGATTAAATAATTTACACTTATTTATTACATTTTTTACCAAAGAAATGTAGCAGAATACGTTTTGGCCTAAACTTCTGAGGAAAAAATTTGTGGATCGTGTGACCCATGGTGATGGTGGGGTTATGGTATGGGCAGGCGTATGCTATGGACAACGAACACAGGTGCATTTTATTGATGGCATTTTGAATGCACATAGATACCGTGACGAGATCCTGAGGTCCATTGTTGTGCCATTAATTCAGGACCGTCACCTCATGTTGCAGCATGATAATGCACCCCCCAATACAGTAAAACTGCACATTTTAGAGTGGCCTTTTATTGTGGCCAGCCTAAGGCACACCTGTGCAAAAATCATGCTGTCTTATCAGCATCTTGATATGCCACACCTGTGAGGTGGATGGATTATCTCGGCAAAGGAGAAGTGCTCACTAACACAGATTTAGACAGATTTGTGAACAATATTTGAGAGAAATAGGTCTTTTGTGTACATAGAAAAAGTCGTAGATCAGCTCATGATAAATAAGGGAAAACACAAAAGTGTTGCGTTTATAATTTTGCTCAGTGTACATATCCAAAAAAAAAAAGAAGTTATAGCATCTACAAAATAGGGGATAGATTTATTGACTTATTTATTTTTAATGTTTTGTTTAATGGCGGCGATCTGTGATTTTTGGCGGGACTGCGACATTGACAAATCTTACCCCAAGTGACACTTTTTGGGGACCAATGACATTACAGTGATCAGTGCCAAAAAAAATGCAGCCATTTTAACTGTGGGCAGCTGAAGCTGCTTTCTGTTCACTTCCTGGATTTACACAGACACACATAGGCACACCTCCAGCTCTGCATCTTTCATTGGTCCTCTTATGACTCACCCCCCTCCCTTCCTAGCAAACTCTAACGAGAGTGAGAGCTTGGCATGATGTCATAAGCCTTGGCTAATGACCAGATAAGAAACAGGAAGTGGACTGTATAAGGTATTTACTGGCAGAAAAAAATGTTTTACTATCCAAAGTTAAAACAACAAGGGCAGAAAATTGAATAGATGGAAAGTTGCCTGAATGTCTTTAAATACATATTAAGTATCTTTTATTTCTAGTCTGCTATCCAGTTGTTTTCATTGCTGTGATTATTTTCCTGTGTTCATACATGTCCATTATTCAGACTTTAATCATTTTTCCTGCTCCAGAAGTATTATTCAGAGACCATATATAATGGTTCTTGTAATTACACAAACATTTTATCAAACAAATCATCAACACAATTAGACCCACAAAGATTGCAAATCAGGCTGCCTATGAATAAAATATGCAACCCTTGTATCTTTTTGACCCCTGCATCTATACTCTTGAGCAGCCAACAGAGACAGTTTTTTTTTTTAAGACCTGCAACACAATTGCAATTGTGGATGGGACATTTTGATCTAAATCTACACAAGAAGAAATCAGGTGCAGGTTTTATATTGGTGCAGTGCTAAGGGAGGATTTTATAGTTGAAATCAATAGTATATATCCAATTTCTCCTATTTAGCATTACTATGTTTAGCAACAGTATTGATAAATGTTCCCCGCTGTTCTTATTAGATCATCTCCATGGTCCTGCGCTCCTCGGAGGAACAGGAGAGCCCCAGAACCACAGCAGGCGCTGGTGGATGGGAAGAGGGAAGAAGAGCAGCACCTATGGAGCCCTGTAAAAGTGATCAGAGGGCTCTAAAACTGCCCAGATCACTTTTACCTTTCTTCTTTAGGTGTGAATGAATGACTGAGGTGAATACAGCATCATTATATTTACTAAACCTAATTTTGAAAAGTGAAATATTCTTATATATTTAGTTATTTTATATATACAGTATATACACTGTATTTGTGACCTCTGTACCTACAATCCTGGGCAGCCAACTAAGACAGATTTGCAAAGGTCAGCAAAACAATTACTTTTCTAAATGAGACATTTCCACAAGAAAAAATATCAGTGGCAGGTTTTATATTGGTGCAGTGCTAAGGACTAAATTTAAATTTAAAATAAATAGTAAATATCTAATTGCTCTTATTTTGTATTGCTGTCCTTTGCAGTATAAATGTCCCCCATTGTTCTTATTAGATAACATTTTATAAGAATGTTTTAGTTTAAATTTTAATTTAGATATCCTAGTGATCTTCTGTACTTATCTGTGTTAAGAGCATTGAATCACATGTATAAATGTCAACCATTTGGTATGTTTTTTTTTTCCGTATAAAGTATTTTCAGACAACAAAAAAAGTCGAACAATGATCTGCATTTGTCAAGGGTGGCAAAAACTGATGCCAGAATGGTTTTGTCTTCTTTGTGGGCTATGCTTGTGGAATATGAAACCTATTTTCAAGTAGACCACTTCTCTGGCACAATGATGTATGTATCTAAAGCAAGATCAAAGATTAAATACATTTCACAAGCCTACACCACAAGAAACAAAAAACATATACGGAGCGAGGAAAAAAAGGGACATTCTAGGTACCTTCCAAGGAATGACTCCACAACATTAACGGTATTTCCAAATATTATAAAAATATCAACCTTTTTTTATATTAAAATGTGATTAAAAACATATACACATATTGCGTCTCCTCAAGAGACTCCCACGCAATGTGAACATACAGCTATTCAAACCAACTTTAGCTTTAGGCAATGAGGGTTATTTACGAAAGGCAAATCCACTTTGCACTACAAGTTCAAAGTGCACTTGAAATTGCACTGAAAGTGCACTTGGAAGTGCAGTCGCTGTAAATCTTGGGGGTAGATCTGAAATAAGGAGAAGCTGTGCTGATTTTATCATCAAACATGTGTAAGCTAAAATGCTATTTTTTTTATTTTCCTTGCATGTCCCCCTCGGATCTACAGCAACTGCACTTTCAAGTGCACTTTTAACTGACAGAGTGTGAGGCGAGGAGAGCTGATCAGCAGCATCTCCTCACAGGGGGACATGTAGGAATGTAATCAGGGCACCGATCATCAGTGCCCTGATTACAATAGTGCAAAAAAGTGTCACAAAGCAGTGCCCACAATTGCCCACCAATGCCAGCTATCAGTGCCCACCAGTGGCAGAATTCAATGCCCACCACTGCCCACAAGTGCCACCAATCGGTGCCCATTAGCGATGCCAGTCAGTACTGGCAATCAGTGCTGCCCATCAATGCCCATCACTGCTGTCAATCAATGCCCATCAGTAATGCCCATCGGTGTTGCCCATCAGTGCAACCCATCAATGCCCATCAGTACCGCCTATCCATGCTTCCTATCAGTGCCCACCTGTGCCGCCTATTAGTGCCACCTAACAGTGCCCATCAGTGCCCCCTATCAGTGCTCATCAGTGCCACATATCAGTGCCACCTATCAGTGCCCATAAGTGCGGCAAATTAGTGCCTCCTCATCAGTGCCACCTAATCAGTGCCCATAAGTGCCACCGAGGTATCAATGCCCACCAGTTCAGCCTATCAGTGCCCATCAGTGCCGCCTCATCAGCGCACATCAGTGAAGGCGAAGAAAAACAAACCCAGCAGTGATTAAATACCACCAAAAGAAAGCTCTATTTGTGTGAATAAAATTATAAAAAATTTGTTTGGGTACAGTGTAGCACGACCGCGCAATTGTCATTCAAATTGCGACAGCGCTGAAAGCTGAAAAATGGCCCGGGCTGGAAGGGGGTGCAAGTGCCTGGTAGGCAAGTGGTTAAAGTATGTTTTTAACTACTGTTTGTGCCCTGTTGGAGAGAGATTTGCCTTACTTCCCACCCCTGGTAACACCAGTCCTCGAGAGTTAAGCTAATGGGCATGCAGGCAGAAATACAAAGGGGTTGATTTACTTAAGCTGGGGAGTGCAAAATATGGTGTAGCACTGCACAGAAACCAATCAGCTTCCAGTTTTTTTATTTTTTTGTCAAAGCTTAAAGCGTAAACATTCCCCCCTGGGTGATCTATGTACATTGCAAGGATTATAACAACCTTTGCTGCAGATTCCTACCTTTTGTTATTCTGAAGAAATCCATGTGTGTTTGTCTAATGGGGGTGGTTTCATAATAATCAGTCCGCTGTGGCAGCTGCACAACACTAATGAGGAAAGCTGCTGGGCCTGCATCCCTTTAGACGTGTTCCTATTGGAAATATCCCACCAAAAATTTAATTTTTGTTGCAGGGGATGCCTGAAATCTGACTTGTATCTTAGGCAGACTTCTGGGAAAATCGGTGAGCCAATCACACAAGCAGGAAATTATGTTTCTGGGGAGTGGTCAGTACATATTCTATGTACAGAACAACTTCATGTAGCCATATTGCTTTGCAATTATAGCACAGCGGCTGCAGATTGAAAAGCAAAGGTAATTTTTAATAACATTCAATTACAATATGACTTGTATCGCAATTGTACACGCTATATTAATTTTCCTTTATGTGGTATTTTTTTTATCTACAAAAGTGTAGTTACCCTTTAACTGAACAAGCTGAAGTTAGAAGCTGATTGGCTACCATGCACAGCTGCTAGAGCTGTTGCATTCTCCAGTTTTAGTAAATCAACCCCAAAGTGTCAGCTGTAGGCGCTTTGGAGTGCATTTCCCAGCTGCACTGGCCACGAGTTGGACAAATTGTTATTTTATTGATTTAAGAAAATTATTATATACTTCATTCGCAATTTTACATTACACTGATCATTTCTTTTACTGCCTGTGAATTGTTTAGTCATAAATATGTTGGCACTAAGCAGATAAAGTACATTAATAATGCTTTTATAAAAAAAAAGAGACCATCTCATTGTATGCAGCACTCAGAGGGTATACACCTCTAAATAGATACCACTGGTACACAAACTCACATTCATTTTAGATTTTTATTGACACTTTGGATCTTTAACCTTCCTGGCGGTAATCCCGAGTGTGGCTCTGCATTAAATTTCAGTACCATTAGCGGTAACCCCGAGCCACACTCGGGGTTGCATTGCAGAATCCTGGTGCAGTGCACTTACCTTGTCCCCAGGATCCTGCGATGTCCTCCCGCTGTGTCCTCCGCCCAATCATCTGCCCCAATGTCTGTGTTCTGGGCTCCGTTCCTTGCCAGTGTCGCGACGTACGGGGGCGGAGCCCAGCGGAAATTTTTTAAAAAGTACACAAAACATAACACATACAGTACACTGTAATCTTACAGATTACATTACTATATCAAATCATTTCACATCCCTTTTGTCCCCAGTGCTTCGTCCAGTGCCCTGCATGCAGTTTTATATTATAAATACTGTTCTTTCTGCCTGGAAACTTGATATTGTCCATGGCAACCAAAACTTGTCCCTTTACAAAAAAAAAGCTAGAAAACAGCGATAGTAAATTAGAACACTTGCAGAATTGAGCGATAGTGAATGGTGGGGAAATTCATTTTATTATTATTATTATTATATTATTTTTTTATAATTATTTATAGTTATTTATTATATTATAATTTATGCGTTCGTGTTTCAAACTTTATCATAACCGGGATGTCTACTAGACTCTTGTTTGGACAGATTTAGGTGTGTTATTACTAAGAATTAAAGGCCTACAATATAAAACGCCAAATTTCCATGTGAGATTCAAAAATCTGACATAATCATACCGCCATGGAGGCTACATATGTAATGCTGTCTAATCAACAAAAATTAAAATGTAAAGGATCCCTTATTGCATTTTAACAAGCACTCTCTGCAACTGAAAATGTTAATACTTTACACTTAATACATACAACTCTTGAGGTGTCAAGCTCTGCTGTCTTCAATGGCTAAGCTGGCTTTAAGAAAACTCTATATCTAACACACTTATGGGTCTGTTGGATACAGAGCCCCTCATTGTGCATGTCATCCAAGGACCCTTCCATCACTACTGGGTCCTGTTGAGATGTAGCGGTCAGCAGAAGAAACCACATCTCCCAGGGGGAAAACAAGCATTTGACACTGTTGGAGGTGTTGGATGCTAAAGATTTTTAGTCGGCATATTTCATCATGACAGGAGAGATTAGCAGTGCAGCCAGCAGGAGTGGTAAATTGGTAACCCTTTTAATTGCAGAAAATGCTTTTTAAACCTTTTTTTTTTTTTTTAATAGCAACATACCTACCTTTAACTAGATCTTGGTCCTGACTGGTTTACATTTAGTTTGCCTAAAGCACTATGTATCATTAACAATTCCCATGTTTTTTTTTTTAATACCATTTTCCCCACTGATCCCCTATAGAATATTTGCAACTACTTCCTGCCTATGTGAAAGTTCTGCAATGGCCGCTGCATGTCATTGCTCAGGGCAAGATCCTGATGGTGACAACATTGGGATGTACCTGCAAAAAATATTTCGGCAAGCCTGCTTATAGTCTCTATCAGGAGCATGTATGACAAGGTGATAATGCAATGTTCTTGGGATTTTTCACTGTCCATCTACCTTTTAAAATATTACTTTATTACTATGCCACCAGTGAGAGTTTGGGAGACAGGCATAAACCTCAACACAAAAGATAATTGAACTATTAACAATTATTAATACTAATAATATGCAGGAAAAAAAACAGTAAAGATTTCCTTTATCTGAATGTTGTACAAAATTGTGTTGATTAACCACTTCAGCCCCGGACCATTTGGCAGCCAAAGGACCAGAGGTCTTTTTTCAATTTCGCACTGCACTACTTTAACTGGTAATTGCGCGGTCATGCAATTTTGTAACCAAACGAAATTTGCGTCCTTTTCTTCCCACAAATAGAGCTTTCTTTTGATGGTATTTGATTGCCTCTGTGATTTTTATTTTTTGCGATATAAACGGAAAAAGAGCGAAAATTTTGAAAAAAAAAGAGATTTTCTACTTTTTGTTATAAAAAAAATCTAATAAACTCAATTTTAGTCAAACATTTGGGCCAAAATGTATTCAGCCACATGTCTTTAGTAAAAAAAATGCCAATAAGCGTATATTTATTGGTTTGCGCAAAAGTTATAGCGTCTACAAACTAGAGTACATTTTCTGGAATTTACACCGCTTTTAATTTATGACTGCCTATTTCATTTCTTGAGGTGCTAAAATGGCAGAGAAGTACAAAACCCCCCAAATGACCCCATTTTGGAAAGTAGACACCCCAAGCTATTTGCTGAGAGGCATGTTGAGCCCATTGAATATTTTTTTTTTTTAGTCCCAAGTGATTGAATAAAGACAAAAATAAAAAAGATTTTTTTTTTTTTCAAAAAGTTGTCACTAAATGATATATTGCTCACACATGCCATAGTTATATGTGGAATTGCACCCCAAAATACATTTTGCTGCTTCTCCTGAGTATGGGGATACCACATGTGTGGGACTTTTTGGGAGCCTAGCCGCGTACGGGGCCCCGAAACCCAAGCACCGCCTTCAGGATTTCTAAGGGTGCAAATTTTTGATTTCACTCCTCACTACCTATCACCGTTTCGAAGGCCATAAAATGCCAAAATAGCACAAAACCCCCCCAAATGACCCCATTTTGGAAAGTAGACACCCCAAGCTATTTGTTGAGAGGCATGGTGAGTATTTTACAGCTCTCATTTGTTTTTGAAAATGAAGAAAGTAAAGAAAAAAAAAAAATTTTTTTCTTTTTTCAATTTTCAAAACTTTGTGACAAAAAGCGAGATCTGCAAAATACTCACAATACCTCTCAGCAAATAGCTTGGGGTGTCTACTTTCCAAAATGGGGTCATTTTGGGGGGTTTTATGCCATCTGGGCATTCCATGGCCTCCGAAACTGTGATTGGCAGTGAGAAGTGAAATAAAAAAATTACACCCTTAGAAAGCCTGAAGGCGGTGATTGGTTTTTGGGGTTCCGTACGCAGCTAGGCTCCCAAAAAGTCCCACACATGTGGTATCCCCGTACTCAGGAGAAGCAACAGAATGTATTTTGGGGTGTATTTCCACATATGCCCATGACATGTTTGAGCAATATATCATTTAGTGACAACTTTTTGTAAAAAAAATATATATATTTTTTTTTTTTCATTATTCAATCTCTTGGGACAAAAAAAAAAAATATTTAATGGGCTCAACATTGCTCTCAGCAAATAGCTTGGGGTGTCTACTTTCCAAAATGGGGTCATTTGGGGGGGGTTTGAACTGTCCTGGCATTTTATGCACAACATTTAGAAGCCTATGTCACACGTCACCCACTCTTCTAACCACTTGTAGACAAAGCCCTTTCTGACACTTTTTGTTTACATGAAAACATATTTTTTTTTTGCAAGAAAATTACGTTGAACCCCCAAACACTATATATAATGTTAAAGCAAAGGCCCTACAGATTAAAATGGTGGGTGTTGCATTTTTTTTTTTTCCACACAGTATTTGCGCAGCGATTTTTCAAACGCATTTTTTGTGGAAAAAATACACTTTTTTTTATTTTAATGCACTAAAACACACTATATTGCTCAAATTTTTGATGAAATAAAAAATATGATCTTAGGCCGAGTACATGGATACCAAACACGACATGCTTTAAAATTGCGCACAAACACGCAGTGGCGACAAACTACATACATTTTTAAAAGCCTTTAAAAGCCTTTACATGATACCACATTAGATTCACGGAGGAGGTCTACTGCTAAAATTACTGCCCTCGATCTGACCTTCGCGGTGATACCTCACATGCATGGTGCAATTGCTGTTTACATATGACGCCAGACCAACGCTTGTGTACGCCTTTGCGCAAGAGAAGGGGGGGCAGGGGTGCTTTTTTTTTTTTTTTTTGGTTTTTTTTTTATTTATTTAGCTTTTTTATTTTATTTTTAAACTGTTCCTTCCATTTTTTTTCTTTGTTATGATTTTTATTGTTATCTCAGGGAATGTAAATATCCCCTATGATAGCAATAGGCAGTGACAGGTACTCTTTTTTTGAAAAAATTGGGGTCTATTAGACCCTAGATCTTTCCTCTGCCCTCAAAGCATCTGACCACACCAAGATTGGTGTGATAAAATGCTTTCCCAATTTCCCAATGGCGCGGTTTATATCCGGGAGGGGGGACATTCCCTCCCACTGCTTGTAAAAGCAGTCTAGAGGCTAATTACCCGCTAGAATTGCTTTTACATGAAAGCCGATCACTGGCTGAAAAGAATGATACCAAGATGATACCTAAACCTGCAGGCATCATTCTGGTATAACCATTCAAAGTCCAGCAACATACTGGACATATATTGTAATCTTTTTTTTTTCATGCAGCCTCTTGGCTGAACGAAAAAAAGAGATTGATTGGTGGGTATGCCCACCATTAGAATACCTCCCTTCATCCACCCACTTCTAATGATGGGCATACATGCACCATTTATATATGCCGATGCATGGGGGCATCCTCCCGCAAAAGTTATGCCGTGTACACACGGTCGGAATTTCGACCGTATGTACGTGGCATTAGGAGCCAATCGCTCCCCCCCCCCTGCTGCCCCCATGCTTCGGCATATATGCTCTTTTTTTTAACTGTGGTGGTGAAATCACCTCCTACAGCGTTGGAGTCGCGGCTTTATGTATCGTGGGAGCAAACGCTGTTGCTGTCAAGATAAATAAATCCGCGTTGCAACTGAATGGCGCACCTGAAAACAAAAAAATGCTCAACACTAAAACACACAGTAAACAAAATTACATACCTGAAAAGCAAGCATGATAAAACATAATAAAACATAATAAAACATAATAAAACATTGCAGAATAGAATGGAGTAAAAAAAGAGCAACAATAGAGAGAGAATAGAGTGAGAGAGAGAACAATAAAACGACAACTATTTTATTTTTTTTTATTTTTTTGAGATTCACAGGTAAAAAAGCTCCTGACTGAAGCGACTGAATCAAAACGCTACCACAAAAAAAATGTTAGCGATCGCAGGGATCAGGCCTGACTCTGCGAACGCTGCAGTTATGTGTGCTTAGTGTTTTGTAAGTGACAGTGATCGATCGATACTGCACTTGGGTGGGCTGGGCTGGGCGGAGGGGGAAAACGCAGGTGCTAGCAGGTATCTGGGCTGATCCCGCTAACAATGCGTTTTTTTTTTGGAACCCTAAACTGCTGGGACGCTAGTATAGATCTGATCAGATCAGATATTGATCTGTTCAGATACTGTGCCACTAAGGGAGGTGTATGCTTTGTGCGTGGGTGTTTGCGGTACTGGCACTAACCTGGGGCGACGCAGACCTTATTTGACCCTAAAACCTAATTGATATCACCCGCCGGGCGATCAGGGGGTTAAACCGTTATTGGGTAATAAATGGCGGGTGCCCTGACAGTATAAAAAACAAGCTAACTAACCAGCGTCACCCGTAACAGTAATACAAAAAAAAAACTGGTTACCTAGCGACACTAATGCAGCGATCAGAAAAACGATCGCTTAGTGACACTGGCAAAAGGGGGTGAAAGGGTTAACTAGGGGCAATCAGGGGGTTAAACCTTTATTAGGTAATATATGGGGGTACCTGACGCTATATAAAAACCTGACGGGGAACCTAAATAACGAAATAACTAACTGGCTAACCAGCGTCACCAGTGACAGTTATACAGTGATCACTGGTGAAAGGGTTAACTCTAGGGGCAATCAGGGGGTTAAAACCTTTATTTAGGTTGTAATATGGGGGTACCTGACCTATAAACCTATTTATGAACCTATATAAACATGGCGGTTACCTAAAAAAAAAAAAATGGTTACCTAGCGACACTAATGCAGCGATCAGAAAAACGATCGCTTAGTGACACTGGCAAAAGGGGGTGAAAGGGTTAACTAGGGGCAATCAGGGGGTTAAAACCTTTATTAGGTAATATATGGGGGTACCTGACGCTATATAAAAACCTGACGGGGAACCTAAATAACGAAATAACTAACTGGCTAACCAGCGTCACCAGTGACAGTTATACAGTGATCACTGGTGAAAGGGTTAACTCTAGGGGCAATCAGGGGGTTAAAACCTTTATTTAGGTTGTAATATGGGGGTACCTGACCTATAAACCTATTTATGAACCTATATAAACATGGCGGTTACCTAAAAAAAAAAAATGGTTACCTAGCGACAGCAGTGACACTAATACAGCGATCAGAAAAACGATCGCTTAGTGACACTGGCAAAAGGGGGTGAAAGGGTTACCTGGGGGGCAATCAAGGGGTTAAACCTTTATTAGGGGGGGGTGGGGGGCTACCTTGGACCTAAAACTAACTGCCCTGACAGTTATTACAGTCACACTGACACTAAATGCAGTGATCAGTAAAAAAATGATCACTGCAATTAGTGACACTGTGACTGGGGGGGGAGGGGGTGATCTGGGGGGTGATCAGGGGGTGACAGGGGGGTGTTTTGTGTGCCTATGTGTACTGGTGTCAGTGTACTGTTTGTGCACTAACCTTTAGATGTTCACAGCTCGGCGTTCCGGTCACATAGACCGGCGCACCGAGCGTGACATCACTTCCTCTGCCTGTGTTTTGATTGACACAGACAGAGGAAGCATCTGATTCGCCAGGAGCGATCGCGAGGGGGTGGCCAGAAACCACTGGCCGTCCCCTCATCCCGGATCGCTCCTGAAGCGATCCCGACCGTCCCCGCCGGCCGGGGGGGGTCCGATCGGACCCCCCACCCGCCGGAAGAATGGCACGTACAGGTACGTGGTTCTGCCTGTACGTGCCATTCTGCCGACGTATATATACAGGGGGCGGTCGGCAAGTGGTTAAAATAAATTTTTAGGTTTTAATAGGCACACAATGCACATTGGCAAAAAAACCCCTCCCCTAATTGCCTGAAACAACATGCCAGGATATATCTGGCAGATGCACAGCCACATAGTTTAAGCTGCTGCTTCGGATCCTTGTCGTTTTCCACTCTGGTAAGCACATCTTTCTTTCCACCACGTATTCCTACATCCAGCCTGGGGAGTGCGATCCATCCATACATGCTGCATGCAATGGATCACTCAGCAACCATGACTGATCTTGCTCTATTCCTTACAGGTGGCCACCCAGTGGTGTATACCTTAAACACCACTCCAATATAGGTTTCAGGTATTGTCACACTGTTTTTTACTACCATCTCTTCCTCCTTCCTATGTATACCACCCAATAATCGCATGTCCATATGTATCACCTCCAGGCATTCGGTCACACTGTCGGATACCTACCAGGGCCCGCCACCGCTGCCACTTTTTGCTTTTTAATTACTGCATATCTCTGACCATCCCAGACAAGTTTTTTGATCCGCTTCTGCCTTACCACCCAGTAATTACTGCCTTTCACCCACTTCTGGGCCCCAAGGTACTGTTTCATTCTCATTTTACTATATTTTACCTATTTACTGCTGCACACACACCCAGAGTGTACTTCTGGTTCAGAGTTACCCCATCATATTTCTGGTTACAACCCAGAGGGGGTTTCTTTCTCGTTGCATACTGGCCAGTACTCTTGTGTGTGTTACCTAATCTTGCATCATACCTCTTGCAATGTACCTTATTTATATATTTTTTCACTATATACATATATATATATTTTTTTTTTTTACAGTTGCCACATACATACCGCCCCTGGGCATCACGGGGAACCTCTAGAGGCCCTCTGTTGGTGACCACTTCTCGGTAGGGATCCGTGTGTGTTCTTTCTTGGGGGGGGGGGGGACGAGCGGGCACCACCTCTAAATCCCGGGATGCTCGCGGTAGTCACAAGCAACATCAACACCCTTGCTTACCACTCCAAGGGTTCTACTCTACCTCTTCCCCTTTTAAATTGCGGATGCTTCCATAAGATATCCAGACACAGGATAGGGTCAGTATGCATATTATTTAACCATCACAGAACCAGTACTTACAATTGTTTATTGATCATGATTGTCAACACACATGTACTTGTTTTTGTGTTTCTCATTCTATTTTTCTTTCTAGATTATTAATATATATATGTGCTGATCCCAATATCCCTGGGATAGAGTTAAAACTCGAAACGCGTCGGATAATCGCATATAACTGTATCTGTGTCGCATATCTATGCTTATGTTTTTGCATCCTTTTCATTACCCCTTTTATGTATGTTTTGTTTGTTCATACTCACGTGGATTTGTTTTCCACACTAACTACCCCTTTTTTTGTAAAATAAAAACATCTCTTTATACTCAAGCAGTTGTCCTTTCCCTTTAAAGTCCCCCAAGAGGAATATACCCTGTATATACTGTACTTTCTGGGATGTGGGTTAGACCTGCTTCAGACCAACCCCAGCACCACCTCCCATATTGGCAAAAACATTGGGATAATACTGGTGCGCCAAATAAAATAAAATTTGAGGGCTTAATAGTGGTACATGTAGTGCGCTTTGCAAAACATGGTCCTTGGATATGTAGACAAAAAATAAAAATGCAGATTCTGACAATAATTGGGCCCCAAATGGGCAATTATATTCAATACATATAACAATATGTGAGACCATATGGGTAACAAACGAACAATCATGACAATATAAAGACAACCAACAGGCAATGGTGACAAAGTGAAGCTTACAAATAGGTAGTTGTGATAATCTACCGATAATAAACAAGCAACCGTGACAAGTATGTGGACAATGAATGGGTCAGTTTTCAGTGGGTGGAGGAATGCCCACGCATTGGTGGTCAGTGTGAGTTAAGTGTTTTCACAACAATAAACTTTCCCATACGTTGGTGTCAGTGGTGGGCATAATATTGCTTTCATTGTTGTCAGTGGGGAATACACTTTCTTTTTCACATTGATGTCAGTGAAAGGAAGGTATACAATTTCTATCAGTAGTTTTAATGGGGGCATAATGTCCCTTTCATTGGTGCCAGTGGAGATCATAGGGAGTGGACAGCCTAAAAAGTATACATGCCCACAGCATGTTGCCCACCTTGCCCCGCTCTGCACCCCCCCTTCCATCAGGCAAGCTATAGGCAGCTGTGTGTGGCGTCAGCTGTACTTGGCCATTCTTTACAGTTACATTTGAGGAGACTGCTCCATGTTATGGGGGCGATAGGGTTCCTAGTCTACTGAAGAATGCTGGAATGATCTGTGCTCCGGAACCTAATGCCCACTTTTGCTCTGCAGATAGGCGTAATGGGCAGTTACCCAAAATGCCCATCCCCTAATGCCGGCTCTAAATGAAATGGTGAGGGACTTTTTGCAGTCAAATTGGGATAACATTACCCACCTAAAAATCCTGCTTAGTTTTCTCCTTCTATGTAATGTTAAGGAGGAGGCTGGCAGGTTTTATTCACCATAATTTACCTCTGCCTCTCCGTATTGTGCTGGCAGATCTTCATTAGCAGATGTAAACTAGATGTATGCCATGACAAAGGGATAACGCTTTTAAGCCATGGGTTCTTAATTGTCCTCTAGTTGCACATTGCAAGTCCCTTGAACAATACAAGAGCCCTATGTATAAACCTGCCCAAAGAAACAACTAGATAGGTAAGATTTATTATTTTTAGGTATGCTGTTTGAATGAGAATGCATACCAAACACAAAGTAGGATTATTCAAATATGATGGCAAAGGTGGAAATACACTTGAAATTGACATTGCAATAAAAAGGACATTTCAGTATGACACTAGAAATCTTTTATTTTATATAATAGTTTTTATTAAAGTTTTACCAAGTACAAAGACAGAGAGTAATACAGATAAGTACATAGCATACACAACATTTTGTGCAATGTCACCTCAGGGTCCACAGGGCAATTACATTAAGGCACAAATAACAAATGATCTTTGACAATATGCCAAATAAATGACTATATTATAGAGAGTCAAAGAATCTAATACCTTCCCAGCTTTCCAGGAAGCTATAATATAAACCAGTCCAAAACAAGACATTTCTATTAATATATAATAACAAATGAACTGTAAAGAACCTAATTTCAGAGTGCAAGGCTATTATTTATATGTTATCCAAAGTTGCGTAAGGAACAAGGAAAATATTGTGTATGAGAGTATTGTGAATGAAGATGAAGGGCAGGGGGATAAGATTTCCACATCCCCAGGGGGTGACCATGACCAACCACTCACATATGGCTATACATGTAAGGCTCTTTTGTTTAATTGGAAATAGACTATGCATGAGGACCACATTTAAAATAATTTTTCATGTTTATCTATTGATACCCTTCAACTTTTCATTCACTTTTTTGCAATTTTGCCACAGCACATGGAAAAGTTTAAATAAGTTTATTTACACTATAATTTTTTTTTATTTGTTATCAAAATCACCAGCAAACATAAAAAAAAATCTGATATTAAAATGCATTAATTTAGCATGTAAAAACAAAGCATGTAGAAATGTCACTGAATACGCATGTAACAGAAAATAAAAGTATATCAGTTTGCTGGCAGTTAAGTTCTAATTACTGGTTGTTATGAAGCTGTCACAAATGATTTCTAAATGTAACACTGCTGCTTTTGATCACATTCTGCATAACATGAAGATAATTTACGCAGGCTCTCAAAGTATTTATCAAATAGGGCTACTAATTATGCATATGCAAATGAATGTTTATGCACCAATCCACCCTGAGTCATTGCAGTGGATTTCTGCACTCTTCTCTGCCTGCCAGCTTGGCATGGCTTGTGGAAAGGTTAGTGTACAAATATCTCATGATACATCTCCTGAATAACACTATGTGGGCAGGTGTTCCTACAGAAAAAAATGACTTTAATTATATTTAATTACATTTTTTTTTTACAATGATCAAAGGAAATTATTCTGCTTTGTTTATATGTCATAAAAACATTGATACAAACACGAAAAAATAATTATAAGAATTATATTTAGATTTAAAAATTCCTTAAAATGCTAACACAGATTCAGATTTATATACTATTCACATTATAATTTTTTATATGCTTTTCTTACATGTTTCATTTATTGCTATTGTTTTGACTGTTTGCTTTAGTTGTTCATTTACTATGACTTGAATATGTGATGTTCTAAAAATTTCCTAACGTACTACTCCTAGGTCATATCCTCTAAACTTCCAGGTATTTCCAGGTTATATATCAACAAATTGTGTAAAGATACTTGGAAATCATTAATTTCTTGTGGTCCCTGATATCGTGGGACTGATTTACTGAAGATTTACATCAATTATCCAGTCAAGCAACCACCAATTATTTTATCTGCACATGACTAAATAAATGGAGTGAATATTCACACAATGTATTGTGTGAACACACTCAATGTTTCAATAAGTCATAGTCATTATTTTAAGAGAATAAAATACATTTTTACAGTAGGACATAAGATAAGTGTACATGGTGAATCCTGACAAGACTCCCCAGTGTTCAGTTGCATTCAAGCACAGCTAAAATAATGACTGCCATAGAACAAATTTCTATCTCTCTAAATTCTGAAATATATATAGTTACATACCGTATTTATCGGCGTATAACACGCACTTTTTCCCCTTTAAAATCGGGGGAAAGTCGTGGGTGCGTGTTATACGCAGATACCCCCCAAAAAAAGTGACAAAAATAGCGAGCGGCGGCGAAAGATAGCGAGCGGCGCCGAAAAAGACCGAAGTGCCGCGGGAAAAAACCGAAGCGCCGCCAGAAAAGACCGAGCCGACTGTAGTCCTGCCTCCCTGCGCTCGCTCCCGAAACAGCAGGGAGGCGGGACCGCAAGCGGAGCCGAACAGTCAGCTCTGTCTTTTCCGGCGGCGCTTCGGTCTTTTCCGTCGGCGATTCGGTCTTTTTCGGCGGCGGCGGGAAATTTAAATGTGGGCAAGGCTGCAAATGATGCTGGCAAGCTGAAAATAACACTGGGCAAGCTGCAAATGACACTGGGCAAGCTGCAAATGACGCTGGGCAAGCTGCAAATGACGCTGAGCAGGCTGCAAATGATGCTGGGCAGGCTGCAAATGACGCTGGGCAGGCTGAAAATTACGCTGGGCAAGCTGCAAATGATGCTGGGCAAGCTGCAAATGACGCTGGGCAAGGCTGCAAATGACGCTGAGCAGGCTGCAAATGACGCTGGGCAGGCTGCAAATGACGCTGGGCAAGCTGCAAATGATGCTGGGCAAGCTGCAAATGACGCTGGGCAAGCTGCAAATGACGCTGGGCAAGGCTGCAAATGACGCTGGGCAAAGCTGCAAATGACGCTTTTTTTTCCCCCTAAACGTCCCTCCTAAAACTTTTTTTTCCTTAAAATGCCCTCCTAAAGTTGGGGTGCGTGTTATACGCCGATAAATACAGTAGTTAGTCAGGTCGAAAAAAGTCCATCTAGTTCAACCAAAAAATAAATAAAAAAATACAATCCCATATACACAATCCTTTACCAACAATTGATCCAGAGGAAGGCAAAAAACCCCAGCAAAGTATGATCCAATTTGCTACAGCAGGGGAAATAATTCCTTCCTGATCCCCCGAGAGGCAATCAGATTTTCCCTGAATCAACTTTACCTATAAATATTAGTACCCAGTTATATTATGTACATTTAGGAAAGAATCCAGGCCTTTTTAAAGCAATATACTGAGCTGGCCAGAACCACCTCTGGAGGGAGTCTATTCCACATTTTCACAGCTCTTACTGTGAAGAAACCTTTCCTTATTTGAAGATTAAATCTTTTTCCTCTAGACGTAAAGAGTCCCCCCTTATCCTCTGTTATGACCTTAAGGTGAATAACTCAACACCAAGTTTACTATATGGACCACTTATGTATTTGTAGATGATGATCATATCCCCCCTTATTCTCCTCTTCTCAAGACAGAATAAATTCAGTTCCTGAACATGGGCAAAATGATATCTCGCTCTCTGCAAAACCATACCTCTCTTAATACAAGAAAGGACTTTGCTCGCTTTGGAAACCGCAGTTTGGCATTGCATGCTATTATTGAGCTTATAATCTACCAAAACCCCCAGATCCTTCTCCACTACGGAATCCCCCAGTTGTACTCCCCCTAGTATGTATAATGCATGCATATTCTTAGCCCCCAAGTGCCTAACTTTACATTTATCAACATTAAACCTCATTTGCCACTTAGTTGCCCAATTAGACAGAGCATTGAGGTCAGCTTGTAAATTGGAGACCTCCTGTAAGGACGTTATTCCACTGCATAGCTTGGTGTCATCTGCAAAGACAGAAATTTTACTTTTAAGCCCAGACCCAATATCATTTATATAGATATTAAAACTGATAACCATAGACCATTCAGAGTAAGAATCATTAACCACTACTCTCTGAATTCTGTCTTTTAGACAGTTTTCTATCCATTTACAAATTGATCTTTCCAGGACTGTAGACCTTACCTTACACATGAGCCATGTGTGGGGAAATGTGTCAAAAGCTTTTGCAAAATCCAAGTATACCACGTCCACCGCCACGCCTCTGTCTAAGGTTTTTATTACCTCCTCATAAAAAGAAATTGGGTTTGTTTGACAACTTCTGTGTTTCATGAACCCATGCTGTCTGTTGCTTAAAATATTTTATTCTGGCAAGAACTCGTCTATATGGTCTTCTATTAAACTCTCCAGTATCTACCCGACTATAGAAGTCTTGTGTCTTTTTCAACCTGACTAACTATGTGACTAACAGGTCTATAGTTACTTGGTAAAGACTTTAATCCCTTTTTAAATATGGGCACCACATTGGCCCTACGCCAATCCAGTTGTACCATTCCGGTCATTAACGAGTCCCTAAAAATTAGAAACAATGGCTTTGACATGACAGAGCTCCATTCTTTTAGGATCCGTATACTGAACATATACATGTGTTAAATGCATGTTAGTGCAATTGTAATATTCCTATAACTGAATTTAACGATTTGCCAACCGTGCCCTGTACATTTAGTACTACAGTGCGGTCCGGCTGTGCAGAATCACGTATATTTACGTGATTCTGCATTTCCAGGTGGGGGTGCACGTGCCTGCCCATCTGGCTGTGCTATGATTCATCACAGCACATACCAATCACTGGGTCCCGGTCAGTGATTGACCGCCGGCACCCTGAGATCAGCTCTAAGTTTCAAGGAACACAGCTCTGTGAGTGTAAACAGCACAGAGCTGTGTTCAGTGACAGGGGATCTAGCTAGGCAGGGAATGAAAACAACTAGATCCCCAGTAAAAGCAGCACATAATACAAACATCAACACTTGGTAGGCACATATTTAACCCCTCGATCGCTCCCCTAGATGTTAACCCTTTCCTGCCCAGTGTCATCAGCACAGTGACAGTGCATATTTTTAAAACTTATCACTGTAATGTCCCTGATGGTATCAGTGGCAGTTAGTTCCCACAAAGTGTCAGTTAGTGTCTGATAGCCCGCCGTCCTGCTATAAGTCGCTGATCACCGCCATTACTAGCACTATATATCCCATAGCTTGTAGATGCTATAACTTTCACGCAAACCAATCATTATACACTTATTGGGATTTTTTTTTTACCAAAGACATGTCGCAGAATACATTTTGGCCAAAATTTATTAAGAGGTTTTATTTTTTAAATTTTTTTATTGGATATGTTTTATAGCAGAAATAATTTTTTTTTTAAATGTCCGTCTTTTTTCATTTATATAATAATAAAGAAAAAAAACAGTTGTGATCAAATGCCACCAAAAGAAAGCTCTATTTGTGTGAAAAAAATTATAGAAATTTTGTTTGGGTACAGCGTTGCATGAATGCAAAATTATCAGTTAAAATAACACAGTGCCATATATCAAAAAATGGCCTGGTCATGAAGGGGGTAAAACCTTCATTCAAAGATGAAATAAAAAGCAAACTTTTGCTACAATATTTTTCTTTACATCAGTTGTTCCATGCACAACTTATTTTCTTTAACTTGATGCCCTCAACCTGATGTCCAGCATAATGCAACCCCCTTTCTCTGAGCCCAGATATTCACTGGACAGTGAAAGAAGAAGCACACAGTGATGAGCTCCACTTTCTCATCTTGTGCTTCTTGATTTGATTTCAGCTGTGGGCTCATCTCTCTGTCACCACTCACCAGTTTCTCTTCTTATAAGCATGCATATAAGCACTTGAACTAATTAGCTTCTTAAAGTGCAAAGGGTAAATTCAGGTACTCACATTATTTGTATTTAAATAAAACACATTTAATGATGTATTTATGATGACAAAGCTGCATTAAAGAATGTGTAAACCCAACATTTCATATCTCTGATATGTGCCTGCTGTACCATGTACTTGTATGAAAAAGTATGGAATTTTTTTTGTATTGCTTCCTTTGGTGAAATCCCTGGTGTTCCTGCCAGCCCCCCTGCTTTCTTATAAACAAAACTGACCACACTAAGCAGGAGAGCACAGTGTGGACAGTTCTTTAGCTATGGTGGGAACTCAGCCTGCTGTCCTCCAATTATCACACTTGTCCTGACCCCCTCTATACCGCACAGCTTTTAAATGGGAAGATCAGTGTGCCGCTGCATATATACAGTATCTCACAAAAGTGAGTGCACCCCTCACATTTGTGTAAATATTTTATTATCTTTTTATGTGACAACACTGAAGAAATTACATCTTGTCCCCATGTTGATGAGGACAAGGGCCTCCTCCTGACAACCCTGGCCGTTTGTTGTCGGGGTCTGCGGGTGGGGGGCTCATTGGAATCCAGGAGCCCCCTTTAATAAGGGGGCCATCAGATCCCGGCCCCCCACCCTACATCGTACCCCTACCCATTCACCTGGGGAAAAAGTGTCAATAAAAAAAACACACGAGACAGGTTTTTAAAGTAATGTATTATACAGCTCGGGGAGTCTTCTTCCGACTTCGGGGGTCTCTTTCAACTTCTCTGCTCTCTTCTCCCACTCTCTGGTGTCTTCTACTGCTTTCTGATTCTTCTCCCGCTCTCCGGTGCCTTCTGCCGGGCTCCTCCACTATCTTCTTCCAGCTCTATTACTGGCGTTGGCCCAGTCTTCTGTGTCGTCTTCTTCCCTCTTCTGTTCTTCTGATGTTGACACGATGCTCTCTCCCACTGTAGTGCCATGTACGCGGTGCGCAACGATTTATATAGGCATGGGGCGTGGTCACCGAGTGATGGCATCCAGTGACCCCGCCCCTTATGACGTCACCGCCCCATCATGCCCCGGGTGGTGACGTCATAAGGGGGTGGGGTCACCGGATGACATCACTCAGTGACCCCATGTCTATACAAATCGTTGCGCACCGCGCACACGGCATTACTGCGGGAGAGAGCGTTGTGTCAACATTGGAAGAACAGAAGAGGGAAGAAGACGACGCAGAAGACCGGGCCAACGCTAGTAAAAGAACTGGAAGAAGATAGTGGAGGAGCCCGGCAGAAGGCATCGGAGAGCGGGAAAAGAATCGGAGAGCGGTAGAAGACACCGGAGAAGTCGGAAGGGACCCCCAAGGTCAGAAGAAGACCCCCGGAGCTGCCTAATAAATTACTTTAAAAACATGTCTCGTGTGTTTTCTTTATTGACACTTTTTCCCCAGGTGAATGGGTACCCCATACTCATTCACATAGGGTGGGGGGCCTGGGAACTTGGGCTCCCATAAAGGGGGCTCCCAGATTCCGATGCGCCCCCCGCCCGAAGACCCCGACAACCAACGGCCAGGGTTTCTGGAAGAGGCCCTTGTCCTCATCAACATGGGAACAAGGTGCTTTGGGATGGGGGGGCCCCATGTTGAGGGCATGCGGCCTGGTACGGTTCAGGAGGGGGGCGCTCGCTCGTCCCCACCCCATTTCCTGACCGGCCGGGCTGCGTGCTCGGATAAGGAGGTCTGGTATGGACTTTGGGGGGACCCCCACGCCGTTTTTCCGGTGTAGGGGTTTCCCTTAAATTCCATACCAGACCCCAGGGCATGGTATGCTCTTGGAGGGGGGCCCCACGCCATTTTTTTATTTAAAATTTGGCGTGCAGTTCCCCCTCAAGATCATCAGAGCACAAGTCGCATGCCAAGGTCGGATCATGCAAGATGGCGATCCGACTTTGATTCGACTTCAATGATAGTCAATGGGCTGAAGTAGGATCAAAGTTGGACTAAAGTAGTACAGGGAGCATTTTCAAAGTCGGACCGACTTGTGGCGGACCAGTTAAGACGGCTCCCATAGGGAAACATTGATTTTCACACGTCATGCGACATGAGCTCCCAGTGTCGGAGCGTTTGTCGCATTAGTGTGAACCCGGCCTTAGGGCTGGTTCACACCACAGAGATGCAGACAACATGTGTGAGGCTGCCCGCTGGCTAAATGGGTATTAATTCCGTCTAGCAGCACTGGGGTTGCTGGTTCATTTCCCCAACATTCTAATGCTTGTGTTGAAGTTTATGTTCTCCCTGTGTGGGTTTCTCACCACAATCCAAAGACATGCTGGTATTGTATTTGTCTTCTGTCAAAATAGTCTCTAATGTAAGAAAGTTAGTTTTGGACTTTAGATTGGAAGCTTGTTGCAGCCGGGGACTGATGTTAATGTTTGTTAGCACTAATCATGCCCAGGGACTTGGACATTTAAAATTGTTATGTTCCAATACTTGCACAGGTACATATGCTTAGAAAACTGTTGCTTTGTTTATGCGCATGCAAATGGACTTTGATCTTTGCCCTGTAGTTGGAGATTTGATGCACATACCCAAGGGCTAACACAGTTGCAAATAGTATTATGTGTTCCTGCTCATCAGGTGCAATCACTTTAGACATACATGAAGAGACAGATTGAAAGATACTGGTGGGCGTGTACTTCTATTGGGTGTGTGTCAGTGTGCTAACAAGACAACCTATCTTTATATAAAGGGGAGGGAGGGGGGGCTCGTTTGACCTGAGTCTTTTTTTTTTGCTGTGATTTGTGGGGGAGAAGGAATGCTATTGTGCCTATTGACAAACGCCCAACTAGGGCTGTTTGCTGAAATTCTTAGGCATTTTTGTCCATCAAAAGTGGGTTTATGTGGCCATGCTGTCAATGTTGTGTGTGTATTGTTCCTGTCTGACCATGCAAACATGGTTTGGGACTTGGGAACATGTGCTGACCTTCTACTCTTTGATCTCATTGCTTAATCATGTACACAGAAATGCAGTTTCCAGCAGAACATGGTCACCTATGTATGTGTGTGGATTGTGGGCTGGTGGTGGGTGTTATATTTTGAATATGTACCTTTTTTAATATTATGTTGGAATGCTTTGTAAGAAAAATGACTGTCAAGCATTTTTATCTGCAAGATTATAGAAACAATGTTTTTTTTTTTTTTAAGCTAGTAAATGAATGTACATAATTTTTCTGCTGGCAATAAAAGTACATTATTAAGCTTATTTGTGTGGTTTTTTTCCTCTTTTCTCTTCTTTTTGATTAGTTTGGGGGGTGGTGGTTTTGAGGAAGGGCAATATCTTTCTTTTATATCTTTTTTCTATATGTATTTGTGCACCAAAAAAAACTAATCTCTTCAGCACACCTGCAAGTAAATGATAAAGGTGGAATCTTTATATAACAGCTGTGGAGAATTGCAGATAATGAATTCAGCTGGTGGATAGGCAGTGTTGTATGTGTCAGCCCTGGATTCACATTGGTGTTATTTGACATGCGATTTGACATGTCAAATTGGCAGCAATTGCACCGTTCTAATTGGTGCGGCACCGCAATTTCCAAAAGTAGTTTCTGTACTACTTTTTGGTGACTTCGGGTGCAATTTTTATTGACATCAGTGCAGAAACCTGCACAGAAGTCTCTAAAACTCCCCCCGCATTCAGGACTGATAGCTGAACTTGCACGATTTCCTGCCGCTGTCAGTGTGAGCCAGGGCTCAAACTGGGCCCTTGTCTTTGTAATTCACGTGCTGCTATCCCAGGAACACCATTATATGTAGAAATAGCTGTGATCAAAAGAGCGTGGTTTCACCTTCTGACCCAGAAATTAGTCATTGTAATCACCCAGAAGTTCCTGTGCTGGTCAGGATCTCCATCTAGGTGGATATGGCAAGGTCCCTAGGGTTGACACCTGTACGGGAATGACCCGGACAGTCCGGGTTTTGACAGCTGTGCCCGGGTTTCTGTTCTACCGACACCCGGACACAGCAGCAATGTATAGGCTCCGCTCTAGACCAGTCCCAGCCAGGCTCCAGTGAGATCACCACCACACGGTCCCCACCCCCATGTGTTAGTGTCTGAATATATGTTTTTATTGCGCCAGCAGACGTCCACCCGTCCGCCCCCCCTTCTCCGGAAGAACCCCCTTAGTGCAGCTGCAGATCTCCTCTCTCTCCTGTCGCTTCTACCGCCAGCAGCACGGCACCCGCCCGGCCCCCCTCCTTCCCCACTCGAGTGACCAATGTCCTGCAGCAGCAGCAGTTGCCCGGGTCACACACTGCACTCACTGTCTGTGTCCCAGACAGTCCCAGCCGCCGGCGCCGGTGCCAGCCATAGACAGTGCATGGAACTGTCTGGTCTCCTAGCAACGAGGGACGCGATGAGTGAGAGCGTATGGTGTTAGACTCCGCCCCCACTCCGCCATACATCTTTACAGTGGATCCTGAAAGGTAAGGGTTTTTTTTCTTGCTCTATGGAGGTGAAGGTAGGCAGGCACTGTCTGATGGGATTTTAGAACTAGCAGGGTCTCAAAGGGGGGGGGGGGGCAGGGGGCATCACCTGGGGAAGGTCTATTATGCTCAGTGGTTCAAAATGTGAAAAAAATCAAACGCTGCCACTGTGCCCTCAAATGCTGCCACTGTGCCCTCAAATGCTGCCACTGTGCCCTCAAATTCTGCCACTGTGCCCTCAAACGCTGCCACTGCGCCCATCAAATGCAGCCACTGTGCCCTCAAACGCTGCCACTGCACCAAACGCTGCCACTTTGCCCATCAAACGCTGCCACTTTGCCCTCAAACGCAGCCACTGCACTATCAAACGCTGCCACTTTGCCCATCAAGTGCTGCCACTGTGCCCTCAAACGCTGCCACTGTGCCCCATAAATGCTACCACTATGCTATCAATTGCAGCCACTGTGCCAAACATTGCCACTGTGCCATCAAACGCTGCCACTGTGCCATCAAATGCTGCCACTGTGCCCTCAAACGCTACCACTGAGCTATCAATTGCAGCCACTGTGCCAAACGCTGCCACTGTGCCCATCAAATGCAGCCACTGTGCCCATCAAACGCAGCCACTGTGCCCATCAAACGCTGCCACTGTACCATCAATTGCAGTCACTGTGCCCATTAAACGCTGCCACTGTGCCATCAAACGCTATCAGTGTGACCCCCCCCCCACTCGCTGTCTGCCCGCCACTTACCCTGTCTTGGTGGTTCAGCAGGTGACAGCGACGAGCGGGATCCTGTGTGCGTCTCCTGCCATCCTCATCTCCTGTCCTCTCCTCCTGATAGGCGTGCAATAGCAGTGCCTGTATTTTCAGCCAATCAGGTGACAGGTAACAGACCCGAGCACCTGAGTGGCGGAGAGGTGGTTTAGTGTTAGTAAAGCGAATATTCATTCACTTTTCTAACACAGCTGAGTGACCTGCGAGCACCCAGCATAACGCTCGCAGGTCAGTTTCCTATGGCTATAATCAGGTGCTTCAAACCCCCCCCCCCTGCTGCTTGAATAGGGGGTGGCAGCGGCGGCCATGGATAGATTCATGCAATGCATGAATCTATCTATTAGTAATAGAGGGGGCGGCTGGCACCGCCACTGATTATGCTGCTAATATAAAGGGGGGGGCAGGCACTGTCCATGGGCGTCCGTAGAACTTTTTTTCAGGGGGGGCATCATTTTAGGGTCACCCATGCACCGCCCCTTTTCGACAATGTCATTATCACATTATTATGGTCAGAGTCTGCAGACGTATTACAGTCCCTAGGATAAGTAATGGGTATTGGCCAACAGGCTCTCTTACCAGACCCAGCGAAACTACAGCAGTGATCACTCCCACTGGACGATCGTTCATTCTGGGTTCCCCGGGGGCGACACTGGTCAGTAGTGTAGCATGTCTGTACCCTGGTAGTGGCTCAGTCTTTCTCTCTCTGGTGGTGCTGGCCAGTGTGGCTCTCTCTCTGGTGGTGCTGGACAGCATGACTCTCTTTTGTGGCCCTGGCAGGCTCTCTCTCTGGCTTCTGCCCAGCACACTCCTTGTCCTGTAGCACTCTCTCCCTCAGCTTCTTTCCAGGCTGCAGTCTCTCAATCTCTCTCTTGATCGAGCTGTAGCCTCCTCCCTGTGGAAAATGGAGCCGCCAATCTTTTGGGACTACCTGTCCCATGAAGCTTGCCTCTCCTAGTCGCCTTTGATTGGCCCTCAGTTATGGCCAATAGGGAAGGAACGGAGCAGGGCAGGAAGCTGGGTGGGGAACCTGGTGAGAGCCTCTGTCTCTTCTCCCTGACAGAAGAATGGGTGGGGCAAGCGGGGGAAACCTCTGATAGCCCGCAGCTCATCATTCTTCCGTCACAGCACCGCCAAGTTCTCTGCTGGACTGAGCAGGGAAAAGAGCCCAAAGTCACACTACACTTGACAGCACCTTAATGGTGTCACCCCACTGGTGGGTGGCACCCGGGTGCGGCACCTCGACAGAGACACATCTGTGCTGAATTTAAGATCCAATCCCTGAATCCAGGGGGGGGCACTTGACCCCCCTTGCCCCTACCTGCGGACGCCCATGGCACTGTCTGATATTTAAGGGACTAGCAGGGCCTCTAAGGGGGGGGGGGGGGCGTCACCAGGGGGAGGTCTATGCTGCTAATATAAAGGGAGAGGGGGGTGAGTCTATGCTGCTAATATAAAGGGAGAGGGGGTGAGTCTATACTGCTAATATAAAGGGAGAGGGGGGTGAGTCTATGCTGCTAATATAACGGGAGGGGGTGAGTCTATGCTGCATATATAAAGGGAGGGGGTGAGTCTATGCTGATAATATAAAGGGACTCTAATCTAATGGGGGTCACTATGTAAGGGGGGCACATGGGGGGACAGGGACAAAAGTAGGGGGGCAACTATAAAATGCAATTTTACTACGATCCCCAGGGTGGCAGAAAACAAGAGATATATGTCACCAGCATACCAAGAAAATATAAGGGTCCAAAGCAGTGGGAGAACTATCAGGGTTGCAAAGGTTGTCTTGCCACCGGGCCTTGGTGTTCTGCCACTGTGGTGTTCCCCAGCCTCCTCTTGCTGTCCTGCCCCTGCTATTGACAGTGCTGGTCTTGCATCTGTATCCTTGGCAGTGGCAGCAGTCTATTAGGACCTAGTGCTGGTGACATTATGGGTGCATGCAGGGGAAGGCTGGCACTATTGGTTGTAGAGAGCCGAGCCCCCAGCTGGTCACCTAGCAGCAGTAATGTTGTATAACCTTCTCTGTTGACATGCTGATCGGGATGTGATCCAGGTGATGCTCCCAGTCAGATCTAATAAACACAGTATTTATTAGCATCAAGAGTACAACCACATCCACCGTATGTTCAGCAGCCATGTGGGCTCTATGCCTGTAGGTGTGGGCTCTATGCCTGTAAGGTGTGGGCTTTGATCAATAAAATCACTATGATATTTAACACTAGGATTTGACTAGGAGCATCACCTGGATTGCATCACGATCAGCATGTCAGAGAAGGCTGCACTGCTGCTAAGCAACCTGCAGGGAGGTCAACTGTCTACTCTACAACCATTAGACATGGGCTCGGGTGTGTTTGAAATCCCACTTGCCCAATCCCGTTAGGAAGCCGACACGGCACACGGCTAATCACAGGCAGTGAGACATTCCTGATCTGTGCAGCTGCGGACCAGGAAATGTCTCACTGCTTGTGCTTAGCGCCGTGCAGTGTGGGCTTCCTGACGGGCTCGGGCATGTGGGATTTTGAACATGCCCTGCCCATCTCTAACAACAAATTGTGCTGGCTCTCCTGTACATTAGCCCCATAAAGTAACCAGCACTGGGTTCCAATGTGCCACTGCTGCCATGGAGACAGAGACCAGCGCTGTGAATAGCCAGGACAGCAACCCTGGTAGTTCCACCACTGGTCCACACTGCAAGGATTCCCCCATCCACCTATAATGTGTAGATGGGAGAATTGGATCATTTCTTTTTTTTTCATGCAACCTACTAGTTAAATGAAAAAAGTGATCAATGTATGGGCTGCCTAAGTGCTAAGACCAGCCATAGGCAGTTTAAATCTCAGCTGGTTGAGGTTTGAACCATTAATGAGCAGGCTGAATGTACCAAGTTGATCGATCAAATTGGGAACAACCAGCCTGACAGATACTCTTATGATTATCACTAGTGGTTGCTATAGCCACTAGTGATAATGACTGTTTGTTGGGAGAATACAATTGCTGGGCAGGAAGGATATTCCCCTGTCACCACTGTCTGTGTTAATGGGGGAATCATGCAAGTTTCTTTCCTGCACTCTGTGGATGCAGGAAAGAAATTTGCATAGTCTATTACCTGCCTAACTGAAAGTGAAAGTAAGTTGTGAAGGTCTTGAAAGAACAGGAGAGGGGGAGCGACAGATGGGGAAGAGAAGGGATGGAGATAATGCAGTTCAGTGATTACAGTGTACTGCAGTGCACACACTTACCCACGCGTCCAGGCTAGAAGAATACTCCCCCTCTCAATAGAGACTGTGTTACTCCAGCGGCAGCCTGAGTAAGATGTGGCGCATCCGCTACGGATGCAAACAAAAAGACATTGCCTTTTTGTGGGGGGGCACATGGTGGGGCACAGCATCATTTTGGGGGGGTCAGGGCCCCCTCTGGCCCCCCCCTAGGGTCGCCATTGATACTGACCAACCATTCGATCAGCAGTCAGCACCCCCCATTAGAGATCCCCATTATATCAGAGTCACCTTATATCAGCACCCAGTAGTAAAGTCGTTTTTGAGCTTTAACTAATAGTGCTTTATTTGTATGAAAAATTACACTGTTGAATGACACCCAGCATCATTCAACCCACTGAGCCCAGGCTGTCAAAGGTACAACCCCTGAGGCTGAGTTCACATATGTGCGGCCGCATGTTTACTCGCGGGGTCCAGACGTGTCTGTTCACTGGTTCAGGTGCAAATCAGGTCTGAATTTCTGCCTGAATTCGCACCTGAACCAGACCAAAAGACGCACAGGACCCTTTTTGTATGCAGACTGCGGCCACCCCAGACCTGTGTGAACCGGCTCCATAGAGAGCCGGTCACACTCGCCTGTCATGCAAATTGGATTAGGTGAAAATCGCATCCAATTCGCACATATGTGAACCCAGCCTAAGGGTGAGTCATCATGGGCTCTTATTACACCTATGGAGTGAGGGAAACACTGCGCTAACTCAAAAAGTGAAAATGATGAAATCAATCCAAAAAATAATACTATAGTGTACTGTGTACAGTGAATATCCTGAAAATATATGTGAAAGCAGCCAACACTCTAACAAACAAAGTCAAACAAGCAAATAACCACAATGTGTAGCGCTAACAAAAAATAGAGCCAATAGACTCATAAAGTGAGAAAAAGTCCGGTGCAATATAATATAGTGAAACAATGATAAAGTCCTTTGTTAAAGAAAATAAATCATATGGCATAGATCATCCTTGCACATGAGATGTATGTGGAGAAACTCTGCAAACACAGATGCTAATGTGTATAGACGAGTATATAAACCCTCCAATGGTTATGGAATGCATACGCTTACCAGCGATGTTGGACCCACCTACCATACGGCAGTGGGTCAGTAAGGCTTATGGTAACTCCTGTAGGTGGCGCTCAAGGGATGAAAGCTGGATTCTGGCAGCACTCCTCCAGGTCTGGGATGGACTCTCGGCTGGATATTCCGGAATCCTCCAAAACGACACACGTGTGGGGCGCGACACCAGGAACAAACCAGGAAGCAGGATACGGAAAAAGGAACTCCAATAGTGTGATTCCACCACTAATTTATTGGGTATGGGGTATAAATAATGGTACAAACAGGGGAATTCACCCAAGCAGTACAGAGCATATACTGATAAAATCAAAAATAAAACAGAGTAAAAGCAGTATAAGGGTCTCAAAATCAGCAAAGCCCGACACGTTTCGACCAATAGGTCTTCTACTGGATATGCTCAGTATATGCTCTGTACACCTACACAGAATGGCACTTTTATGTCATTACATAAATTCTGCGTTGTGTGCAGGAGTATTTCTGGCATTTTATCAACATTTTTTGTTTGTCACCCAAAGACGTGATGCTTATCAAATGTACATGGCAGACAGAGTTTCCTTTTTAACAGTAAAAACGTGGTAGATGTTTGAAATTTGTAGAACTGCATCTGTTATATCACAATAACCAGATAGATTCCATGTCACATTTACTAGAAAATATGATTGGTTGCAAACTTCAGTGGAAAGCATAGTTTTTTGCGCCTTCCTATTCTGGTGTGTTGACATTTCATGACCTGATTTTAAAGCTGTGTACCCAAGACACATAATAAGGAAAGTCTCCCCACTGGGGTCAGATGCAGCATGAAAAACCTGAAGGTTCTTTCCATGCCCTTATTTAAAACGAGAATACAATTGGTTGGAGTTATGCTGGTCATAGATGATACAATTTTATTTCCTCACAGCATGGCTAAAAGAAAGAAAAGAAAATAGCTCAATTCCCCCATGAACGCAGTGTTGATGGGGAAATGCCTCCGGTACACTATTGTATTCTGCATTCTCATCTGGCAGAATACAGTGGTTACTGCTAGTGGATATAGCCGCCTGGCAGTAACTGTATGTAGAAAAATCTGACATGCTGGTTGTACCCAAGTTGATTGATAGGTCAACCTCAGTACAGTCAGCTAGCTCTTACATGGATAGGAATTCGGACACAGATTTAATGACATTGCAGACATCCAGCGCTCTGTGGCAAAGATATTGCGCAGCTTCCTGAAAATAATTCTGCATTGTTCTACAAGGGGACTACTTTGAACCTATGTTCCCATTGGTGTGGTGCAGGGAACTGCATGCGATTCAGAGGAATCGCACCGCATTCCTGTTCAAAACATGCAATTAGTTGCAGTGCAATTTGAGCCCATTCATTTTGTATGGCTCAAATCGCACCGCACACACACAAAAAAGGAGCATGCAACTTTTTTTGCCGCACTAGAATTGGATTGCATGGGTGTTCACACCTATGCAATTTGATTCTGACAATTGCACTGCATTTTGTGAACTGTTTTTGGGTTGATTATTGACAACCACAACAGTTCACATGGACAAACTATGATTGTGACGCAGTGCAGAAAACGCACAGGAATCACAGCAAATCCCACCCACCCTGCATCAGTGTGAAACAGGGCTCCAGGTTACATTAGCTGCTTGAGTATAGGTAGGCAACTTTTTTTTCCACACACTCACTAAACTTTATTAGGTACATATGATCAAATGCTTGGTAACACAAATTGCTAATCAGCCAATCACATGGCAGCAACTCAATGCATTTAGGCATCTAGATGTGGTGTATCAATAGATGTTTGCCCCCTCCCCCCCTGTAATAGTAGCATTATAAGGTATGTTTGCACCCCTGTAATAGTAACATTATGAAGTATTTACGCAGAATATAAAGGTATTATGATCCATAATAATTTTGATTACACTATAACATATACTTGCTTTTTGTTTTTAGATATAATATCTATTTTAGGACTGTGGGGATAAACTTTATCTTAAAGTTTTTCCAGACTCTCAGATTGCCAGGAAAATACACTGTGGAAGAACAAAATGTGAAGCTATTGTCCAAAATGTTTTATCCCCTTCTTCAGTTGAAGCTGTAGTAAAGCAGATTCAAGGTGGAAAACCTTTTTCAGTTTCGCTTGATGCTTCGAACAAAGGTAACTCAAAATATTTTCCACTTGCGGTGACCTATTTCACCAAGGATAAGGGAGTTCAGAAGAAAATTCTGGATTTTTATGAGGATGCTGATGAAACATCTGATGCAATGTCTGGCCATATACGTCAGGTTCTGAGCTCATTTGATCTGGACCTCAAGCAAATAATTTCTTATGGTGCAGATAACGCATCCGTCAACTATGGTATCCATCATTCCGTCTATACCAACTTGAGGTCGGAAAATTCTTTCCTTTTAGCTGCGGGCTGCAACTGCCATCTGTTGCATAACGCTGCAAAACATGGCTGTAAAAGGTTGATGTATGATGTGGAAGCATTCGTAATTAAAGTCTACAATGAATTTTCCTGCAGCGCTAAGCCTGTTAAAGAACTCAAGTCATGCTTTGAATTTTTGGATATGGGTTATCATAAACTTTTACGACATGTACCAACACGATGGCTATCGTTATTTACAGCTTTGGATCGGTTGTTGAAGAATTGGCCTGCTGTGAAAATATACTTTATTCAAAAGGGAGAAGAGAACTGTCCACTTCTCATTTGGAACTTTATTAGGTCTCAGGAACATGGTCTTAATTCTGATTCAGATCTCTCACTCCACGAATGCCATCTTTTTTTTGTAGACAATTTTATGAATACATTTCAACCTGCCATCTTAAAATTGGAGAGTGACACAATGCAGTCAACTGAGATCTTTCAAATTCTTGAGGATGTTCTTAACAATCTCAAGTTGCGAATAACAGAGATTTTTTTTGGCTTCAAAGTAAACCAGTCACTGAAGAATCTTCCTCCAAGTTCACAGGAGGCATTCAAGAAAAATGCGTTAGAAGTTTATAATGCATGTGTACAGTATTTGGAGAAGAGATTTGATTTCGGATCAGTTTCCTATTTAAAGAATATTGCCATTCTAAGTCTTAAACCTAAAGAGACTTTAACATTTGACAGTTTATGTGACATTAAGAAGATGTTCAACATAGATGTTGATTGTGATGAGCTGTTCAGTGAGTTCACCATTCTGAGCAAAGCTCTTCACACATTGGATCCTGATGGAGAACATTTAGTGGACCAAAGATGGGTAGCATTCTTTGAGAAATGCTCCGCACCTAATCTGCTAAAAATAGTGGAATGCATTTTAGCAATTCCTGTAAGCAATGTATTTGTGGAGCGAGTCTTTAGCGTTATGCAAAACCTTTGGAGTGATGTCCTTCAATTTGGTGAAAGCAGAAATCTGCATAAAATTCAATTTCAACATGTCGTGTATGGAAATCTATGACTTTGTAGTAAATAACAAACCACTACTAAAAGCTGCAAAGTCTAATACAAAGTACATATGGAAAAATAAATAACGTGTAGTTATTTTTAGTTTGATCTTGATGTGAACTTTGCATTGCTTGATGTGCACTTTATTTTTTACTTGATCTAAAAAAATGTTTTTTTAAAGCAATGTCTTATTTAGGTTTGGGTTCTGAAAATCAGTATTTTATTTATCAACATAGGATGGGTTGTCATTTGTTATTTATATTGGAAAAGCACTTTTTGGGGGGTTTATTAGTTATTACTACTGGATGTAGTATTTTTGTATTGGTCATTGTTAGGGACATACTAAATCCAATCATCCCATCATTCCAATATGCAGTTTAGTACGTCCCTCATTGTTATGCATCAAGTGCACTTTGTTTCCTAAACGTTAATATTTTATTTATGTACCCAAGCTGAGTCATTGTTTTGTTTATAATGTATAAGTTATGTTGTTGCATTACAAGGTTAAGAAATAAAAATAAATATGTTACTAATTAGTTTTGTTTCTTTCTGTTACTATTTGATTAAACTACAGAAGATAACATTGTATGTAACTAGACTCTTTCCTTGTAATGTGAAAAATCTTACTAAATCTCTACTTTTTACTCATTACATGAAATATATTTGCTTTTTTATAGGTAATAATGTTTTTTATACACAGGTAGTCTTCCAATGCATAAATAGAGTTTATAAAGTTTATTTCATCACAAAATATTTGTATAGTTTATACCAGGGGTCTCCAAACTTTTCAACACGGGGGCCACATTGTAGATTTTACAAGTATCTGGGGGGCCGAAAACATCTGTGCGTCTGTGTCCTCCATCAGAGTCTCCCCATCATCACTGTCCCCAGCAGAGTCTCCCCATCATCAGTTTCCCCATTATCAGTGTCCCCAGCATAGTTGTCCCCATTATCAGTGTCCCCAGTAGAGTTTTCTCCATTATCAGTGTCCCCAGCAGAGTTTTCCCCATTATCAGTGTCCCCAGCAGAGTTTTCCAAATTATCAGTGTCCCCAGCAGAGTTTCCCCATTATCAATGTCCCCAACAGAATTTCCCCCATTATCAGAGTCCCCAGTAGAGTTTTTCCCACCATCAGTGTGCCCAGTAGACATGTGCACACTGAAATATTTTGTTTTGGAATTTAGTTTTCGTCCGAAAAATACATTTATTTAGTTACTCCCGAAATTCGTTTTTATTTATTTCGTTTTTCGTTAAAAATTGCATTCGTCCGAAAATTCAAATGAATTAAGGTCGAATCTGTCATTGAAGGCTTATGGTGTCTGTCGAATGTTCAAAGAAGATTCGACGGAGCAGCTAAACTGTACGACTCTGTATAGTTTAGCTGCAATTCCACCCAATTCCAGCAGCAATCTTTCCTTTCTACGTCGAATCTTTCCTTTCTACGTCGAATCTTTCCTTTCTACGTCGAATCTTTTCTCTCTATGTAGAATAATCTTGGACTAATAGAGTTAAGTTTAGGCACATTCGACCACATGTTCAATGGACACAGATTGTTATTGTCAGCATCGAATCTCCTATCTATATCGAACTGTTGTTACAACGAAAATAAAGCATTTGTTAAAACGATAGCGAAAATACCTGAAATTCGGACGAAAATGCATTCGGACGAAAACGAATGCACATGTCTAGTCCCCAGTAGAGTTTTTCCCATCATCAGTGTCCCCAGCATAGCTGTCCCCATTATAAATGTCCCCAGCAAAGCTGTCCCCATTATCAGTGTCCCCAGCTTAGATGTCCCCATTATCAGTGTCCCCAGCATAGTCTGGGTAAGCTGGGGGCCGGGGTTTGGAGACCTCTGGTTTATACTACAATAAAAAATGTCGTGCCGTGCCATGCGCCGCTAAAGTGTTCGGGTTTGGCTTGAAGAAAAGGTGGCAACCCTAGAGGTCTCTCTTTAGCAAATAAGAGGTGCTGCTCATTTGCCGGGTAAGTGTAGGATATGTACCTGTGCTTACTCAATGTGGGGGGTGGATGTGGTAGTTATATTTGGTGTGGGTGGGGTTCATTGATTTGTTTGGCATCACCACACATTTGCTTCTGGCCCATGTGCACACATCACTTCCTGCATTTGTTCTGCTGATGTAAATCTGTAACGACTATGCAAATATAGATGAGAACTCCTTTCTATTAAAATATATATGACTTATTTCACAGTTGGATGACTTTTCCAGCTAATTTGGACCTCTGAGTTGCACGACAAGTTGTACCCCATGATACTCAATGATAACCATTCATATCTGTGCTACTTCAAGTTGCAACAACTTCAAAGTAGTCCCTGTACTACTTTGGTGTGACTTTCATGTGACTAGAGGTACATAGGGTGCAATATTACACAGGAATTCCCAGAAGTTGGGGCCAAGTTACAGCAGCAAAGTGGCAGCAAAATAGTGTGACTAATACCTTTGAATTAGGCACTATTCTCACTTGTGCATCCTGCGAGTGGGTCAAATTCGTCCCTGCACTACTCTGGTTTGACTTTGATGCGACTTGAGGCCCATATACAGCAAGATTACACAGGCATTGGTCACACAAGTGCAAATGGGGCCTAATTCAAAGGTGTTATCAATAAATCTCATTAGGTTCCTTTCACACTTGGCTGACTATTCATACAACTTGAGGTCCATAAGGTCCCTTTCACACTTGTGCACCTGAAAGTCCTGTGATTTTGCAGCACTTTTTGCCGCAAATTTGATGTGATTTGAAGCGATGCCAGTGTAATCTTGAGGTCTATGGACGCAGGAGTCGCAGGACAAGTCGCACAAGTGTGAAAGGGGCCTTAGAGCCGGTTCACACTGCTGTGCTGTCCGACACTGCAAATCACATGCGATGTCTGTGTGATGCAAATTCAGTCATACAGATTGTATGGTTGAATTTGCATCGCATTCAGACCAAACTCGCACAGGACCCTTTTTTAGTCCACAGCAGAATCAGATCACATTAGTGTTGTCTGAATTTGCAGTTCGTTTTGCCCCCCAAACTGATTTGGGGGTGTCATTAGCTTTCTACTGACACTCCCAGCAGTTCGCATATGAGCTGCCTGTGAGTTGTATGCGAAGCAGGAACACGCACTGGATTCGTAGGGTTCCCGCATCGCTCCAGTGTGAACTGGCCCTGACCCTAGGTTCACATCCATGCATTTTTTAGTGCGCTTTGCAGTTTGCAGAAACACTCTACAGTACATTTAACATTGTTTCACATGGTACTAGTTCAGATCTATGCGTTTTGCAGCCAGTTCATTTTTGGAAATGGGCGGGGACTTTTTTCACATGATTTACGGGTAATAGATTTCCATGGAACGGCACCAGAAATGCAACAGTTGCAATTGTGATGCGATTTTTGATGTGTTTTGCGGTTCTTATTTCAATAATAATAGTATAGTAATAATAATAATAATAGTATATAGCTGGTTGCTAACCAGGGAGCCGGGAAGCCAGCTGCCGCATCCTTAACAACCAATAAGTCATCAGCTGTCAGCGGTTTCCTCACTGAAAACTGAAATAAAAAAAAAAATGCCAGCCAAAAAAAATTGCAAAAAAAATGCATGGCCCCCCCAGGTCTATATCAGGCTCTTCAGGTCTAGTATGAACCCCCAATGCTAAAAGTTTAAAAAAAATGGCGTGGGATCCCCCCAAATTCCATACCAGACCCTTATCCGATCATGCAACCTGCAGGCTGCAGGAAAAGAGGGGTGTGAGAGCGCCCCCCTGAACCATACCAGGCCACATGCCCTCAACATGGGGAGGGTGCTTTGGGGTCCCCCCCAAAACACCTTGTCCCCATTTTGATGGAGACAATGGCCTCATTCCACAACCCTTGCCCGGCGGTTGTGGGGGTCTGCGGGTGGGGAGCTTATCGGAATCTGGAAGCCTCCAGATCCCTGCCCCCCATGTGAATGTGTATCGGGTACATTGTACCCCTACCCATTCACCAAAAAAAATCAGTGAAATGTGACAAAAAACAATAGCCAGTGTCTGACAATTCCTTTATTGTAAAATAGAGCTCTGAGTGGTCTTCTCGCCCGAGCCGTGTCTCCCGCCGGTATCTTCTCCTGGTGCTGTCTCTTTTGCCACCATCTTCTGTCGCCGTATCTCCCACCACCGTCAAGCCGCCGCGTTCTTCCTCGCCACCATCTTCCTCCGTTGTGTTGTCACCTGCTGTCTTGAGTCTCTTACACAGCCTGGGTGGTGAGATTCTGATAAGCCCCCTGCCCGCAGACCCCCACAACCACCGGGCAAGGGTTGTGGAATGAGGCCCTTGTCTCCATCAAAATGGGGAGAAGGTGTTTTGGGGGGGACCCCAAAGCACCCTCCCCATGTTGAGGGCATGTGGCCTGGTATGATTCAGGAGGGGGGGGCGCTAGCCCCCCCCTTTCCTGACCTGCCAGGTTGCGAGCTCGGATAAGGGTCTGGTATAGATTTTGGGGGGACCCCTACACCATTTTTTTTATTTTGGCATGGAGTTCCCCTTAATAACCCATACCAGACTCGAAAGACCTGGTATGAACTGGTGGGGGGAACCTATGCGTTTTTTTTTTGATTATATTGCCAGGAACCTGCAGTCCATTACAGCCGCAAGCAATTTGAAATAACATTTTTCCTTTAGAAATGTAATTTTGCTGCAGTACTTTACAGGCATACTAAGGACACCCCCCAGGCACGATATTTAACCACTTAAGCCCCGGACCATTTTGCTGGTGTCGCTTTAACTGACAATTGCGCGGTCGTGCGACGTGGCTTCCAAACAAAATTGACGTCCTATTTTTCCCACAAATAGAGCTTTCTTTTGGCGGTATTTAATCAACTCTGCGGTTTTTATTTTTTGCGCTATAAACAAAAATAGGGCGACAATTCTGAAAAAACGCATTATTCTTTACTTTTTGCTATAATAAATATCCCCAAAAAATATATTAAAAAAAATAGTTTTCCTCAGTTTAGGCCGATATGTATACTTCTACATATGTTTGGTAAAAAAAACGCAATAAGCGTTCATTGATTGGTTTGCGCAAAAGTTATAGCGTCTACAAAATAGGGGTTAGTTTTATGGCATTTCTATTAATAATTTTTTTTTTACTAGTAATGGCGGCGATCTGCGATTTCTATCGTGACTGCGACATTATGGCAGACACATCGGACAATTTTGACACATTTTTGGGACCATTGTCATTTATACAGCAATCAGTGCTATAAAATTGCACTGATTACTGTAAAAATTACACTGGCAGCGAAGGGGTTAACCACTAGGGGGCTAGGGAGGGGTTAAGTGTGTCCTGGGGAGTGATTCTAATTGTGGGGGGGGGCGTGGCTACAAATGACACTTCACTGATCATAGCTCCCAATAACAGGGAGCTATGATCAGTGACAGTGTCACTAGGCAGAACGGTTAGATGCTTGTTTACATTAGCCTCTCCCCGTTCTTCAGCTCTGTGAGACGATCGCGGGCATCCCCACAGCAATCGATCCCTACTCACGGAGCTCCCGGCAGGGTCGCGTGCGTGCCTCCGGCGGCGCGCACGTGACCACATGGCGGCAAATTCAAAGGGACTTACCTGTACGCCCATTTGCCCAGCTGTGCAATTCTGCTGATGTATATGTACATGCGGCAGTCGGCAAGTGGTTAAAGGAATTTTTCATTTTTTATTATTTCACTTTAAGCATTATCAAAATCACTGCTCCTAAAAAACGGGCGTTTAAATTTTTTTTTTTTCCAATTGAGACATGTCCTCTGGGGTAGAGAATAGTTAGAACCACTTTCAGGTTTTTCTGTTCTGTGCCTTGTCTCTTCTGTTACTTCTTCTCCCAGGGACACAGTAGTAATTACGAGGAGATCTGTCAAAAATAAGAGGATTTGTCCCCAGAACAAGTGACAAATAAAAATAAAATTGATTTCCAACGATTTTCTGTACCAAAGACAATAATTAGAGGACCAATCTCCCAAGCAGAGATACATATGGTACTTAGGTAGGTAGACTGTGCAATGCTATACTGTTTGAGGTAGAAATGAGAAACAACTGAATCATTTTCTTGCTATAATATCCAAAATTATAATGACTTTAATCTAATGTGGAACTATTTAAAGTGGAGCTCCAGGCTCCAGAAAAAAATTTAAGTCAGCAGCTACAAATACTGAAGATGCTGACTTTTAACCACTTCAATACAGGGCACTTTCTCCCCCTTCCTGCCCAGTCTAGCTTTCGGCTTTCAGCGCTGTCGCATTTTGAATTGTGCGGTCATGCAACACTGTACCCAAAGGAAATTTTTAGCATTTTTTTCCCCCACAAATAGAGATTTCTATTGATGGTATTTGATCACCACTGAGGTTTTTATTTTTTGCGCTCCAAATAAAAAAGGACCGAAAATTTTGAAAAAAAATATGTTTTTCTTAGTTTCTGTTACAAAACTTTGTAAATAAGTATGTTTTCTCCTTCACTGATAAGCACTGATAGGCATGAGGCAGAACTGATTGCCACTGATGAGGTGGCACTGATGGGCACTGATGATAAGGCACTTATATGCAGCACTGACGGGCACTGAAGTGCAGCACTGATGGACACTCATAGATGTCATTGATGGGCACTCCTAGGTGGCACTGATGGGCACTCCTAGGTGGCATTGATAGATGGAACTGGTGGGCACCGATAGGCGGCACTGATGGACACTGATATGTACTGATGGGCGGCACTGATAGATGGCACTGATAGGCAGCACTGATCAGGGAGCACTGACAGGCAATCACTGATGGGCTCAGAGTGCCATCCTAATGGGCACTGGTTGGCATCCCTGGTGGGCTTACCTGGTAGTCTCTAGTGGGCATCCCTGATGGTCTCCAGTGGGCATCCTCAATGGATCTGCACTGATAATCAATGTGCTAGTTATCAGCGCAGACCCCCCTGTCAGGAGAGCAGCTGATCGGCTCTCCTCTACTCACGTCTGTCAGTGCGAGTGGAGGAAAAGTCGATAAACGGCTCTTCCTGTTTACACTGTGATCAGCTGTGATTGGACACAGCTGATCACAGTGTAAAGAGCCTATGTCATAGGCTCTTTACCTAGATCAGAGATGTGGTGTGTCAGACTGACACACCACAACACTGATCGCCGCTCTGTGGCTTATCCTGCTGGATGACATATTACGTCCAGTCAAGATAATACAACCAATTTCCGTACGTCATTTTGCTATATGACGGGCAGGAAGTTGCTGCTGCCATCTCAGCTAAGGGAAACTGGCAGTGAAGTCTTGCAGCTTCATAGGTGGTTCCATACTAGGCATGCGTGAAGTGCGCTGCACTTTGTGAATGGCCCAGCGGCGGGGGGAAGGAGGAGGGGGCCGAGCTTCCTGCCAAGTTCGCTGTGGCAAACTCACCCGGAAGTAGGAGCGAGTACCTGTCAAAACCCCCCGTAAGGTGCCAAATGTGGCAGCGGAGGGGAGGGGAAGCAGACAAGCGGAGCTTCCCCTTTTGGGTTGAGCTCTGCTTTTATCAAAGAGATTGATCAGACGGCACTTGGGGCTAGGATGGATTTATTTTTCTTCTGTGTGTTAAAACTGACGATAGTTTCGTTTTGCCTTTTTTGGACCAAAAAAATTAGAAATGGGATTAAACATTACAATTTAGGAACTTTTTTTGTTTTAGTACGGTAAATAGGAAATATTGAAAATAAAATTTCCTTTTTACCACATGAAACCAAGATATGGGGTACCAGAGTCTGCTGATGTCGAGTTTTCAGTGATTGATATAAAAAAAAAATAAACAATAACTGCTCAGCTATGTCCCTGTTACTGCCATCTCTGATCACTTTCTTACTTTCTTACTCAAATATCATTCACTGTTTAGAAGCTTTATGTCCCTGATCACTTCTTCTACAGATCTGCCATCCACTGTTTGGTAGCACTTTCTTCCATAAAAAAATAAAAAGATCTTTAGGGCCAATGATTGATGTAAAAAAAAAAAAATGTAAATTATATAAACAGCAAAGGGAAGAAAAAATTCAAAACATCTTCAACTTTGATCATGCAGAGAATAATACTATTAACATTATATCATACAAAACCTTTCATTGTTCATTTTTTTCCTTATTCCTCATAATGTTAATATGTTTATGTTCTCTATATTACACTGCACACAACCTAAATGTACCGGGTTACTAATTTAACAGCAATGTGGATTATATCAGAGCTCTAAACACTAAAATGCATAGTAAATATAATATTAATTGTGTGCCAACTGTAAAAAAAATCCCTATACTCTAGTGCTGCAAAGCCACATTGATAACCACTAAGCATCTGGCATTATCTGGTTATCATACTGCCCACTATTTATTACAGCACTGCATCAAACACTTTCTATATTTTTACTGTTTTTTTTTTGTATATTTTTAAATTATACATAGAATGAAAGATTAAAATAAAAGCATTTTTAAAGAGTTTTTTTTTAACAATTCTATAAATGACTGAAACCTCAATAACATTATGCATATTCATGTTGGGTATCATTGTTTAAACTTGTTATTTAAGAGTTAATATCAATCAAACTAAGAATAGTTGGAGACAATGTCATTTTATTGTAAGGTTTATGAATTTAGTCAGGTTTTTTGTTATTGCCCTTACATCAGTCATAGTGTTTGTAATCCCTTCTGTCTTTTGTTTGTAAGTATTGTTCTTTTTTATATTAATCTATAGAACGATAATTACTGCTAATTAAATAAAGGGTTCAGTTAGCATGTGTGGGAGGAAAATACTAATTATATCATGTAATATGTTTGACTTGCCAGGTCCACGATTTCAGGAGGAACCTTAAGGGCTTTTTTGCATTTTTTGCAGTGTGCATTGCGTTGGGCAGGCCATTGAACTGAATAGGCTGCCAACGCACCCCAACATGCCTAAAATTGGATGTGACTTTTCTTTGTACCCTTACCTTAGTGCAATGAGGAGCTATTCATAATGAACGGTACAACAATAAATGTGACCTAAGTTTTTGATATTGAAAGTATAATATGAGTACTAATGTATTGTGTGTATGTATGTATGTAATAAGTACATTAGGCAACTTTGTTTAAAACTTATTGCACTGGAATTTCTGTTATCTATGTGGCTGGGATAGAACTCCTTCTTACCACTACTTAAGCCTGCTGTCCCACTCTTAGCATTTAGGTGTCCTTTGTGTGGCCATAATGAATGGGCTGACAATGCTCCACAATACCCATAATACATACACCACAATACACACATTGTTCACATGTGTATTAAAGTGGACAAGCAGGGGTGTCAACTCAACACAAAGGTGTGAAGCTGCCCTTTATTTCTTTACTACTGGGTGATTTAACTAGTCATTGGCAGGATCCTAATGTAGAAAACATTGAAATCAAAGCATTGCTAAAGAGATGTCTTGCATACAATCAGATGATTGAAATGAAGATAGCATCAACTTATTTTCTAAAAGTGGACAATCTGTTTTCTAGGTGAAATTCTGCTTTGCAGATGAACTGTCTCTACCCCCTTAGTAGTAACCCCATTGTGTGTACATGTTATTTCAGTTTTTTTTAATGTACCTTTTTTACATTCACAAAGGAACTGACAAGTTATGTTTGTGAAAACAGATTTTCTTTATAGGGGCTTCAATGATAAAAGACCCCTGATGTCTCCGAAGCATTCTGCAGATAGTAATTATGACAGGGTCCTCAATCTCTATCTCCTTTTGTAAATGCAGCTGCACTGAGCATGAACCTGGACATGCTGAAGACTGGGATGTGATTAGAAAAAACAATACACAGGGCACTCTGTTGGATTCCAACAGAAACAGAGGTTGAGCCTGAACTCATATTTGTTTATAATCATATAGGAAAAAAGGATTTGGAATTATGTATTTGAGAGTACAATTCTGCTTTAAAGTCCACCTATGTCCAGATCATGCACACTAAAGTATTTACATTATCTAAAGTAGTAAAAGCAATCAAGCCCTCATTCAGCTCTGTATCTCTAAGCATTGTAAATAAATTCAATTACAAAGTTCACAATACAGGTGATGTGTTTTGTATGAGAGCAGAATCTTAGCAGGCTGCCATTCTTCAAATGTAAATGTTAATCCTCATGTACTACACTATTATAATTTACATTTTCTTTAATCAAAGTGTGGCTCTGTATTTGGATCAAAATTACAAGATCTATCAAGCTAATGTTTCCACCACACCACAGAAAGTCATGCATTGTCTATCAGTATAACAACAAAAATGGAACACATGGATCTAACCTATTGTACAGAATTAATGGTACCTATATCCCTAATCTTTACTAAAAACTGAATTACCCAATGAGAAACTTTTACATAATCAGCTGAAAATGCTCCTGATTTTATGCAATATACGTGAAAAAAAAAAAAAAGTCACAATACAAATAGTGATTTTAAAATGCATTAAAATAACACCAGCCTTCTAGCTCACAACATGTTATATGTGGAGATTGATTCTGGATCACACCCAAGAGAAATAGTTTGTAAGCATATAAAGATGCAGTGAGATCTTCTGTGAGCCTTAAGTATCTACAAATGTCATTGAACGCTTAACTTTTTCAGGAGTGCGAGGAAGATGTTCCTTATATCACTCATATATAGCATATTTTATAGATGATTTCATATTGAACATGTTATTTGAGTAATTAGAGTACTCAGAGATCAATAACCCATATATCACCAAATACTGTACATCAAACTTTTTTTTTAACCAGTTCAATACCCGCCCATAGTCATATGACGCCCACAAGGTGGATCTACCATCCTGGGTGGGCGTCATATGACGTCCTCGGATTCCCCGCCGCCTGGGGGGCGCGCGCGCGCCGCCGGCGGCGCGCGCGCGCGCCCGCTGCATCGCTCGGGACCCGGTGCGAGTGCCCGGCGGCCGCGATGTCCGCCGTGCACCCGCGATTGCCCGTTAAAACAACGGGACCGGGCGGGACCGTGGAGCTGTGTGTGTAAACACACAGCTTCACGTCCTGTCAGCGGGGAGGAGACCGATCATGTGATCCCAGTACAGAGGATCACATGATCGGTCTCCTCCCCTTAAGTCCCCTCCCCCTACAGTTAGAATCACTCCTATTAGGGACACACATTAACCCCTCCAGCGCCCTCTAGTGTTAACCCCTTCCCTGACAGTCACATTTACACAGTAATCATTGCAATTTTATAGCAACGATCACTGTGTAAATGTGAATGGTTCCAAAAATGTGTCAAAAGTGTCCGAAGTGTCCGCCGCAATGTCGCAGTCACGAAAAAAAAATCGCAAATCGCCGCCATTACTAGTAAAAAAAAAAAAAAAAAAATTCAATAAATCTATCCCCTATTTTGTAGACGCTATAACTTTTGCGCAAACCGATCAATATACGCTTATTGCGATTTTTTTTACCAAAAATATGTAGAAGAATACGTATCGGCCTAAACTGAGGAAAAAAATTGTTTTTTTTTTTAAAAAATGGGATATTTATTATAGCAAAAAGTAAAAAATATTGTGTTTTTTTTCAAAATTGTCGCTCTTCTTTTGTTTATAGCGCAAAAAATAAAAACCGCAGGGGCGATCAAATACCACCAAAAGAAAGCTCTATTTGTGGGAAAAAAAGGACGTCAATTTTGTTTGGGTGTAACGTCGCACGACCGCGCAATTGTTAGTTAAAGCGACGCAGTGCCGAATCGCAAAAAGTGCTCTGGTAAGGAAGGGTGTTTAAAAGCCCTGTATTGAAGCGGTTAATATTATACATAAACCACAAAGCTTACAATAAGTCACCAAACAAGGTGAAACACTTGGAAATGTCCAAAGAGAGGGCCCAAGACTCAAAGATTCCCAGCACTGCTCACCCACAGGAAATTAATTTCAAGGGAGAGAACCAGGAACTGGCATAACCTACCATGGTATTACTTTATTGGGTTGATTTACCAAAACTGGAGAGTGCGGAATCTGGTGCAGCTCTGCATAGAAACTGATCAGTTTCCACGTTTTTTTGTCAAAGCGTAATTAAACAAGCTGACATTAGAAACTGATTGGCTACCATGCACAGCTGCACCAGATTTTGCACTCTCCAGTTGTAGTAAACCAACCCCTATGTCTCTGTTAAAAAGATACCACAGACCCTATAGCAAATTAACCACTTCAATACAGTGCACTTTCACCATCTTCCTGCCCAGGCCAATTTTCAACTTTCAGCGCTGTCACACTTTCAATTACTATTACACGGTCATGCAACAATATGACATTTTTATCATTTTTTTTTTACATAAATAGAGATTTCTTTTAATGGTATTTAACCACTTGCCGATATACATCGGCAGAATGGCAGCGGTGGATGAATGGGTGTACCTGTATGACCCATTTAAGAGCCGGGGATAGCAGGCGTCATGTACAGCGTGACTGTGCCTGAGGCTCTGTGACACAATCGCCAGGAGACCGGCGGACATCAAATCCGCCGGTCTCCTGGCGATCGTGTCACGGAGCCTCAGAATGGGGAAGTTCCTATGTAAACAAGGCATTTCCCCAATCTGGCTTGTGTCAGGACAGAGATCTCCGCTCCCTGTCATCGGGAGCGGTGATTACTGTCATGTGACTTGAACGCACCCCCAACAGTTAGAATCACTTCCTAGGACACACTTAACCCCTTCATCGCCCCTAGTGGTTAACCCCTTCACTGTCAGTGTCATTTACACAGTAATCAGAGCATTTTTATAGCACTGATTGCTGTATAGATGACAATGGTTCCAAAATAGTGTCAAAAGTGTCCGATGTGTTCCGCCATAATGTTGCAGTCCTGATAAAAATCGCAGATCACCGCCATTACTAATAAAAAAATAAATAAAAAATAAAAATGCCATAAAACTATCCCCTATTTTGTAGACGCTTTAACTTTTGTGCAAACCAATCAATATAAGCTCATTGCGTTATTTTTTTCCAAAAATATGTGAAAGAATACATATCGGCCTAAACTGAGGGAAAAAAATGTTTTTTTATATATTTTTGGGGGATATTTATTATAGCAAAAAGTAAAAAATAATGTGTTTTTTTCAAAATTTACACATTTTTTTGTTTATAACGCAAAAGGTAAAAACCGCAGAGGTGATCAAATACCACCACAAGAAAGCTCTATTTGTTGGAAAAAAAGGACGTCAATTTTGTTTGGGTGTATCATCGCACGACCGCGCAATTGTCAGTTAAAGCAACGCAGTGCTGAATCGCAAAAAGTGCTCTGGTCAGGAAGGGGGTAAACTCCTCTGGAGTTGAAGTGGTTAATTACTGCTGTTTTTGATTTTTTTAGCAAAAAATTTAAAAAAGGACAAACTTTAAAAAAATAACATGTATTTTCTTCATGGTACCGGCAGCCGGTGGTGGACACAGCAGGTGACAGATTGCAGATTGCGAGGCCAGTCCTGGGAGGACGTCATATGACATCCACCCAGAACTGTGAATGTCCCACCTAGCTGTCATTTGTCTATAGGCCAGGTAGGAACTGGTTAAAAATTAAGCAGCCAATGCATATCCAATATAATGAAATAGGGAGCCATTCATTCAGGGATACCTTGTAACAGTGTTCATCGGGCCTCATTCAAATACACTCATGTACTTATTACATAGTATACCTTGCTGCTTAGGTATTGTCAACTGAGGAACCCCAATAATAATACCACCTTACTACAAACTCAAAATCCATATTCCCAAGGTGTACAATTTTAAATGCAGTCTCATCTATTAACCCTTTCCTTCTATGGGAGTTCCCCCTATGTTGCTGTATTAAACAAGATGCCTAGGGAAAAATGCATCTAGTGGCATCACGTGGCCATGAGGTCTCTCCAGTGGTGCCGTGATGGAAACTCAAACCTTCCCACACATTATCTCAACCTCCCCAACTGCTGACTCCAAATGTTTGGTGCCCATCCCAGGGCCAAAAAGAAAACCTTGGACCTGGAATCCTCAACGAATGGGTCTCATGCACACTACAGCTCAAAAACCTGTGGTGTTTTGCTTTTTTCTGCCTCTAAACGCCCCTCCAAGTTAGCCTATGTGCCCATGCACACATATGCGTTTACAATATTTTAAACAACTTCTGGACCACCGCTCATATACTGCGGCAGGGTGGCCCAGCTGCGCATACCAATGCATTAGATACAGCGGGAGCGCGCCCTGGGAGCTCGCCCATGGGTCCGGCAGACTCAATTTCGGACTCGCGGGCCAGCCACCCATGATCACAGTAAAGAGAGGCAGAACGGGGAACTGTAAACAAGGCAGATCCCCGTTCTGTCAGGGGAGAAGAGAGAGAGATCAGCTTTTCCTAGAGCTCAGGAACAGTAAAATCTCTCTTCTCCCAGTCAGTCCGTCCCCCTGACAGTTAGAAAGCACCTCCCTAGGGAACACTTAAACCTTTGATCACCCCACGGTGTTAACCTCTTCCCTGCCAGTGCCATTTATACAGTGATCAGTGCATTTTATAGCACTGATTACTTTATTGGTGTCAGTAGTCCCCAAAAAGTGTCACTTAGTGGGGGTAAATTCTTCCAGGACTGAAGTGGTTAAAGGCAGGAGCATTTAGACGCAGAAAGGGAGGAGCATTTTAGCTGAAAAAAATGCAGAAACACGCCTAAACTTGTGTAAACGTGTCTAAATGCATCTGAATTCTGCCCAAAATTTGGTCTGAAATCAGACCTGAAATGGTGAATGGAGACGCACCGGACTCCTGCTGTGAGCCGCTGTGTGTTCTAGTGTGAACCCAGACAATCCACATGTTTGTTACCTGTTCTGTTCGGGCAGAGGCAAGGCTTTTGGAAAGTCGAAAAAAGTTAGCCCTGAGGATCCCTTCATTAGCAGTCCTGTAAATGCTTTGTTCAACAGTACCTAGCCCCAATAACGGGGACCCTAAACCTTAAAACTTGTTGGCTTTTTATGAATGAACACTATTAATAAAGTTGAATATGGTCTTTATATAGTTCTTCTTTTCGTGCTTTCCTTAAATTTGGCCACCACTCCTTGGAGAACTGCATCACTTAAGTCCTTACGGAGAACACCTACTGCTTTAAGTGAATCAGCCCCCACACCTTTCTGGTAGTGTCAAAGCTTGCATGACCCATTTTGCTTCAGGCATGCTTTTATTTACGAACGAGACAGCCCATAATAGAAATGGACAATAGGAATGTGTGGGAAATATATTGGCGTGAGCAAGTTTTGACACTACCAGGAAATTTCGGAGATAATAATAGGCTACAATTTATGTTTAGAAATTAAATATTTAGGCTGTTGTAGGTATGAAAAGTCACTTCTATCAATACTTTTCTTAACTGACAAAGTCAGTTGTCAAATTAAATGTGCCCTGCCCATGATAGTTAAACACACATTTTCAGGGTTCAAGCTGGTTCTAAAGAAATGCAAATGCCTGATATGTCACAATGACAAAACTGGGTCTATCTTTTTCTTTGCTGTGATTTAATCTCTGGTTTTCTTAGGTTTGTCAATATCCGCCATCACAAATTCCTACTTGGGATTCTCCAAGGGGACACTAAAATTTTTTTTTAAACTGTATTAGTGGGATCCTGAATGAGTTGGGGATGTCAGGTGGACATGTTTTGAAATATCGGGTCTTATTCCCCGTACACACGATCGGACTTTCCGACAACAAAACCGTGGATTTTTGTTTGAAGGGTGTTGGCTCCAACTTGTCTTGTATACACACGGTCACACAAATGTCGGCCAACAATTACGAATGTAGTGACGTACAAGACGTACGTGATATCTCCATTATAAACGCTAGTTTTACAAGACCGAGTGCTTCGGCTCGTCCTTGATTTCGAGCATGCGTGGACATTTGTTGGCGGAAAATTAGAGAACCTGCTAGCCAATATTTGTTGGTGGAAAGTCCAACAACAAATGTCCGATGAAGCATACACACGGTCGGACTTACCGCCAACAAGCTTACATCAAACATTTCCCATTGGAAAATCCAATCGTGTGTACGCGACATTACACAAACATAATCCTACCAAAAATGTTCATTTTAAAGCCATTATTGCTTCTGAGGACATGTGTGCCCCAGAGACTATACAAATATTTGTGGAAAGGAATGGAGATCTGACAATAATCAGGTATCCATAAATAGCAATTAAACGTTCTAACAGATACCTAGAGGTGCCTGCATATAACTTTGGGTAACGTGCTCTGGAGACCCCCAAAACCCAGGGTGCTTTGAATGCAATGTCAACTATAAAAAGTCAAGGTATGACCCTGCCCACTTCCTATTCTCACATCTCAATATTGTATATATTATGAGAGGTCTGAAGGTTGCTGCTATATGTTACTATTGTAAATGTAATTAATGTATGAGGACAGGCTTGCCTTTCTTACACGTGGAAAGAAAGTCATTTGTTAAATGCTATACTTTACCACACACACACTATTTTTTATTTTCCTGTGCTCTGTTTTTTAAGCTGGCATTGAAGCTGTGAATGCCACATTCTTTTTCTCATCAATATACTGTACTGAAGAATAAAAGATATATTGTTTTTTTATTGAAGACCATTGCAACATAGTGCTCACAGTCAAAGCGAAGATTTATCATGGGGATAGAATACATACATCACTTGCATGATAGCATTGTCTATATTTTGTGGCATCCAGTTAAAAAGTACCTCATCTGAAATTAATGTAGGTCTACGGTCACCTTCTACAGTGTACACTGGGGTGTGTAAACAAGCCAAAAAAATATATTGTACTGCAACTTGACCTCCTACTTTATGGTATTGGGGAACTCAGGAATGTGGTGCTCCTTTGTCTCCTAGCTGTTCAGCTCACATTAGTTTAATAGCTTTGGGCAGTAAAATGGAAAAAATCATTAAAAACGTAAACTCTATTTCCCCTTAATGTGAAAGTTTTGGCAGGAAAACTAAACTACATAGAAATATAGTCTGCTTTTTTCAAAACACTTGTTTCGATTTATCACATTCCATCTCTTAAAAAACTCTGCAAGTACAGAAAATACCTTTTTATCTCACCAATAATCCAATGAATTCCTAACTTCCTGTAGGAAGACGATTAACACTGTCTCTGATGCACTGAAATCCTAAGCATTAACTGCCCTGCCTGAGTTCTCCTCTGCTGGACTACAGAACACTTTTCTCTTATGTAGATGAGTAGTGGAGACAGTGTAGTCTGTCAGGAAAGAACTCGGTCAGGTTTGACAAATCTGCTAGTGATTTTAGTGCATCAGAGCCACTGTGTTGTCAGCTCAAACAGGCATCTAGGAGCTCATTGGATATCTGGCATGATCAGCAGGCATTTGTCTATACTTGCAGAATTTTTAAGATGAAAAATTGGGGGATATGCATGTATTGCCGAGATGTACTTATTTATTTAAATTTTTTTTGTCTAGGCATAGACCTTTCAAAAGGCCAATTTATTAGAAGATGACACTAAATACCACCTAAAAGCACGACTGAAGTCTCAGATACGTTTTCACGGCACTGAAAATTATTTTTTACAGCAGATCTGAAGTAAGACTTAGGGGTTTATTTACTATAGCTGGAGACTGCAAAATCAGTCTCACTTCTGCAGAGAAACCAATCAGCTTCCAGGTTTTATTGCCAAAGCTTAATTGAACAAGCTGAGCTTAGAAGCTGATTGGTTTGCCTGTAAAAGTGATTTTGCACTTTCTAGCTTTAGTAAATAAATCCCTCAGTGACACCTTAGTTCCAATACATACTAAAAGCTATGGGGTCAATCAGTCGACAGGCATTTATTCTCAGCATGGTCATCATTGTTCTTTGCACTGCCCAAATTAAATTAGCTTCATGGTCTAACTTAACTAATGCAAAAAAACGCAAGTTTGGAAGCCACTAGCAAATACATATGTAATTTATAGATAATAGGTTGATGGTAAAAATCTATTTATTACAAACAAGCATATTTACTGTATATACATTAATGTTTTTTTCAAACTGATTGCATTAATAGACAGCTAATTGATTCCATTATATCAGGGTTGCTAAAAAATAAAAGGTAACTAAAGTTTCTCTATGCTTAGAGCCAAATCAAGCCAACCAAATTTTCATTATGCTGTTAGATGAGAAGGTAAAGATGGACATCTAATAATACAATTCTAGCCATACACACTACGACATATGACTTTTTTTTCTTCTTTTAATATTTTGAAATTTAGCATGTTATGAACAGAGTTGTAACATTTTAATTTGCTAGAGCAGATAATTACTGTTACTTAAATGTGAAAAGTGTTATAATCCTGTTATTTTAAAATTCCAGCCAGTAATAAATATGCCTGTACATTGGTCTTATCTTGGCAGAAAAATTTCATTTTTTGTTCATTTCTATCCAATTACTGTCTGCCATATTGTCTTCATATAAAATCTGCAAGTTAGCTAACATACTGCAACATATTGAACATTTAAAAATGATTGTCAAGCTTGTTATAAATGGCACTAATCAAACTCAGAGAGTAAAATATTTACAAGAGAGATGAAGCCAAAAAGACTTTAATTTAGCTGTCAAGTCTATTTCTATAACTTGATAATGCTGTTAAAAAATAATCTACTTACAGAATGGTGCTGCTTGCTTGCATATCAGAAATGCATTTCCCGTTTTTCAATTGACTATTTTATATAAACACTTGAATAAGAGGTTCAAGGGAGACTAGTCAGATGTATAGGAGAGGCATGGCTGACTAATTGGTGGGTGGCATGTTCCGTAGTCGGCTTTGAGTCACCATTTTATTATTCCACAAAAGTACAGATCTTAATGCAACTCTTTTTCTATAAATACAACCTCCCATCTTTCATCAATATAATTATTGTTGTGCTACTCCATGTCCATGACAAACCGTTATTCAGAGATATGACTGTACAAGACTTTTGTATTCTTCTGTATGGGGTTGTGTAGTCATAATCTGTGTGGTAAAATATCACAAGCTGTTACATTTTATACTTTAAAGACTTGCTTCTATTCCATAAGGAACCTGAGACTTTATATTCAAAGAAGAACTCCAGGAAGCAGCTACCTGTCTTACAGTATATAACTAGCCCAAAACTTTTTTATTTAGTTTTGAATAGAAGAGTTTTGACTGTGGTCATGTTTTACTGCTATCCAGGGGTTCTGTTAGAGAGATTTCCCCTCACTTCCTGTTCTGCTTACAATGATTTCACCAGACAGAAGCTGAGAGTAAATGTCCAACAGTAAAACTTGTCAGGAGCTCTTACCCATCCCCACTCGGTTTAAAACAAATAAAAAAAATGTTTAGGCTGGACATACAATTTAACAAAAAAAAATAAAAAATAGCAACCTTCCCTGTGTGGAAATACTATTTTTGTGTTCTACATAGCTTTAAGAGCCCCTGAGATGCAAAAGATATGCACTCATAATTCCAGTACAGTATGTCTGTATTACTTCCTTTTTCCTGTGTATCTCTGAGGGCCCCCTTATGCTTGCGGTTGAGGGGATGCTAAACATTGGTGGCTGAGGAGCATTTTTACTGCCCCCCTGACCACACCATAAGCCCCCTTTCACACTGGAGGCGTTTTTCAGGCTCTTTAGTGCTAAAAAGTGCCTGAAAAAAGCCTCATCTGCAATACCAGTGTGAAAGCCAGAGTGCTTTCATACTGGGGTGCTGCGCTGGCAGGACATCAAGAAAAGTCCTGCAAGCAGCTTCTTTGGTGTATACATCGCTCCTAAAGTGCCCCTGCCTATTAAAATCAATGGGCAGCACCCTCAAAGCGCCTGCAAAGCGCCTCGACAGCGGCGATTTGTGGGCGACTTTAACTCTTTATTCGGCCACTAGCGGGGATTAAAAGCACCCCGCTAGCACCCAAAAAACCCTGCAAAAACTACGGTAAAGCACGGATGCCCCTGCGCTGGCAGTGTGAAAGGGCTCTTAAAGTGGTTGTTAAGCCACTATCTCATTTTATATCATCCTCTCTGTCAGATAAAAATATATCCTAGTGCCTGTGCTTCATTAAAAAAAAGCCGATTTCTACCTGTTTTAACAACATCTCCCAGCAATCACGTGACTCCAGACTCTCTACTCTCCCCATCTGATAGCTCCAGCTGGTGGGGCTGAGATTCCCCTGCTATCGTCAGCCGGGAAGGAGAGGAGGAGAGAGCCTGGAGTCATGTGATCACTGGGAAAGAATTTTTTTTTTTATAAAGCACTGGCACTAGGATACAGCATTTTATCTGACAAAGGGGACTATATAAAGGTCAGATACATTTGAAGCAGCAGGGAGAGGAGCAGAGCAGCGCTAGTGAGAGCTGACAGGCAGGGAGGGAAGGGGGAGGAGGACAGAGGGAGACAGAAAAGAGCTGCAGATAGCAGCGGATAACGGTGGCACGTAAACTGACCACGGTGTCAGGGCTCAGCAGCCATGATTCACCGTGGTCAGTTTACAGGGGGGAGGGCGGAACCAGGCAGGATCAGCCAGGTATTTTGGGTGTTACAGGGGGCCAAATTACACAGCACAAGCGCTGCATTAGTGTCACTGGTGCCGCTAGGTAGCCAGTTATTTTTTTTAGGTTAACCGCCAGATTTATATAGGTTCATAAATAGGTTTATAGGTCAAGTGCCCCCATTTACAACCTAAATAAAGGTTTTAACCCCCTGATTGCCCCTAGAGTTAACTCTTTCACCAGTGATCACTGTATAAGTGTCACTGGTGAAGCTGGTTAGCCAGTTAGTTATTTAGGTTCCCCGTCAGGTTTTTATGTAGCGTCAGGTACCCCCATATATTACCTAATAAAGGTTTTAACCCCCTGATTGCCCCTAGTTAACCCTTTCACCAGTGATCACTGTATAACTGTTACGAGTGACGCTGGTTAGTTAGTTTGTTTTTTATACTGTCAGGGCACCCGTCATTTATTACCCAATAACGGTTTAACCCCCTGATTGCCCGGCGTGTGATATCAATTATTGAATATAACCAAAATATGGGAGGGGTGGACCTCAATGACCAGTTGTTGGCGCCGTATCTAGTTGCCCGTAAGGCTAGACGCTGGTACAAAAAAGTTTATTTATTTCAATTGGCTTTGCTAAACGCTTATGTGCTATACGGAGCTTCAGGCGGGACTTTACCCTTTCTTGAATTCCAGGAAGAGGTTGTCACAGACCTTCTGTATCCAGACGGTTCTGCACCTCACCATTCCCAACCAAATGCAGTAAGCCGGCTGCATGAGAGGCATTTTCCTTATGCCCTCCCGAGTACCCCTACCCAACGAGCCCCCCCAAGGAAGATGTCGTGTCTCTAGCAAGCGCGGATCAAGGCGTGACACCCGTTATTATTGTCCACGCTGTCCTGACAATCCTGGTCTTTGCATTGGTGAATGTTTTGAACGCTACCACACATTAGTGAAGTTTTAGCGTAGGGTACAGCATTTCACAGGCTAGGATACACTTACACAGGGTCTCCCAAGATGCCCTCGCATTTTGAGACCCGACCGTTACAGTTAGAAATACAGTTACAAAAAAAAAGTGTAAAAAAATAAAAAAAATAAAATAAAAAACATACAAAAAAATAAAAAAAAACCCAAAAAATATAAAAAAAACAAAACAAACATAGTTGTCATTTTATTGTTCTCTCTCTCTCTCTCTCTCTATTCTCTCTCTATTGTTGCTATTTTTTACTGTATTCTATTCTGCAATGTTTTATTATATTTTATCATGCTTGCTTTTCAGGTATGTAATTTTGTTATACTTTTACTGTTTACTGTGTTTTATTGTTAACCATTTTTTTGTTTTCAGGTGCGCCATTCAGCTGCAGCGCGGATTTATTTATCTTGACAGCAACAGCGTTTGCTCCCACGATACATAAAGCCGTGACTCCAGTGCTGTCGGAGGTGATTTCACCACCACAGTTCAAAAAAAGAGCATATATCCCGAAGCATGGGGGCAGCAGGGGCGGAGGAGCGATTTGCTCCTAATGCCACGTACATACGGTCGAAATTCCGACGGAGGCTTGCCCGTGGAAAAGTCCGACCATGTGTACGTGGCATAACTTTTTTGCGGGAGGATGCCCCCATGCTTCGGCATATATATATTTTAGGCACAGGTTGCGTTAAAATTTTTTTTATTTTTTACTATGTTTTTTTTTTTTTTGGTATTTGCTTTGCAGGTATGGTATGGTAAGGTCTTACTGTTATACTGTAATGTTACTTTGTTTTAATGTTAACCATAATTTGCTTAGCAGGTATGCCATTCAGTTGCAGCGCGGATTTATTTATCTTGACAGCAACAGCGTTTGCTCCCACAATACATAAAGCCATGACTCCAACGCTGTAGGAGGTGATTTCACCACCACAGTTAAAAAAAAAAAAACATATATGCTGAAGCATGGGGGCAGCAGGGGCGGAGGAGCGATTGGCTCCTAATGCCGCGTACATACGTTCGAAATTCCGACGGAGGATTGCCCGTGGAAAAGTCCGACCATGTGTACGCGGCATAACTATTGCGGGAGGATGCCCCCATGCTTCGGCATATATAAATGGTGCATGTATGCCCATCATTAGAAGTGGGTGGATGAAGGGAGGTATTCTAATGGTGGGCATACCCACCGATCAATCTCTTTTTTTCGTTCAACCAAGAGGCTGCATGAAAAAAAGATTACAATATATATCCATGTAAAAGCAATTCTAGCGGGTAATTAGCCTTACAAGCAGTGGGAGGGAATGTCCCCCCTCCCAGATATAAACAGCGCCATTGGGAAATTGGGAAAGTGTTTTATCACACCGATCTTGGTGTGGTCAGATGCTTTGAGGGCAGAGGAAAGATCTAGGGTCTAATAGACCCCAATTTTTTTTTCAAAAAAAGAGTACCTGTCACTGCCTATTGCTATCATAGGGGATATTTACATTCCCTGAGATAACAATAAAAATGATAACAAAAAAAAAAATGGAAGGAACAGTTTAAAAATAAAATAAAAGAGCGAAATAAATTAAAAAAACAAAAAATAAAAAAAAATAAAAAGCACCCCTGCCCCCCCTTCTCTTGCGCAAAGGCGAACACAAGCGTAGGTCTGGCGTCATATGTAAACAGCAATTGCACCATGCATGTGAGGTATCACCATGAAGGTCAGATCGAGGGCAGTAATTTTAGCAGTAGACCTCCTCCGTGAATCTAATGTGGTAACCTGTAAAGGCTTTTAAAGGCTTTTAAAGATGTATGTAGTTTGTCACCACTGCGTGTTTGTGCGCAATTTTAAAGCATGTCGTGTTTGGTATCCATGTACTCGGCCTATGATCATCTTTTTTATTTCATCAAAAATTTGAGCAATATAGTGTGTTTTAGTGCATTAAAATAAAAAAAGTGTATTTTTGAGGGGGCGTGGCTAGCCTTGGAGGAAGATGGCTGCTTAATTTGATAGCTCCGTTACCTCACAGCCTTCTTAAGCTCCTGAGGGGTTTTCAACTGAATTCTCCGCTATTCAGAGTATGGGGACAGCCTCCCGAAACAACTCCTCATCACGGTCGAGGTCACGAGAGGTAATAGAGGACTAAACACCTCACAAATACCGGAGACATTCCAGTCACACAGAGCTAACATGGCTGCCGCCTCAGTTACCTCACACACAGCACAAGACATAATACTAGCACCGACTAACTCTAACATGGCGGCAAGTCAGGATACTTCACAACAGCTGACCATACAGGACCTTAGAGTGGTTGCTACAGATATAAAAGGCACCCTTACTGCTGCTATTATCGACCTCCACCATGAATTACAGGCCATTGCGGGAAGGGTTCAAACAATTGAGCAGAAAACACATAGACAGCAGAAAACTATAAATAAAGTCACCAATGTAATTGATAACCATACTGCACAAATGCGGGACATGCAAAGACACTTCGAAGATTTGGACAACCGTGGCAGAAGACATAACTTGCGGGTGAGAGGACTCCCTGAAAATGTGGACAGTTCACAGCTTACCGCCACTGTGTCCGCCCTGTTTAACAGTATTATAGATAAACCCAGCACAGAATCCATAGCGATGGAGAGAATCCATAGAGCACTCAGACCATGTAGTAAGGACTCTGATCCCCCAAGGGATATTATTTGCTACATTAATGATTACCATCTAAAAGGAGGCAATACTTAAACAAGCTAGACTGAAGAGTCCTATAGAATATGAAGGAAACAGAATTTCCATTTATCAAGACCTTTCAGCTATCACCCTCAGACACAGAAGAGATCTGCGTCCCCTGTTAGCAGTGTTACAAGCTAGGAATATTCTTTATCGCTGGAAATTCCTGTTTGCTTTGTCTGCTACCAACCATGGTCGAACGGCAATACTTTGGATTCCAGAAGATCTAGATAACTAGTACCAAATCGGTATGCAGATTATAACAGACAAAACCTATCTCGAGGACCAAATGGAGACGCAAGCTACCCACTTCAGACGCAGAAGATCCCCATCGTCCACAAGAATGGGATCCGATACAGTCCCACAACCTCACTCATACAGTCCAATCTCTGCCCCTCTGCCAAGAAGAGCACCCAGAGACCGTCACTAAAAGTTCTACATTGCCAGAAATCAGTAATGATCTGCCCTACTTCAACATGAACAGTTGTTCATTCTAAATAAAATGTAACTCTAAATTGTATTCTGCGACAACGTGATGAACTCCAAACTCCTCTTTTTTTTTTTTATTTATATTCTGCGACAACGTGATCAAATTCAAACTCCCCCTTTTTTTTTTGTGAGTTCCCATGTAGGAATGGTGAGAACACGTATAAGGGGGGGAAAAAATGAGTTAAAATTGTATTAATGTTTGCAAACTATCTTTAAAAATTATACCATTACTAGTAAAGGTCAATGATACATACATAATTGAACTTTATTATATGTTTATTTGTAGTTTTATCCTTTTCCATTACTTATTTTAGATACATGGTGTCATATAGGTTAATCCTGCCTCTATAGACTTGAGGAAGGTTTTTTTTTTTTTGCTGTGCTAATTAATTTGACTTGTTTACATTTTTAAAGAAAAGACGTTGAATTAATTTATTCTACTATTATCTTATAAATTCTATTAACCATATAGATTAAACGGTCGGATGTAACTTATTATTCTCTTTCTATATGGTACTCAAACTTGAAAAACGTAAGACTGATATGTGAGATTTCTCTCAACTAATTAATCTTAAACATATAAGACAATTGTGAGAAGACTTGATCTCATAAACTGATTACAATGATCATTCACGTAATTTTGACAAACCTATATGACGCCATATTAAATGCTTATATAATTCTCAATTTTATTTCTCTCTATTACCTCATTACACTCCTTTACTATAAAGCATCATATCCCCATCTACAATTGAAGCACATCTTAAACCCCTATCACACTTCACAGATGTGCACTTTAAGGCTGTGAGTCTAATGCCTCGTACACACGTAGGGACTTTTGCCGGCGGACCTAGTCCAGCGGACAATCCCGCGGGACTTTCCAGCTAGGTCCGCTGGACTTTCCGAGGGTGTGGACTTGCCCACACACGCACGGACTTCTCCAGCGGATAATCCGCCGGCCAAAAGTCCGAACGGACTTGCCCACACACGGAGCAGTCCGTTCATTTCGAACGTAACTTCAGGTTACGTAGCTAGCGTAGGCAGTAAATGCCGCCGCGCTAGCTCCGCAAGCTGGCATGGATTTAAAGGGAATCCCCACGCCGAAAAAACGGCGTGGGGGTTCCCCCCAAATCCAAGTCAGACCCTCATCCGAGCACGCAGCCTGGCAGGCCAGGAAAGGGGTGGGGACGAACGAGCGCCCCCCCCCCCCCCTCCTGAGCCGTACCAGGCCGCGTGCCCTCAACATGGGGGGTGCCCTGGGGAAAGGGGGGCCGTGCGCCCCCCCACCCCAAAGCACCTTGTCCCCATGTTGATGAGGACAAGGGCCTCTTCCCGACAACCCTGGCCGTTGGTTGTCGGGGTCTGCGGGCGGGGGCTTATCGGAATCTGGGAGCCCCCTTTAATAAGGGGGCCCCCAGATCCCGGCCCCCCACCCTATGTGAATGAGTATGGGGTACGATGTACCCCTACCCATTCACCTAAGGTGTAAAATGTAAAGTACAAAAACACACACACTTTTGAAAAAATATTTTATTGCACTGCTCCGGGGGTCTTCTTCCGTCTTGGGGGTCTTCTCGCGGACTCCTCCGCTCTCTTCTGCTCTTTTACCTAGCTCTTTCACGAGCGGGGGAAGTCCGGCTACCTTCTTCGTCGTCGCCGCCGTCGTCTGGGGGTCTCGATCCGCCTTCGGGGGTCTTCCGGGGGTCTCTTCTGTTCTTGCGGCGGTCGTCGTCTTCCGCGCCGCCGGCGCCTTCTCCTTCTTCTTGTCCTTCTTCTTGTTCTTCTTCTTCCGATGTTGACCCGTCGCTGTCTCTGCCCGGAATGCCTGTGCCGCTCTGCGCTGAGACTTAATATAGGGACATGGGGGACAGGGTCACATGTTCATGTCACATGGTGACCCCGCCCCCTTGCGATGTCACAGTCCCAGCATCCTCCGGGACTGTGACAACACAAGGGGGCGGGGTCACCATGTGACATGTGCATGTGACCCTGTCCCCCATGTCCCTATATAAGTCTCAGCGCAGAGCGGCACAGGCATTCCGGGCAGAGAGAGCGTCGGGTCAACATTGGAAGAAGAAGGACAAGAAGAAGGAGAAGGCGCCGGCGGCGCGGAAGACGACGACCGCCGCAAGAACAGAAGAGACCCCCGGAAGACCCCCGAAGGCGGATCGAGATCCCCAGACGGCGGCGACGACGAAGAAGGTAGCCGGACTTCCCCCGCTCGTGAAAGAGCTAGGTAAAAGAGCAGAAGAGAGCGGAGGAGTCCGGCGAGAAGACCCCCAAGACGGAAGAAGACCCCCGGAGCAGTGCAATAAACTATTTTTTCAAAAGTGTGGGTGTTTTTTTTTTTTACTTTACATTTTACACCTTAGGTGAATGGGTAGGGGTACATCGTACCCCATACTCATTCACATAGGGTGGGGGGCCGGGATCTGGGGGCCCCCTTATTAAAGGGGGTTCCCAGATTCCGATAAGCCCCCGCCCGCAGACCCCGACAACCAACGGCCAGGGTTGTCGGGAAGAGGCCCTTGTCCTCATCAACATGGGGACAAGGTGCTTTGGGGTGGGGGGGCCGCACGGCCCCCCTTTCCCCAGGGCACCCCCCATGTTGAGGGCACGCGGCCTGGTACGGCTTAGGAGGGGGGGGCGCTCGTTCGTCCCCACCCCTTTCCTGGCCTGCCAGGCTGCGTGCTCGGATGAGGGTCTGACTTGGATTTGGGGGGAACCCCCACGCCGTTTTTTCGGCGTGGGGAGTCCCTTTAAATCCATGCCAGGTCACGGAGCTAGCGCGGCGGCAGTAACTGCCTACGCTAGCTACGTAACCTGAAGTCACGTGCTAAATGAACGGACTTGCCGATGAGCGGCAAGTCCCTTCATTTCAAAAGTCCCGCGGACTTGCCCACTAACGGCGGGATTGTCCGCTGGACTTCCAAGTCCAGCGGATAATTTGAAAACAAAACTTCAAACTTTAGTCCGCCGTACTTTGGCCAAAAAAAGTCCGCCGGCGCCCACACACGAGGGGATTATCCGCTGGACTTCGGTCCAGAGGATAATCCCGCGGGATTGTCCCTTCGTGTGTACGCGGCATAACGGTACTTTCCAAACGAAAAAAAAAAAAAAAAAAAACATAGCTAAAAATAACAACAAATGATAAAAAAGAACAACAACAATACTCCTTGACTATACTCCATCTCAAAAAGTGGTATAGACTTTAAAACTTTTCTTACACAATAGTATATTTACATTATACCACTGCCTATTCCCGGCATTGTTCATAAATTATTAAAATAGGTGAGCAGGATCTCACCTATAGCCGGATTCCCCTGACTTTCCCTATTGTTAACATATATAATACTGCATCTCAGATAAATTTACTTGAATATAATTCTATATATTATAATATTTAATCTTTTGATGATATATACCATCCCATACACTTATACCAACAATGGCTTCATCACAAGTAATACCAGTTCAAACTCAACTTAAACTAATTTCCATAAATGCTAAAGGGTTGAACTTACCGGAAAAGAGATCACAACTACTTTAAATAATGAAACGTAATCAAGCTGATATTATTTTCATCCAAGAGACCCATTTTCGAACTGACTCGATCCCAAAACTAAAAAACATGAATTATCCAGAAACGTATCATTCTACCACTCCGTCATCTAAAACAAAAGGGGTATCTATACTATTGGAAAAAAATTGCCCTCTCCAAATTACTGACACAATGACCGACAACCAAGGCAGATTCTTGTTCCTGAAAGGCTCTTGTAAAGGGAGGAAACTTACTTTAGCAAATATATATGCACCTAATTAATTTATAAAACTGAATTTTAATTCAAAAATTTATTTTAAAACTGACAACCTTCCAAGAAGGCACACTCATTTTAGGAGGTGACTTTAATGTCTCCCTAAATCCACTTTTGGATACTTCTAATGGAAATTCCTCCCAACCATACTCTGCCCTGAAAACAATTAGAATTGAACTACAAACTTTAACGCTCCATGATACATGGTGTACTCTATACCCTGACTGTAAAGATTTTACGTTTTTCTCAATACCCCATGACAAATATTCAAGAATTTACTATTTTTTTTTAACCCAATCAGACCTCCCATTTCTCCAAAAAGCTACCATAGATCCAATGTACCTCTCAGATCACCACCCTGTTTCCATCTCCATATCATTTCCTGAAACACACTCACGTACCAATACCTGGAAACTAGATCATTCTTTACTAACCGACCCCGAAATTCAAAAAGAAATAGAAATAGAAATTTAAAGAACACACTATACAAGATACCCCCCATTATATGGGAGGCACATAAATGTGTAATTAGAGGTATCCTCATTGCTGCAGCAGCCAAAAGAAGGAAACTAAAATTAAAACAATTTCATGATCTGACCAAACAGATACATCAATTAGAAAAAACACATAAACGTTAGCAAGCACTAATGGTACTAAATTCACTTGTAAACGCTAGAAAGACCTTACTAAATTTGCTAGAGAAACAAACAAAACGTAAATTTATTCTGACCCAGAAATCTTATTACGAATTAGGCAATAAAACAGGCAAAATACTGGCAAGAGTATTACAATCTAAAAAATCTTCTCTTATGATCCACTCTTTCTCCGCTACACAGAGACATAAATTGCACTCCACACCATACATAGCAAACTAATTTATGCCATACTATTCCAAGCTATATAATTTACCTAATACACAATCGCCTTCACAAAAAGAGGAAAGAATGCAATTAATTAAGAATTTCCTCAAGAAATATAGCCCTACGCCCATTTCGACAGAACAAGGTCAAAACCTTGATAAACCTCTGAACCAGGAGGAAACACTCCTTGCTCTAAATATGCTAATAGTTGGTAAAAGCCCTGGCCCAGACAGCTTTTTAGTAGGCTATTATAAAACCTTTAAGGATATTTTGACACCTATATTTCTTTCAACATTTAACACATATGAAATGCCCACAATACCCCCAAGAGATCTGTTATCTGCCCACATAACAGTCATCCCTAAGCCTGGCAAAGATTTGCAATTTACCACCAATTACAGACCAATTTCACTACTAAATGTCGACCTAAAATGGTACGCTAAAATATTAGCCGATAAATTGCTCCCTTTACTAAATTGCTCCCTTTACTCCCCCAATTAATACATTTAGACCAAGTGGGTTTTATCCATGGAAGAGAGGCAAGGGATAACACCCTCAAAGCCATTAATATCCAACATTGGCTTGCAAAATCAAAACAAAAGGGATTTTTTTTATCATTGGACGCGGAGAAGGCGTTCGACAGAGTGGCCTGGGATTATATGTCCCAATCTCTATTTCATATTGGTCTTCCAGAACGTATGCTCAATTTCATACTCACATTATATTCTAATCCCACTGCAAAAATAAAAGTGAATGGCCACCTGTCGGATGCCTTCTCCATTTCTAATGGAACACGACAGGGCTGCCCCTTATCTCCCCTCATTTATGTCCTCACATTAGAACCCTTGTTAAGATGCATCAGAGCAAATTCAGATATTAAGGGCATTGACATACAGGACCATTCATACAAAATAGCCGCTTTTGCGGACGATATCCTCTTATTCTTAACGAACCCACTGATAACGATCCCAAACCTCCTCAAAACCCTTGACCATTTCAAACTCATATCTAATCTTAAAATCGCTTTAAATATCTCTCTCACTAAAGACCAATGTACGCAATGCCAAATGAACTTCCCTTTCAAATGGAATAAACAAGCTATTACATATTTGGGTATACAACTAACTGTCCCGATCACCAACTTATACTCTGCAAACTACCTTCCCCTTCTTCAATCCATTTCGGATGATTTAAAAAAATGGTCAATCGGTCTGTTCTCCTAGTTTGGCAGAGTAGCAATAATTAACATGAATATATTGCCAAGACTGTTGTATCTTTTCCAAACAGTCCCGATCAAACCCCACTCAGCTTTTTTTACTACCTATCGTAAAGCCTGCACTAAATTTATTTGGGGCACATCACGCCCAAGAGTAAATTATGACAAACTCACAGCTCCAAAATTGAAAGGAGGAACAGGATTACCTGACATTAAAAAATATCATCACCATTGAAGGGGGCGTGGCCGGAACCCGTGCTGAATGGAGGTGTAGGCACAGAGCTCTCTCCTAGCCCGAAGCTACAGAGCCCAGAAGAGGCGCAAAATGACACAAACCATGGGCGGCTCCAGGGCGACCCGCTCATCTAGATCCCGGGGCACCTCACTGCCCCCACCGGGAACGGCATCCGACCTGAGGGGATACTTTACTCACCCAAGCACCCCGCCGCGTGGAGGGACCAAAATGGCGCCGGCCGGCGCCACAGAGAAGGCCGCAAACCTCCATCCGCGCTCCATCCCGGCACCGGAACACCATCGGGACCCCCAGAGCACACAAAACCGCCACCCAACAGCAGAGGGATCATCCCGGACCCCAGGAGCGGTGAGTCCCCAGTGTGGGCCCACACACAGGCTTGAATCCCCTCACCTTGCACTCCCGGCGGCCATCTTGGGACTCCCACAGAGGCAGACACAGTACACCCAGTGTACAGCAGCCTTCCCCCAGCTACTCCGCACAGCCTCTGACCCGGGAATCAGTGACACACTCAGCAGCTCCCAGTCCCTCTCAGGGGACATGGAGGATTTTCCAGCTCTGCCAAGTCGGGCCCATCAGCTCCCACCTGCTGAGCACCCAGGAACTTTTACCCCCCCCAACACTAAATCTCTACAAGGCCCCTCTTCACCTGGGACATATGAAATCTCAGGCCCACAGGGCCCCAGTCCACCTGGCCCTCAAATGACATCAGCCCTCTCATATGCGCAAGCCAGCAGCTCCCAGCCCCCCTCAGGGGACATGGAGGGTTCTCCAACTCTGCCAGGTCAGGCCCATCAGCTCTTACTTGCTGAGCACCCAGGGACTTTTACCCCCCCAACACTAACTCTCTACCTGGCCCCTCTCCACCTGGGACTTATGAAATGTCAGGCCCACAGGGCCCCAGTTTACAAGGTCCTCAGATGACATCGGCCCTCATACACCCCCCACCTACTCCAAGACGGGCCCTCCATGTCCCACCACAAAGCCCAGACTGGAGCGAACCCTGGGAAGAGCAACCCATACGCCATCCGTCTCCAAACCCCTCATGGAGACCCGGCTGGCAATCCCCGAATTCTCCTGAAAGCAACCACAGTGTACAGGGGAGGGAGCATTACCCCCCCATACCCCCGCAGTGGCAAGTCTATCTTCAAGCAATGCCGACTAAGGATAACTTCAAGCAGCTCATAGAAGACGTGAAAACAACCTGCAGATCGGAGATCCAGACCCTCCAGTCGGGCCTTAAGCACCTAGCGGATAGAGTTGAGATGGCGGAGGAGGAAATCCAAGAAACTAAAATTGAGATACACAGAACCCAACTCCAAGGTTCAGAGCATCGCTCCCTTCTTAGAGACATGCAGCGCCATGTGGAGGACCTGGACAACAGGGGGCGTAGGAACAACATCCGCGTTCGGGGAATCCCAGAAACAGATGGCCCAGAAGATGTCCAGACCACTTTACAATCCCTCTTTAATGACCTAACTGGAAAACCCCTGGCTAACCCCATTGAAATGGACAGAGCACACAGGGCACTGAAACCCAAAGGCACTGACGCCAAACCCCGGGACATTATCTGCAGACTCACGTCATTCCCCCTGAAAGAGGATATCATGAGGCAGGCTCGCCTCGCCCGCAAAGTGACACTTGGAGACCACCACATCCAGCTGTTCCCGGACTTGTCCTGGATCACCCTGCAAAAACGCAGACTGCTTCAACCACTGCTGCGCATCCTACAAGAAGAAAATATCCCCTACCGCTGGGGATTCCCCTTCAGCCTTACCGCCAAACACCAAGGCAAAACAGCGATTCTGAGATATCCGGAGGATTTGGCCCCCTTCTGCAGCACCTTGGAAATTGGAGCCCCCCAGCTCCCAGATTGGGACCTGATAGCAACCACACCCCCACCACCAACGGTTTGGCAGAAAGTCCCCCCACCGAAGCGCTCCAGGGGCCCAGAAAAGTCCCCAAGGGGTCGGCATTCACAGCAGCGCTGAAGACAACTATACCTGCCGAAGCAATACAAACTTCCCTCAGAAACATGCTTGTTTCCTTTCCCTCTTTGGCATCAAACTTCCCAAAGAAGTAACCTGAACAATGGGCCACAAACTTTCATGCCTCCTGGCGCCATGGACACAGACCTGAATCAAATTAAGGGCAAGTCTCTGCAGAGACTTTAGAGAGAGACCTCCCGGACTACTCCTTCCACCCCCCCTACTTTAGTTTAAGCACTTTTGTGTATAAACGGACTGCGCTTTTTTGCAGTTCTAATTTTGGGTTCCCCTGGACCTCTCTAGCTCACCCCTATTGGGCTGGATTGGAGAGATTCATGGGAAGCCGTTCTGACCTAGGCCAGACGGCCTACATAGGTCTGATAATGATGTTACTGTTGTTAAACTATGTTTTTCCTTTATTAACCGCTTCTCGTTCCTTTCTAGCTTTTCTCACCCCCCCTCCTGTCTTTGTCGCCAGCCCACTCGACCACAGATCCTCCCGGACTTCCTCCTGCGCGGTGCCCACCTTGAACCAACGTTTACATCTACGCCAGATAAGTATATATACCCCCCACCCGAGTTCCCATGGCTAAAATTTACTCACTAAATGTCCACGGTCTGAACTCAAACCGTAAAAGGTGTCTGGCGTTGAGGGAGTTCAGGCAGTCAGGGGCAGACGTCATCATGGCGCAGGAAACCCACTTAGATAAAGACGGCTCCTTCGCGTTTGCCTCCAGATACTATAACCAGATTTATCTATCATCAGGACCTCATAAGCGAGCGGGGGTGGCCATTCTGATCAAGCAGGGATCCCCTTTTACATACGCATCCCATTATAGCGACCCTCTGGGCCACTTTTTAATCCTTCGGGGCCTATGGCAGGACAAGGAGATCACACTCTGCACAGTATACGTCCCAAATGTCAGGCAAACGGGGTTCCTAAATAAAGTATTCACCCGCCTATTTCGAGCAGAACACGGGGTGTTGGTGGTGGGAGGGGACTTTAATTTAATTCATTCGACACTCTCGGATCGCCAGGGGCTAGGCTCCAGAGCGCCCACAACTCGGGCACTCAGAGACTCAAAGCTGTTCCGTCAGCTAACTAGGCGATACGCCCTACTGGACGCCTGGAGAGCACTGCACCCTGGTGACCGGCAGTACACTTTCTATTCAGCCCCACATCATACGCACTCCCGTATAGATTACATCTTTGTTAACAATCTCACCCTGAACCTGACCCAGACTGCGCAGATCCGGCCGATTTCGTGGTCAGACCACGCCCCGGTAGAAATAACTTTAGATCTAGGCGTCTGTATTCGCAGGCCCTACAACTGGCGTCTAAACGCGTTTTTACTCCAACACCTCCCCTCAAAAACAGAACTAGTCACTACATTGAAAAATTACATAGAAGAAAACAACACCGGGGAGGTATCCATATCCACAATATGGGAAGCCCACAAGGCAGTGATGAGGGGCAGATGCCTGGCCCTCTCCTCGGCCATGAAAAAGAGCGCACAAGCACTGAAAACGCACACAGAGAGAGAGCTCAAAGCCCATGAAAAACAACTACAAAACAAACCTACGTTAAATCTACTGAAGAAAATCACATCCCTTAGAGCTACCTTAAGCGACCTGGCCTTGGGACAAGTTGAAAAGGCATTAGTCAGATTAAAACAGACCTTTTATGATAAAGGTAATAAAGCCCACACACTACTAGCCAGGAAATTACGGGATAATACCCAGATGTCAACCCCCCACCAAATTAAAAACCGAGCAGGCTCCCTTGTCTCACATCCGAAAGACGTAGTCCAGTCCTTTGCGGAATACTACGAGATCCTCTACAACAATACTGACATCCCTAGCAACCCCCCCTCGCCAGACCTCACCAAACGCATACAACAATATCTCGAACAAAGTGGGATAACCCAGCTTCAAACCACAGATCTAGACTCTCTAAATGCACCAATCACACTGGAAGAACTAGAACAAACCATCAAAGCCCTCCCCAACCACAAGGCCCCAGGCCCAGATGGATTCCCATATGAATACTACAAAGAATTTCTCCCCCAGTTGCTCCCCCATATGTGCAAGTTATTTAACGCCTTCCTACAAGACACCCCAATACCAAGAGATATGCAGAGTTCCTTCATAACAGTAATCCCCAAACCTGGCAAGGACCCCTCCCTGTGTGCCAATTATAGGCCAATCGCCCTTTTAAATTCGGATCTAAAAATCTTTACTAAATTACTGTCCATCCGTCTGAACATGATCCTGCCTTCTTTAATTCATAAAGACCAGGTGGGATTTGTCCCCCTGCGACAGGCGGGAGACAACACCAGGAAAATAATAGACCTGGTGGAGGTGGCGAATAGGGAGGGCAAGCAGTCTTTGTTGCTCAGCCTAGACGCAGAAAAGGCGTTTGATCGCCTGGGATGGCCCTTCCTGTTCGCCACACTTAGTCATATAGGATTTAAGGGACCCTTCTACAGAGCCATTCAACATCTATATTCAAACCCCTCCTCACGGGTAAAAACTCCCTTGGCCCTGTCTTCCCCAATACCAGTGCAGAATGGCACCAGACAAGGGTGCCCACTCTCGCCATTACTATTTGCACTCTGTGTTGAACCACTAGCAGCCACCATCCGCCGGAACCCGGATATTAAGGGAATAACAGTTAGGGATAGGGAATTTAAAATTTCCCTATTTGCAGATGACATAATCCTCTCGCTGACCCAACCTAGGACCTCCCTACCAATCCTCCATGCGGAATTAGAACGCTATGGAGCCCTATCGGGGTATAAAATTAACACATCTAAATCAGAAGCCCTTCCACTTAATACCCCAGAAGAAGAGGTCGAACACTTACGATCTAACTTCCCCTACAGCTGGAAAGCCACCGCTCTAAAATACCTGGGGGTCAATATCACCCCAAAGTATTCCACCCTCTATCAGGAAAACTACCCCCCCCTCTTCCAAAACATTAGAAGCCTCCTACAACAATGGAAAAAACATCACATTTCCCTGTTAGGATGGATTGCAGCAGTGAAAATGACAATCCTCCCGAAACTACTGTACCTCTTCCAAACCCTGCCTGTCCCGGTCCCCAGCGGCCAACTGAAGCAATTACAAACTGAGCTCCTGCAATACGCATGGAACTATAAAAGACACAGGATCCCACGATCAGTGCTGCAGGCGGCTAGGTCAGACGGGGGATTAGCCTTCCCCAACCTTACCCGATACTTTCAGGCGGCGCAACTAAAGGCGATCACCTCCTGGTTCACGCTCAGGTCATATAATAAATGGACCGAAATAGAGAAGTTGTGGCTGGCCCCAATACACCCAAATAGTCTACTGTGGAGTGCAAACGTGGAGGTGGACCCCGCACGGTTACTTGGCCCTATGATGCAGCTGAGAAAGCTATGGCGCAAACTGACGCGTCAACATAAACTGTCCTCGGACAGCTCGCTCCTGACCTCCTTTGCTTGCAATCCCGAAATGCCAGACAGCCTGACCCACCAGATGTCCTCCCCCTGGACTACGAGAAACCTTTTCCACTATGGAAATTTAATAGACCCCCGCACACGTAAACTGAAACCATTCAAGGACCTACAGACCAAATTTGATTTGCCGAATCAAGTATTCTATGGATATCTCCAAATCCGCCACTACGCCTTGACATTCGCACCGAACTTACAATTTTCCCCACCCACACCCTTTGAAAACCTTGTACTAGCAGGCTCGGCCCAGAGAGGCCTGATCTCTGACATTTATAAAATTCTTAACGAATGGCCCACTACAACAAAGGGTAAACATGCATACATGCTTAAGTGGGAAAAGGCACTGGGGGAGGAGATATCCTTGGATCAGTGGAGGTCTATATGGTCCCAAGCATCCAAGAGCTCGATCTGCACGCTCTACAAGGAAAATACATATAAAGTTTTATATTTCTGGTATATGACCCCAGATGTGCTTCATGCCATATATCCGACTAGTTCAGATCGCTGCTGGCGCTGCTTGGGAGCCAGGGGAACACTGTTCCACATTTACTGGGAATGCCCTCAGATAGTCCCCTTTTGGATCTCGGTCCAGCAACTATTGACCCGTCTCCTCGAACAGGTGGTCCCTATCGCCCCTAAATTCTTCCTACTGGGACTAATGCCACTGAAAGCGCCAGCAACACAGAAGAAATTGGTCAGACACGTTCTTACGGCAGCACGCTGCCTGGTGGCATTACACTGGAAACGCCGCTCCCCTCCCCCTGAAGAAGCCCTATATTCTAGGATTAGGGACATAGAGTTAATGGAAAAAATGACAGCGAGAATCAGAGATCATCTGGACGCCCACGACCAGGTCTGGGACCTGTGGCACCGCCGGGAGGAACAAAGAAACCCGGATACTAACGCGGGCTGACGACAAACTACCCAACCCCCCCCCTCCCCCTACTCTCCCCCCCTCTCTTCCCCCCCCACTCCTCTCTTCTCCCCCCCCACTCCCCCCCACTTTTTTTTTTTACCAAATCTTTATTGAAAAAAAAAAAAAAAATATCATCTCTCCCCCAGGGGTGCTTACACTCCCACTCACTTTACAAGTTTCAAGTTAAAAATTTTGTCTGATAGAAACAGGAATAACTTACCAAATAACCTGACTTATACCATGAAGAGCATAAATACCAGATGGAGAGTAACTATGGTATCAGGTAGTAACACAGTGGTGTAAGTTAAGAACATGTGTTTATAATGTACCAGAAAAAAGAACCTCAGAAACATCTTATCTCTCTCATTTATGCTCTCCTTTTTTTAAAAAAAAACATTGAATACTGTACTTAAAATGTATCTGGAATAATACCAAATAAAAACTGTTATTGAAAAAAAATAAAAAAATATCGAGATGGTACAACACACCTCTCAAATTAAATTGAATATTCCCTTCTGTTTCTCCACTGTGATGGAGATGCGGAACAGAATCAGGATCTCTAACACACATATGGTGGTCATGCCCTAAAATCCAATTGTTTTGGAAAGAGGTACACAAACTTATATTTCACATTACTTCTTTTCAAACAGATTATACACCGGCACAATACTTACTTCACTATTCAGCACGATCATCTCAAAAATATTTACGATCACTACCTATGCATATGATCTCAGCTGCAAATATGTGTATCCCTCGCAAATGGCGCTCGCCAGATCCGCCCACTATAAAAGATTGGTTCATTCAAATTAAAAAAAATAGCAGAAATGGAAGACTTAATACACCAAGCTAGAGATTCCCCTTCCAAATTTATCCATTTATGGTCTAGCTGGTTGCAATTCACTAAAACGGATACTTACCTCAAAATCCTCCAATAATATACCCGATTTATTTCAACAATGTACTTACTAAATCTTATGAACCACTCTCTTTGACACTTCTCGGACATAATATTGATAGATTCTAGATATAAGGTTGATATACATAGACAAGTTTCGAGAAGAAATTCATCTTAGAGAAATACAACCCTCTAAATATTAACTGGATCTCAGAAATTTGGATTACACATTATAGTTATTTCTCTCCCTTTTTGCAATCCCCTGATCCCTTTCCCTCACATTCTACTCACTTCAGGATCTGCTAATAAAGGTCATTATCTTCACACATTCTGAGAAACATTGGCTAACAATTCCCTTTTTTCCTTTTCTTTTTATTAGAAATAAATAAATATGCTTATTAAATTTTAGAGCGGCTGGATCCGCATCATTTGTGATCTATTTTACGTATCCCGTAATTCCTCTAAAGGCCTCACAGTGGATTTTTTCATGGCTCCATTGTGATACGTAACAACTGACAAGATTCCCATTACACCTCTTTCAATTGATCTCATATATAACCCCCACCCAACCACAGATAGATCCCACTTGGGTAGGTTGGGACGATAAGAAATTAATAATATAATGTGCTACATTATTTGGCAAAAGGTAACATTACTTTAATACAAAGTTAAGTTTGTCTTTTAAGGATATGGGATAGGGATTATACGACTTAACCATTTATAATATGAAGCTCTGTATCCTTCTGAGACAAACATGTGTAAACACCATATGAACTTGGAAGATCAACATGAACGCCAAGAATATATCTGTGCATATTGAAAGAATAATTTATTTGTTACGTGTTCCGTTTCTTATTTATACAGGAATGGACATTTATTTATATTTTTTATTTTTCATCACTTTACATTTTCTAAATGTTACTTTTGCTTTAACCACTTGACCACTGGGCAGTTAAACCCCCTTCCTAACCAGACCAATTTTCAGCTTTCGGTGCTGTCACACTTTGAATGACAATTACTCCGTCATGCAACACTGTACCCAAATTAATTTTGTGTCCTTTTTTTCCCACAAATAGAGCTTTCTTTTGGTGGTATTTAATCACCGCTGGGTTTTTTATCTTTTGCGCTATAAATCAAAAAATACTGAAAATTCGATAAAAAAAAAAATTCTTTGTTTCTATTAAAAATTATTGCAGAGTATTGGCGAGTATTGGCGAGTATTGGCGAGTATTGGCAGAGTATTGGCGAGTATTAGCAGAGTATTGGCGAGAATTGGCAGAGTATCGGCGAGTATTGGCAGAGTATTGGCGAGTATTGGCAAGTATTGGCAGAGTATTACAGTGTTGCACAGTATTGGTAGAGTATTGCACAGTGGTGGCAGAGCATTGCACAGTGGTTGCAGAGCATTGCAGTGGTGGCAGAGCATTGCACAGTGGTGGCAGAGCATTGCACAGTGGTTGTAGAGCATTGCACAGTGGTTGCAGAGCATTGCACAGTGGTTGCAGAGTATTGCACAGTGGTGGCAGAGCATTGCACAGTGGTGGCAGAGCATTGCACAGTGGTGGCAGAGTATTGCACAGTGGTTGCAGAGCATTGCACAGTGGTGGCAGAGTATTGCACAGTGGTGGCAGTGTATTGACCAGCGCTGTGGGCACTACACATCCAGCCCACATCGCTGGTCCCGTCTCTCCCCCTCTCCCCTCTCTGTACCGATCGGTACAGAGAGGGGAGGGAGGAACCAGCGTCATGACGTGACGCCGGTTTGTGTACATGTGATCGCTCCGTCATTTGACGGAGCGATCACGTGGTAAACGGCGCTATCAGCGGCTGTTTACCGTGATCCGTGATGCGCCGGGTCCTCGGGACCCGGTGGTCACGGATGTTCCCGGGTGCGCGCCCCAGGGGGCGCACGGGAGCAAGTTTCTGGGAGGACGTCCGTAGGACGTCCACTTAGAACAAGCCGACCGTGCTGTAGACGTCTTTCGACTATAGCACGGTCGGCATGTGGTTAATATAGTCATTAGCACTTTCTGGAAACAAATGTTTCTATTATTATTCGTCTTACTATATACCCAGAAATTCTAATTCACTTATGTATACCAACATATGCAATTGTTTGTCCCGTATTGCCTTTGTATTTTTCTCTCATAAAATTCAATAAATATTACTTGGAAAAAAAAAAGTGTATTTTTTCCCCAAAAATGCGTTTGAAAAATCGCTGCGCAAATACTGTGGGGAAAAAAAATGCAACACCCACCATTTTAATAGGGCCTTTGCTTTAACAATATATATAGTCTTTGGGGGTTCAACATAATTTTCTTGCAAAAAAAAAAAAAGTTTTCATGTAAACAAAAAGTGTCAGAAAGGGCTTTGTCTTCAAGTGGTTAGAAGAGTGGGTGATGTGTGACATAAGCTTCTAAATGTTGTGCATAAAATGCCAGGACAGTCCAAACCCCCCCCCCCCCCCAAATGACCCCATTTTGGAAAGTAGACACCCCAAGCTATTTGCTGAGAGGCATGTTGAGCCCATTAAATATTTTTTTTTTTGTCCCAAGAGATTGAATAATGAAAAAAATATATATATATATTTTTACAAAAAGTTGTCACTAAATGATATATTGCTCAAACATGTCATGGGCATATGTGGAATTACACCCCAAAATACATTCTGTTGCTTCTCCTGAGTACGGGGATACCACATGTGTGAGACTTTTTGGGAGCCTAGCTGCGTACGGGACCCCAAAAACCAATCACCGCCTTCAGGCTTTCTAAGGGTGTAATTTTTTTATTTCACTCCTCACTGCCAATCACAGTTTCGGAGGCCATGGAATGCCCAGATGGCACAAACCGCCCCAAATGATCCCATTTTGGAAAGTAGACACCCTAAGCGATTTGCTGAGAGGTATGGTGAGTATTTTGCAGATCTCACTTTTTGTCACAAAGTTTTGAAAATAGAAAAAAATAATGTTTTTTCCTTTACTTTCTTCATTTTCAAAAACAAATGAGAGCTGTAAAATACTCACCATGCCTCTCAACAAATAGCTTGGGGTGTCTACTTTCCAAAATGGGGTCATTTGGGGGGGTTTTGTGCTATTTTGGCATTTTATGGCCTTCGAAACTGTGATAGGAAGTGAGGAGGGAAATCAAAAATTTGCACCCTTAGAAATCCTGAAGGCGGTGATTGGTTTTCCGGGTGCCGTACAGGGCACAGTGGTGGCAGAGTATTGCACAGTGGTTGCAGAGCATTGCACAGTGGTGGCAGAGTATTGCACAGTGGTGGCAGTGTATTGACCAGCGCTGTGGGCACTACACATCCAGCCCACATCGCTGGTCCCGTCTCTCCCCCTCTCCCCTCTCTTTACCGATCGGTACAGAGAGGGGAGGGAGGAACCAGCGTCATGACGTGACGCCGGTTTGTGTACATGTGATCGCTCCATCATTTGACTGAGCGATCACGTGGTAAACGGCGCTATCAGCGGCTGTTTACCGTGATCTGTGATGCGCCGGGTCCTCGGGACCCGGCGGTCACAGATGTTCCTGAGTGCGCGCCCTAGGGGGCGCGCGGGAGCAAGTTTCTGGGAGGACGTCCATAGGACGTCCACTTAGAACAAGCCGACCGCGCTGTAGACGTCTTTCGACTATAGCGCGGTCGGCATGTGGTTAATATAGTCATTAGCACTTTCTGGAAACAAATATTTCTATTATTATTCGTCTTACTAAATACCCAGAAATTCTAATTCACTTATGTATACCAACATATGCAATTGTTTGTTCCGTATTGCCTTTGTATTTTTCTCTCATAAAATTCAATAAATATTACTTGGAAAAAAAAAAGTGTATTTTTTCCCCAAAAATGCGTTTGAAAAATCGCTGCGCAAATACTGTGGGGGAAAAATGACCCCAAATGACCCCATTTTGGAAAGTAGACACCCCAAGCTATTTGCTGAGAGGCATGTTGAGCCCATTAAAATATTTTTTTTTGTCCCAAGAGATTGAATAATGAAAAAAAAATATATATATATTTTTTACAAAAAGTTGTCACTAAATGATATATTGCTCAAACATGTCATGGGCATATGTGGAATTACACCCCAAAATACATTCTGTTGCTTCTCCTGAGTACGGGGATACCACATGTGTGAGACTTTTTGGGAGCCTAGCTGCGTACGGGACCCCAAAAACCAAGCACCGCCTTCAGGCTTTCTAAGGGTGTAATTTTTTTATTTCACTCCTCACTGCCAATGACAGTTTCGGAGGCCATGGAATGCCCAGATGGCACAAACCGCCCCAAATGACCCCATTTTGGAAAGTAGACACCCCAAGCGATTTGCTGAGAGGTATGGTGAGTATTTTGCAGATCTCACTTTTTGTCACAAAGTTTTGAAAATAGAAAAAAATAATGTTTTTTCCTTTACTTTCTTCATTTTCAAAAACAAATGAGAGCTGTAAAATACTCACCATGCCTCTCAACGAATAGCTTGGGGTGTCTACTTTCCAAAATTGGGTCATTTGGGGGGGTTTTGTGATATTTTGGCATTTTATGGACTTCGAAACTGTGATAGGAAGTGAGGAGGGAAATCAAAAATTTGCACCCTTAGAAATCCTGAAGGCGGTGATTGGTTTTCCGGGTGCCGTACAGGGCTAGGCTTCCAAAAAGTCCCACACATGTGGTATCCCTGTACTCAGGAGAAGCAGCAAAATGTATTTTGGGGTGCAATTCCACATATAACCATGGCACGTGTGAGCAATATATCATTTAGCGACAACTTTTTGTAAAACATTATTTTTTTTTTTTGTCTTTATTCAATCACTTGGGAAAAAAAAAATATTAAATGGGCTCAACATGCCTCTCAGCAAATAGCTTGGGATGTCTACTTTCCAAAATGGGGTCATTTGGGGGGGGGGGGGTTGTGCCATCTTGGCATTTTATGGCCTTCAAAACTGTGATAGGTAGTGAGGAGTGAAATCAACAATGAATGCCCTTAGAAATCTTGATGGCGGTGCTTGGTTTTCGGGGTCCCGTATGCAGATAGGCTCCCAAAAAGAAAAGTGGTATCCCCGTACTCGGGAGAAGCAGCAGAATGTATTTTGGGGTGTAATTCCACATATGCCCATGGCATGTGTGGGCAATATATCATTTAGTGACAACTTTGGGCAAAAAAAATAAAAAGTTTGTAATATTCCCGCAACTTGTGGCAAAATATAAAATATTCCATGGACTCAACATGCCTCTCAAAAAATAGCTTTGGGTGTCTACTTTCCAAAATTGGGTCATTTTGGGGGGGGGGGGGGGGGTTTGTGCTATTTTTGGCATTTTATGGCCTTCGAAACTGTGATAGGTAGTGAGGAGTGAAATCAAAAATTTGCACCCTTAGAAATCCTGAAGGCGGTGATTGGTTTCGGGGCCCTGTACGCGGCTAGGCTCCCAAAAAGTCCCACACATGTGGTATCCCGTACTCAGGAGAAGCAGCAAAATGTATTTTGGGGTGCAATTCAACATATAACCATGGCATGTGTGAGCAATATATCATTTAATGACAACTTTTTGAAAAAGGTTTTTTTTTTTTGTCTTTATTCAATCACTTGGGACTAAAAAAAAAAAAAAATATTCAATGGGCTCAACATGCCTCTCAGCAAATAGCTTGGGGTGTCTACTTTCCAAAATGGGGTCATTTGGGGGGGGGGGGTTACTGCTTTGCCATTTTAGCTCCTCAAGAAATTAGATAGGCAGTCATAAATTAAAAGCTGTGTAGATTCCAGAATTTTTTTTTTTTACTAAAGACATGTGGCTGAATACATTTTGGCCCAAATGTTTGACTAAAATTTAGTTTATTTGATTTTTCTTATAACAAAAAGTAGAAAATATCTTTTTTTTTTTCCAAACTTTCGGTCTTTTTCCATTTATATCACAAAAAATAAAAATCACAGAGGCAATCAAATACCATCAAAAGAAAGCTCTATTTGTGGGAAGAAAAGGAAGCAAATTTTGTTTGGTTACAACATTGCATGACCGCGCAATTACCAGTTAAAGCAAAGCAAAAAGACCTCTGGTCCTTAGGCTGACAATTGGTTCGGGGCTGAAGTTTTTTTTAGGTTAACAAACGCTTTAAGCTGCAAAGGAAACCAGATGGGTTGTACACATGTCTCTGCTGAAATTGCTTGCCTCACCGCTGAGACAAGGGTTATGCACCCTTACACGTTCGGTGGGTAGTATCCATTCAAGGGAATTGGGCCAACTGAAACTGCCATGCAACCGTGTACAATGCATGCAGTTGCGGCACAGTGGTGTGGGCTTTTCAGGGTTAAAACCGGAGGTCACGAGGTGACATATCTCACAGCTTCCCAAATGGCATCTGCTGCTAGTGTAAACTTAGCCTGAGTCATCCAAAACAGATAAAGCCTGGCATCCTTTGTTTGCCCACATACATTTTTGTCACTCAGTGGTGGAATGGAGAAAGTATATAATGTGCAACACTAAATAGTAAAAAACAATGCCTTTGAAGTGCTGGAACTCTCATAGCTTCTTTCCCCTTCACTGTGAAAAAACATTGTTTGCCAGGGAACCATATTGCATATTAAGGTACAAACATTTTTCCTAAAGGTCTATAAAATAATTGTAATTGTGCCTTAACATACAATATTTGAGTATACATCAGTTTCCTAGCATTCTGACAAATATATATATTGGTCTTACTACTTACAGTCTAAACATTAGAAGACTCAAGAAAATTGCATTAAGTGGGGTCATATTTTCATTAAGGTTACAGAAACACAGTGGGTCTAAAAAAAAACATTGATAGTGATGGAATAACGGAAAATTGAATACTCACCTTTCCGTAATTTTCCTTTCCTGGTGCCTACCCATGGCAGCATACCAATGGTTAATGGCTCCGCCCCGATTAACCCACAGGGCCACGTAACTCTATAAAAGAAAGAGTTACTCCCCTCCTCAGGTATTCTTGTAACTAGTCTTCAGAACATTAAGGATTATTGAAGGGAGGGTGTATGCTGCCATGGGTAGGCACCAGGAAAGGAAAATTACGGAAAGGTGAGTATTCAATTTTCCGTTTTCCTGGTGCCTCCATGGCAGCATACCAATGGTAAATAACTCGCTTACAGGGAGGGTACTGCAATAATAATTTTTTTAAAGACTTTACAGAGTTGATATTTCTAAGGTCTTTCTCCCAAAGTCTCGGGAGGTGAAGACTGCTGGATCTAGGCTATAGTGCGACATGAAGGTGTTGAAGGATGACCAACAAATTGTCTCAGGGGAGACGCGCGCCAAAGCTGCCCAGGAAGAGGCCATTCCCCGCGTCGAGTGAGCATTCACCGCAACTGGGACTGGGAGACCACTAGCCCGATAAGCCCTCTGAATTAGATTCACGATCCAGCTGGCCATTCCTTTCCTTGCCCCCTTGGGAATAACGAACAGACGTTGATCCTTGCGTAAATGCTGTGTCAACTCCAAATAACGCCTCAGGGACTCATGTAGTTTAGAAGAGGTTGGATCTTCTCCGAAGGCCGGGAGAACCCATTCTTGATTAAGATGTTAAACTGATGGTACCTTCGGGACAAACTGGTGAATAGGCTTCAGAACCACCCGTCTGGGAAAAACGTGACGTAAGGTTCTCTAGCTCCCAGTGCCTAAATTTCTGATACTCTGCATCCTGATGTGATGGCGATCAAAAAGTCGTTTTCCAGGCAATATCCTCCAATGCACATTCTTCAGTGGGTGCGAAGGGTGGACTGGCTAAGACGTTGAGGACAACTGTCAGATCCCACTTGGGGTAAAGCGTTCTCCTGGGAGGACATAACTTTAGCATTGCTTTTAGGAAACGGTCTACTAGGGGCTCCAGTGCCCAGCGTGTGTCTGTTAAGACTGATAAGGCCGAAACCTGAACTTTCAGCGTGTTAAGACCTAAGCCTAGGTCCAGGCCCGACTGCAAGAAGAGTAGAATATTGTGAACTCCAGGATCCAGTGGATTGAACTGGCTGGATTCAGCAAGCTGGGTGAATTTCTTCCATACGCTGTAGTAGGTGGCATTGGTAGATGACTTCCTGGCTTGCAATAAGGTCTGTACAACTTTATGTGAGCACCCTAGGCTGCCCAGTCTCTTCTGCTCAAGTCCAGGATCTCCGGATGCGGGTGGAAGAAGTCGCCTTGAGATAGGAGGTTGTCTGAGTGGGGAAGCGGGAGTGGATTGCGCAAAGTCATCTTGATTAGAAGTGGAAACCATGGTCTCCTCGGCCAGTATGGGATGACTGCCAGGATAGTGACTTTTTCTAATGTCAGCCGCTGGAGGAACCTCAGTATCAGGGGAACCGGAAGAAATGCATACCCCTTCTGGAAGTTCCAGGGCTGGATCAGGGCATCCACCCCTGCTGACCTTGGAGATGGGAACCTCGTAAAAAAACAGAGGAGTCTTGCCGTTAAGCAGGGAGGTGAAAAGATCTATCTAGGGAGTGGCCCACTGTTGGCATATCCAGCGGAAGACTTGCGGATTCAGTGACCACTCGATGTTGTTGTTGAAGGACCTTACGAGGCGATCGGCTAGCTGATTCTCGGGGGCTGGGATGTAAGCGGCCCGGAAATCGATCAAGTTGTTCTCGGCCCAGGATATAATTGGGGCTACCTCGCTGGCTAGGAACCTGCGCATTCCCCCTGGGTTCAGAACATAGGCCACTGCCGCTCTGTTTTCCATCTGGAGCAATATGGACCTGCCCCTGAGCAGTGGGGCCAGATGTAAGATTGCCATCCATGCTGCCCTTAACTCTAGGATGTTGGAAATCATCCCTTCTGCATTGAATCGCCACCTCTCTTGCACTAGCTGGTCTTGGAAGTGTGCCCCCCATCCTAGCTGACTTGCATCCGAAGTAAGGACGGACCATGAGATGGGCCCCAGGGAACGGTGAACAAGAAGGTTGGGTGGTCTTGTCCACCACCAGGGCTGGACTTCATTGAAAAGGTGATGAATATTAATTGTCCCAGGTGCTTCCTTCTCCACTGCGCCAGAAACCCCGCCTGGAAGTCTCGCAGGTGCCACCTGGCCCACTTCACCATTGGTATACAGGATGAAAGGGACCCTAGGAGGCTCAGACAATCTGATGCTGACATAGAGTGACTTCCTTACGCCTGCTTCACCTTCTGGATCAAAATCGGGATCTTTTCTGGTGGAAGAGACACAGCCTTCTCTGGGGTATTGAATAGAGATCCCAGGTATGTCATCTTCTGGGTAGGCCTCAACTGACTCTTTGCATAGTTGATAAGCCACCCGAAACTGGACAAAGTGTTCAGGACTAGCTGCACCTGTGCCTCCAGAGTTTCTCTGTGTTGAGACAGGATTAGGATGTCGTCCAGGTAATGCAGGACCCTGACCCCTTTGTCCCGGAGGGGGGCCAGGATGGACACTAAAACCTTGGTGAAAGTCCTGGGAGCTGATGAAATTCCAAATGGGAGACATTGGAACTGGAGGCGCAGACTGCCCACTTTGAACCGGAGAAATGGCTGAAAATGATGGTGGATGGGGATGTGAAGGTACGCATCCTGAAGGTCTATAGAGACCATCCAATCCCCTGGCTGTACTGACAGATCTACTGTGCTCAGGGATTCCATCTTGAAATGCTCTACCTGTATGTAACGTTTTAGCCTCTTCAGGTCCAGAACAGGCCTCCAACCTCCTCATTTCTTGGGGACTAAAAAGATTGGGGAATAGAACCCAGAGTGACTTTCCGAGTCGGGAACTGGCAGAACTGCCCGTTGGTGAAGGAGTATTTGGATATATTGAAAGAGGACCTGTCTCTTTTCTCGGGAGGTCAGATTCTTAGTGGGCTGGAAAGAAAAAAAGGTGGATCTCCAGAAGTGTCCTTGCTGGACCGTGGAGGTTGCCCATGGGTCCGTGCGACTTTCCACCCACTTTTGGGTGGGAAAGGAGTCAAGAAGACTTCTGGCGCTCAAACGTTAAAGTTGAGGCCTTAGGTTTTCCCAATTTAAGGAAAGTGGCTTGTGAGCCCTCCAGCCCCTTCTGTACTCCTTACCGGGACGGTATGATCTAGCATCCCTAGAACTTTGCTGAGTGGCTGGTCGCGAAGTGAATCTCCTTTTCCTACTCCTATCCTGAGGGATAAGGCCACTTATGACCCGAGTAATGGCAGTGTCCATCTTTTCGCCGAACAGGGCCTTACTATCGTATGGGATGCGACACCATGACTGCTTTGAAGATGGGTCTGCTGACCATGGCTTTAGCCATAATGCTCTTCTGGCTGTGATGGAGTAAAGCATATCCCTGGAGGAGCACCTCAGAATATCGATGGCCGCTTCCGCCATAAAATCAGAGGCCAGTTTTAATTCATCTAGTGCTTTGATGATTCTGTCTGGATCTAGGCCCCGCCTGAGGGCCGTCTCGATATTGTCCGCCCTGAGGTGATTCAGTTCGCATAGGTAGCGCTATACAAGTCATTCATTCATTCATTCATATTTTAGTGGCTCTGGAGACCAAGGATAGTGCCACTGCTGGTTTGCATGCTCCCCCTGTCGCTTTTTTAAGATCTGAGTCGATCCTGCGATACAGGGGGTCCCTGAAAGAGACTGCATCCTCTAACGGCAGCGTTGTGTTCCTGGCTAAACGCATGACGAATGCGTCCGCAGTTGGTACGGAGTCAAAGAGTTGGGCGTCTGCCTCTGCCAGCGGATAAAGCTTGAGAAGCCGGTTGTAGGCGACGGGTCTCTTGTCCACCTTCCACCACTCATCTGTCACCACTTCCTTAATTTCATCCATCAGAGGGAAATTTGCAACCTTTTTGGTCAGGTGAGGAAAATATTTTTTTTTTTTTTGGTTTTGGAGGGAGGCTCCGGGTCTTCCTCCCACTGAATCGCATCTTTTACTGCGGTAATAAATGGATTCACAAAGGCAAAATCAAATACTGATGAGTTTTCCTCAGCTGTACCTTTGAAACATGTTGGGGTGATCTCTGACTGCTGCGGGAAGCATGCGCAGAGGATGAGTGTGAGTGACCTCTTGACCTATCGGCAGAGTCTCTGTGGGAAGATCTTCGAGATAATTCTCGGTGCGGGCTGTGGAAATAAAAGCACAGAGATATTTCCAAAAGCCCAGAGAAAACTCTTTTTAAAACTTACCTTTGTTGCAGCCCTTACCTAGTGGAGTGTTTGAGGACAGGAAAAAGAATACCTGAGGAGGGGAGTAACTCTTTCTTTTATAGAGTTACGTGGTCCTGTGGGTTAATCGGGGCGGAGCCATTAACCATTGGTATGCTGCCATGGAGGCACCAGGAAAGTAAAGTGTACAACATTATACTAGTGTGCCAAATAAACAATGAATAGCAATTTATATTCCTGTGGAATGCAATATATGCTTCCGAAAAGGCAAAATCTCTATTTGCAACATATTGCATTAATGTGGCAATATGTGGTACATTTCATAGGAAAGATTGCATATATTTTGGCCACAGAGAATAATTCATTAGTGCGCCAAGCAGTAGGTGGCACAGGACACCTTAATAACTATCATCAATGCATCACAACAGATAATTTGTCATAATTTTTTTGAAACTGTTTCACATGTAGTTTTCCTGTCACGATTTTGTACTCTGTGCTTGGATTATCAGAGCCAGTGTCCACCTAGTTTTTGACTTAGCCATTATATTGTATATATGGACACAGCAAGGCTGACAAATTGCACGACTGACCTAAAATGTATGATAACCACATAAATGGGCAGCAAGATGACATCAGTGTTCCTTGGCACTATTGGAGCTGTTTTCCATAATATTGACAACATAGGATGGGTGATACATCCATTTAACCACTTTCAGACCGGACCAATTTGCAGCCAAAGGACCAGGCCCCTTTTTGCGATTCGGCACTGCGTCGCTTTAACTGACAATTGCGCGGTCGTGCGACGTGGCTCCCAAACAAAATTGACGTCCTTTTTTTCTCACAAATAGAGCTTTCTTTTGGTGGTATTTGATCGCCCCTGCGGTTTTTATTTTTTGCGCTATAAACAAAAATAGAGCGACAATTTTGAAAAAAATGCATTATTTTTTACTTTTTGCTATAATAAATATCCCCAAAAAATATATTAAAAAACATTTTTTTTCCTCAGTTTAGGCCGATACGTATTCTTCTACATATTTTTGGTAAAAAAAACGCAATAAGCGATTATTGATCGGTTTGCGCAGAAGTTATAGCGTTTACAAGATAGGGGATAGTTTTATAGCATTTTTATTAATAATTTTTTTTTTATTAGTAATGGCGGAGATCTGCGATTTTTTTTGTGACTGCGACATTATGGCGGACACATCGGACATTTTTGACACATTTTTGGGACCATTGTCATTTTTTACAGCAATTAATGCTATTTAAATGCATTGATTCCTGTAAAAATGACACTGGCAGTTTAGGGGTTAACCACAAGGTGGCAGTGTAGGGGTTAAGTAGGCCTAGGGGTGTGTTTCTTACTGTGGGGGGGGCGTGGCTGTCAGCTAGTGAATGCTGATCTCTGCTCCAATCACAGGGAGCAGAGATCGGCATCACTAGTTGCTAGGCAGAACGGGGAGATGCTGTTTATCTCGGCATCTCCCCGTTCAGCCGTCCCGTGAGACGATCGCGGATGTCCCCGCGGCGATCGAGTCTGCGGGGACCGCGATCGGACTCACGGGGGGTCCCGACCGGCGCGGGAGCGCGCTGCTCCCGGCGCGCTCCCGATGGCACGGACAGGCAGAAAGGAGGGACTTATATATACGCCCTCCTGCCTGTACGTGCCATTCTGTCGATGTACATCTGTGTGCGCCGGTCGGGAAGTGGTTAAAGAAGCCTCTTGAACAAAAAGTGCAGAACAAATTTAATAGTGCAGATTGAAACACAGATGGACCTACCAGATACAGATGGACCAGCATAAATCACAAAAGCAGTGAGCTTCTAAATGTTCTCAACAAATGCCTCATTCATGGAATGTGAAGTGACCACAGAGGGGAGATAATGACAATTCATCTATACGAGATACTGTGTATATATATATATATATATATATATATATATATATATATATATACACACACACACACACACATATACACATACACACACACACACACACACACACAGTATCTCACAGAAGTGAGTACACCCCTCACATTTTTGTAAATATTTTATTATATCTTTTCATGTAACAACACTGAAGAAATTATACTTTGCTACAATGTAAAGTAGTGAGTGTACAGCTTGTATAACAATGTAAGTTTTCTGTCCCCTCAAAATAACTCAACACACAGCCATTAATGTCTAAACTGCTGGCAACAAAAGTGAGTAAAACCCTAAGTCAAAATGTCCAAATTGGGGGGCACAAAGTGTCCATATTTTGTGTGGCCACCATTATTTTCCAGCACTGCCTTAACCCTCTTGGGCATGGAGTTCACCAGAGCTTCACAGGAACCAAATAAGTTTATCTTGGTCTCCTCAGACCACAGGACATGGTTCCAGTAATTCATGTCCTTAGTCTGCTTCTCTTCGGTAAACTGTTTGCGGGCTTTCTTGTGCATTATCTTTAGAAGAGGCTTCTTTTTTCTGGGAAGACAGCCATGTAGACCAATTTGATGCAATGTGCAGCGTATGGTCTGAGCACTGACAGGCTGACCCCCTAATCCTTTAACCTCTGCAGCAATGCTGGCAGCACTCATACATCTATTTCCCAAAGACAACCTCTGGATATGATGCTGAGCATGTGCACTCAACTTCTGTCCTGTTAAACCGCTATATGGTTTTGGCCACCTTGCGTCAGCTTGGTTTCAGGGTCTTGGCAATTTTCTTATAGCCTAGGCCATCTTTATGTAGAGCAACAAATCTTTTTTTCAGATCCTCAGCGTGTTCTTTGCCATGAGGGTCCATAACACCAAATTTAACACACTCCCCATTTACACCTTAGACCTTGTAATACTACCGAGTCACACACAGGGAGGAACAATGGCTAATTGGGCCCAATGTGGACATTTTCACTTAGGAGTGTACTCACTTTTGTTGCAAGCAGTTTAGACATTAATGGCTGTGTGTTGAGTTATTTTGAGAGGACAGCAAATTTACACTGTTATACAAGCTGTACACTCACTACTTTACATTTTAGCAAAGTGAAATTTCTTCAGTGTTGTCACATGAAAAGATATAATAAAATATTTACAAAAATGAGACAACCTCTGGATATGACGCTGAGCATGTGCACTCAACTTCTTTGGTCGATCATGGCAAGGCCTGTTCTGTGTGGGACCTGTCCTGTTAAACCGCTGTATGGTCTTGGCCTCCGTTCTGCAGCTCAGTTTCAGGGTCTTGGCAATCTTCTTATAGCCTAGGCCATCTTTATATAGAGCAACAATTCTTTTTTTTCAGATCCTCAGAGAGTTCTTTTCCATGAGGTGCCATGTTGAACTTTCAGTGACCAGTATGAGAGCGTGAGAGCGATAACACCAAATTTAACACACCTGCTCCTCATTCACACCTGAGACCTTGTAACACTAAAGAGTCACATGACAACGGGGAGAGAAAATGGCTAATTGGGCCCAATTTGGACATTTTCACTAAGCCCCCGTACACACGGTCGGAAATTCAGACGGAAAATGTTCGATCGGAACATGTTGTCGGAAAATCTGCCCGTGTGTGAGCTCCATCTGACTTTGCTAGTAAAAGAGCTGGAAGAAGAAAGCGGAGGCCTGGCAAGAAGAACCGAAGAGTGGGACAAGACCCCCGAAGTCAGAAGAAGACCCCCGGACGGCGACGAAGGAGAAAGCCAGGCTCCTCCGCTAGTAAAAGAGCTAGTAAAAGAGCAGAAGATAGCGGAGGAGTCCGGTGAGAAGACCCCCGAAGACGGAAGAAGAGAAGACCCCCAGAGCTGTCTAATAAAATATATTTTAAAAACCTGTGTTGTGTTTTTTTATGTACACTTTTTTTCCCCAGGTGAATGGGTAGGGGTACATGTTACTCCATACTCCTTCACATAGGGTGGGGGGGCCGGAATCTGGGGCCCCCTTATTAAAGGGGGCTCCCGGATTTCGATAAGCCCCCTGCCCGCAGACCCCGACAACCAACGGCCAAGGTTGTCGGGAAGAGGCCCTTGTCCTCCTCAACAAGGTGCTTTGGGGTGGGGGGACGCAGGGCCCCCCTCCCCAAAGCACCCCCCATGTTGAGGGCACGCGACCTGGTACAGCTCGCTCACTCGTCCCCACCCCCTTTCCTGACCGGCCACGCTGCGTGCTCGGATTAGGGTCTGATATGTATTTGGGGGGAAACCCAAGCCATTTTTTCGGCATAGGGATTCCCCTTTAAATCCATACCAGGTGACGGGGCTAGCAAGGTGTCAATCTCGCCGATGGAGGCGACGGCATTGACTTCCTTTCCTAGACCCGTCTACCTGGAGTCACGTTCTAAATGAACGGACTTTACTCCGCGTGTGGGCAAGTCCGTTCATTTTAAAAGTCCGGCGGATCTAGTCTGCCGGAAAAGTCCGGGCGTGTGTGGGCAAGTCCGCACGTTCGGAAATTCCGGCAGAACTCCACTGGAAAGTCCGGCGGATTGTCCGCCGGATTAAGTCTGCCGGATAGTCCGGCCGAATAGTCCGATCTTGTGTACGTGGCATAAGGGAAAACCCTAAAGAATGGTTGTAGTCTCAAACCACAGGGGTGCAATTAGTCTTATACCAATAGGGCTCCGGTCGATCTGAGCAATTGATCAAACTGCAGAAATTACAGGTGCCTGGGGCGTCCGTGTGGCCACTAAAAATCCAAAAGTTGAGGTGAAGTTGTTTAAGTAATGTAATAAAACAATATAAAAATATAAACTCAAAATTGGTCCTGGTATAAGAGTCCATCTTTCTGTCTCAGTGCAGTATTGTTTAGAACAATCATTGTTATAAGAATTGCATAATCGCAAACAGACAATACTTCGTTGTAACAGATCACATGTGAAATAAAATATTTACAAACAGGTGCAGGTTAATGTTTATACATTTTAGCTACGGTAAAATGCATGGGGTAAATTGGCATTGTGATGTTTTACTCGTCTACAATATTGATTTGTAGCTGAGTGCATCATTTAAGCCTGGATGTTTTAAGGTGAACAAACTATGAATCCAGTGAGTGTCTCGCTGCAAAAGTATTTTATCATCGTTTCCCCCTCTTTCATTCAATGGAATGTATTCCAAAGCATAGAAATGCATTTTGGAACAATCAAATCTGTCAAACAGACCCATGTGTCGGCTGATTGGTGTCTCCATTTTTTTCTTGGACACCAAAGACACAGGGTCATGGATTCGATGGAGAAAGGGTCTTTTAGTTTTGCCCACGTAGTAGGCCCCACAGTTACATAGCATGATGCATACTACTCCTACTGATTGGCAAGTGGCCAAAAATTGGAGTCTAAAAAGTCGCCCATCAGGAAGAGTAATTTGTTCTGCTTTGATGTTATATCTAAAAAAATGTAATTTGTTACACGGGGCAGTTCCTCTTAGTTTATTCTGAGTTCCTACTTTGGGATCGTAGTGACTATGGACAAATTTGTCCTTTAACAATTTTGATCTTTTGAAAGTGATTTCAGGATAGGTTTTTAAATGTTTGGAGATAGTGCTATCAGCCATCAAGAGATACCAATAATTTTGCATGATTTGACAAACTTGTTTGTGTTGACCAGAAAAGCGAGTGATCATTCTAGTTCCAACATCACTCCTTGGAGTTTTTTGGCTAAGAATTAGTAATGCTCTATCTTTGGTTTTTGCTTTGATATAAGCTTTCTTTAGGCATTTCTTTTACTATAGCCTCGTTGTCGGAGGTGTAACTGGAGTGCTTTGGCTTCTTTCTCGAATTCTGCGTTTTCACTACAATTTCTTCTCAATCTAAGATATTGTCCAAAAGGGACACTAGCCACCAGAGAGGTTGGATGGGAACTATTGGCATGTAATAGTGAGTTCCATGCAGATGGCTTGCGGAACAGAGTTGAGCCAAGGCCCCCATCTTGATTGACTGATATCTGAACATCCAAAAAGTTCAGTTTTTCTTGCTGGTATTCTAGAGTAAACTTGAGATTGTATTGGTTATCTTTTAAATTCTCAAAGAAGACAAGCAACTCATCCTCAGTGCCTGTCCAAATGAGAAAGATGTCATCAATATAGTGACGCCTTATTGGTATTTTGCAAAGAAACGGTTGCATTTCCTCTCTGAAAAAAATTCTCGTTCCCACCCCCCCAGGTACAGGTTGGCCAAACAAGAAAATATCGTTGGTCAAAATGAACTTCAACAGATCTAAAATCAATCTGTTATAGGGTTTAGAAGTTCGATCGCGTTCAGAGATGAAGCCCCCCACAACAGCCACCCATCTTTCATGAGGGATGTAGTTGTAGAGGGCTTCAACATCTATAGCCACCAACCATGCTCCCTTTGGGATATGTATCTCATCGAGAATTCTGAGGAGGTCCATGGTGTCCTGCAAATAGGATGTAAAGCCCTCCACATGGGGTCGAAGATAATCATCTATCAATTGACTTGCGGTTTCTGTGAGGCAACCATTGCCAGAGACTATTGGTTGTCCCGGGGGTTGACATTTTTATGAATTTTTGGCAATGCATAGAGAGTAGGTGTCTTAGGGAATTTAACATTTAAAAATTCCCATTTTTTTTGTTTATGAGACCTCTATAATAAGCAGAGCCTATTCATTTTCTGTATCGTATCGCTGTATGGCTGACATAACTCTCAGATATTTTCCTATACCATTCACATTTTTTAAATAAATTCATAACCATGGTTTCATACTGGTGGCAATCCATTACGATAAGATTTCCTTCTTTGTCAGAGGGTTTAATAATTAGATCTTTATTTTATTGCAATGAGGCAACTGCTTCTTGCTGGGCCAGATTAAGATTTGATTGAGATAGGCCTCTCCATTTGGTTTGGCAGATCTCATTGTCAAAATGGTTGTGTGAAAGCCCAAATATTGGGGTTACCTTGTAAAGCTGGAAAGACTTGAGATTTAGGTTTAAAGTCCCTAGGGACTGATGTTATTATGTGTGAAGAAACTTTGATTGCGCAACCTACATATGTGAAAATAAATGACAAAAAATTGCCGCCAAAGGATTAATTAAATAATCCGTGTATCACAATGAAAAAACTTTTAAGTACTAAATTATCATAAGAATAGTGAAATTAGTAGTGAAATTGTAAAAAAATTAGAAATACTAAAATAATAATAATATATCTCCCTCAGCGCACACGGATCATTTGTTTGCTTTGGGCAAACACTAAAAGCAGCTACTATACTAAAATTTAAATAATCAAATAAATATGTCAGAGAAATAAAATTCCAAAAACATTAGCAGCGCTATAAAAATTGCAGATATCTAAAATACCTATAATACCATCAATCAAAATTATTTGGTATAACAATGAATAATACAATTAAATCCACTGTGAGTCACTATAATGATAATACAATAATCAATTCAATTCCATAAAGTGCAAAATGTATTAGTGTCCTGTGGAATGTCCAGAGAGCAAGCTGTCAGCAATTCCAGTGTAGAAAAAAATACTCCTTCACCACACCACTTGTGCCGTAGCCCTACAGGACATCTACTTACCAGACCCAGCTGGTTTTATCTTTATTTAGTCTATAGCTGACTCGGAGGTACAGCGCAAAACAGGATATATCAAAAAGGGAATTTATAAAGAAGAGAGAGGATTAATGCGCAAAATATGTGTCCTTAAGACAATACCAATCAGCCGCCACTGAATTTTACATTGCACAACCCCCTCTCATAATATATGTCTGTTTGCAGACCAAATCCCAATATATGCCATTAAGCAGAAATAATAACAATAAGAATGGCATATAAAATTATAACATATTAGGCAAAAGCCATTTATACTGGAATGAAATTAGAGCTAAAATCTAATCATAGCAGTCATTTGATAGAAGCCATATGCAGATCAACATGCGACTTGCAGTACCAATAACAATGTTCATGCGATTTGGCAAAAAATATTGTTAATTAAGTATCGCACCACTTTATATTGACTACCTATTGTGATCAAACATAAAAGTTCATCACTTAATTTAACAGGAATTATAATGCATAATATTAAACCAATAATCTTGCATATCATCATAAAAGCGACCTGAAATATTGCATACACTGCAGTCAATAATACATCATAATCCTCATATTATTATACATATATATGGGTTTACTGTAGTTGTGCTTATTGTGCGTATTATTACTAGTCATTATAAGCTATAATAAAAATTAATAGTCAATATTCATAAAAAATACAAAAAAATATATATTTTTTAAACTAAAAACAGATAAAACTGCATAAAATAGTACACAATTTAAAAATGACTGATAAAGCAGTTTAATAAGTTAAATAAAGTTAAATAAATCCATTTTGTTTCACATTTGGAAAGTTCCCTAAGTTTATTGCACCCTCGCCAATCTGGGTGTAGTTTTTCTACACCCCAGACCTTCAGTCCAGAGGGGTCCTCATTATGTTTTAGTTTAAAATGGAGTGAGACACTATGGTCTTTATAACCTATTTTAATATTGTTAATATGTTCTGACACTCGTTTACTCAAAGTACGTTTGGTGTGTCCGATGTACATCAAGTTGCAAGGGCACTGCAGTGCATATACCACATGTGTGGTCATACATGAGATGAAATCCTTGATTTTAAATTCTTTAGCATTCGCAGTAGATTGAAATTCAGTTAGTCCTCTTAGTTTAGTGTTAACCTGTCTGCATGATATACACCTGCGACAAGCATAAAAACCGGGATTATTCCAAAACATGATAGGCTGGGTGGGTGGATCTACGTTTTTTTTCACGATTTTATCACCAAACGATTGTCCCTTTCTATAGGTAAAAACAGGATCCTCTGGAATCACTTTAGTTAAAATTTTGTCTGATGTTAAAAGTGGCCAATATTTTTGAAAAATTCCTTCCACCTCTTTGTATTGGGAATGGTACCCACTAATGAATCCCCACTCATGTTTATTACTAGTTTGTTTCGGTCTATCAATCAGTCAGTCTGATATATTCTGAATTTCATTTATCGTTTTATCCAGAATATTTATCTCATATCCTTTTTCTATAAATCGGTTTTTGAGGACGGCTGATTTCCAAGAAATCGTCAATTTGTGTGCAATTGCGTCGTACCCTTATAAACTGGCCTTTAGGAATATTTTTTAACCATATCGGATGATGGCCGCTATGAATTGTTAAATAACTATTGCGGTCACTGGGTTTAAAAAACATTTGGTAGTCACTTGTTGATTGATAAGCATTACAGTTACATCTAAATAATGTATTGTTTCGCGACTCCATTGGCATTCAAGCTTGATGTTATTAGTGTTCATATTAAGGCCGGAAATTAACATTTCAAGAGACTGTTCCGTGCCTACCCATATAAAAAACAGGTCATCTATAAATCTTTTATAAAAAATGAATTCCTTCTTCTTTTGTTTGTATATGGTTTAAATAGGTTAAATAGGTTCGCTAATGACGGTGCAAATTTAGCAACACCTTTTATTTGCATATATTTCCCGGCATACCAAAAATAATTATGGCTTAAACAATAATCTAAAACACACCCTAAAAACTTTTTTGGAGAAAATGGTAAATCATCTCTCTTACTAATAGCCCAATTCAAAGCCAATAACGCATCATCGTGGTTTATTATTGTATATAATGACGCTACATCTGCTGTAACTAAAATACATCATCATCAGACTTTGGGATATTTAAATCGTTCAAGAGCTGTAGAAATTGCTGTGCATCTTTTAAATAAGCTTTAGTCTCAACTACACTCTGTTGCAAAAAATTATCCAGGTATTGACCCACCCGTGCCGATACAGAATTAATACTGTTCACTATCGGTCTACCGGGAGGGTCACAAGGATTTTTATGTACTTTAGGTAAGGTGTATATTGTTTGTACTCGACTGAAGCTAGGCACCAAATACCTTTTTTCTTTTATGGTTAGTATTTTCATATTGTATCCATACTCGACCAAATTGGTCAGATCCCTCCGATAGTCGCTAGTAGGATCCTTTGTTATTTGTGTGTAGGTGTTTGTATCAGATAACATATCTGCCAGTTGAGAGTGGTAATACAAACTGTCCAAAATCACCACTCCCCTTCCCTTATCAGCGGGTCTGATGATCACTTCTTTTCTAGCTTCTAATGATTTTAAACCATCCTCAATGTATTTTGGATTTATTTGTCTTTTGGGCACCAATTTCTCCACATCTTTTAAAACCATTTTCTTAAACACATCAACATGTTTGTTTGAGGGTTGAGGTGGATTGAATAAAGATTTATTCTTTAGTCCACTATCTACACCCAAAGTGGTACTGTCTTTTTTTATGCCCTATCGGTTGTCGTATTGAGGCCCAGAAAGTACCGCTTCATGTTTATTTTTCTTATGTACTTTTGTACATCAATATAAACTTTGAATTTGTTAATAGAAGTTTTAGCTGCACACTTAAGTCCAGCATTTAGCATGTTTATTTCTTTATTGTATAATTGTATTTGCGCTAGGTTATAGATTCCTGCTAATCTATCTCCCGCCTTCTTTTTTTTTGGTTCTAGACCCGCCTCTCCGGCCTCTATGTCCTGTGTTCTTCTTACTAGTGGTGGTTGATCCCTTGGCGGAGGGTTCCACCACCCATGTTCTTTGGGATATGGTTTGTCCCCTGGGGGTTTGTTGGGACCTCAATTCCCTCTTTTTCCCCTCTGTGCGCCCCTCCCTCCTCGTCCTAAAAAAGACTTACTATAATTCGGAGTCTCACTATTATAGTGGTTAAATGCTTCATACCTATTATGCACAGGTATCGGGTATGGGCGCATTAATCCTCTCTTATTTATAAAGTCCCTTTTTGATATACCCCATTTTGCACTGTACCTCTGAGTCAGCTATAGATTAATAAAGATATTTTATGCTGCTAATGCCGATATGCAGACAGCATAACACGGAGGTACATACTTTGCTGACAGTGATAGGTACTTTGCTGACAGAAGGTACTCGAATCCTTTGGATTCATAGGTAACATCTCCACAGCAATTCTGGCCCTTTACTCCAAACCGTCCGCTAGAGTATACACGTCGGGTATATTGTCTGAACCATTTCCTATTACGAACGGAACGAGTGCAATTAAAAGGGTTACCAATTTACCACTCCTGCTGGCTGCACTGCTAATCTCTCCTGTCATGATGAAATATGCCGACTAAAAATCTTTAGCATCCAACACCTCCAACAGTGTCAAATGCTTGGTTTCCCCCTGGGAGATGTGGTTTCTTCTGCTGACCGCTACATCTCAACAGGACCCAGTAGTGATGGAAGGGTCCTTGGATGACATGCACAATGAGGGGCTCTGTATCCAACAGACCCATAAGTGTGTTAGATATAGAGTTTTCTTAAAGCCAGCTTAGCCATTGAAGACAGCAGAGCTTGACACCCCAAGAGTTGTATGTATTAAGTGCAAAGTATTAACATTTTCAGTTGCAGAGAGTGCTTGTTAAAATGCAATAAGGGATTCTTTACATTTTAATAAATTGTTGATTAGATAGCATTACATATGTAGCCTCCCTGGTGGTATGATTATGTCAGATTTTTGAATCTCAAAGCAGTACATTGTTTCACATGGAAATTTGGCGTTTTATATTGTAGGGTAATTCTTAGTAATAACACACCTAAATCTGTCCAAACAAGAGTCTAGTAGACATCCCGGTTATGATAAAGTTTGAAACACGAACGCATAAATTATAATATAATAAATAACTATAAATAATTATAAAAAAATAATATAATAATAATAAAATTAATTTCCCCACCATTCACTATCGCTCAATTCTGCAAGTGTTCTAATTTACTATCCCTGTTTTCTAGGTTTTTTTTTTTTAAAGGGACAAGTTTTTGTTGCCATGGACAATCTCAAGTTTCCAGGCAGAAAGAACAGTATTTATAATATAAAACTGCATGCAGGGCACTGGACAAAGCACTGGGGACAAAAGGGATGTGAAATGATTTGATATAGTAATGTAATCTGTAAGATTACAGTGTACTGTATGTGTTATGTTTTGTGTACTTTTTCAAAAATTTCGGCTGGGCTCCGCCCCATACGTCGCAACACTGGCAAGGAACGGAGCCCAGAACACAGACATTGGGGCAGATGATCGGGCGGAGGACACAGCGGGAGGACATCGCAGGATCCTGGGGACAAGGTAAGTGCACTGCACCAGGATTCTGCAATGCAACCCCGAGTGTGGCTCGGGGTTACTGCTAATGGTACTGAAATTTAATGCCGAGCCACACTCGGGATTACCGCCAGGAAGGTTAAAGATCCAAAGTGTCAATAAAAATCTAAAATTAATGTGAGTTTGTGTACCAGTGGTATCTATTTAGAGGTGTTTACCCTCTGAGTGCTGCATACAATGAAATGGTTTCTTTTTTTTTATAAAAGCATTATTAATGTACTTTATGTGCTTAGTGCCAACATATTTATGACTAAACAATTCACAGGCAGTAAAAGAAATGATCAGTGTAATGTACAATTGCGAATGAAGTATATATTAATTTTGTCAAATCCATAAAATAACAATTTGTCCAACTCGTGGCCAGTGCAGCTGTGAAATGCACTCCAAAGCGCCTACACCTGACACTACACCTGACACTTTGGGGTTGATTTACTAAAACTGGAGAATGCAACAGCTCTAGCAGCTGTGCATGGTAGCCAATCAGCTTCTAACTTCAGCTTGTTCAGTTAAAGGGTAACTACACTTTTGTAGATAAAAAAAATAGCAAATAAAGGAAAATTAATATAGCGTGTACAATTGCGATACAAGTCATATTGTAATTGAATGTTATTAAAAATACCTTTCCTTTTCAATCTGCAGCCGCTGTAATTTTCTATAATTCCAAAGCAATATGGCTACATGGAGTTGTTCTGTACACAGAATATGTACTGACCACTCCCCAGAAACATAACTTCCTGCTTGTGTGATTGGCTCACCAATTTTCCCAGAAGTCTGCCTAAGATACAATCAGATTTCAGGCATCCCCTGCAACAAAAATGTAATTTTTGGTGAGATATTTCCAATAGGAACACGTCTAAAGGGATGCAGGCCCAGCAGCTTTCCTCATTAGTGTTGTGCAGCTGCCACAGCGGACTGATTATTATGAAACCACTCCCATTATACTCACTCAGCCCAGAGGCAGACAAACAAACATGGATTTCTTCAGAATACCAAAAGGTAGGAATCTGCAACAAAGGTTGTTATAATCCTTGCAATGTACATAGATCAACCAGGGGGGAATGTTTTTTCTCAAAAAAAGTGGAGTTACACTTTAAGCTTTGACAAAAAAAAAAAAAAATGGAAGCTGATTGGTTTCTGTGCAGTGCTACACCATATTTTGCACTCCCCAGCTTAAGTAAATCAACCCCTTTGTATTTCTGCCTGCATGCCCATTAGCTTAACTCTCGGAGACTGGTGTTACCAGGGGTGGGAAGTAAGGCAAATCTCTCTCCAACAGGGCACAAACAGTAGTTAAAAACATACTTTAACCACTTGCCTACCAGGCACTTGCACCCCCTTCCTGCCCGGGCCATTTTTTCAGCTTTCAGCGCTGTCGCACTTTGAATGACAATTGCGCTGTCGTGCTACACTGAACCCAAACAAATTTTTTATAATTTTCTTCACACAAATAGAGCTTTCTTTTGGTGGTATTTAATCACTGCTGTTTTTTTTTTTTTTTTAAAAGAACAAAAATTTTGAAAAAAGTAATTTTCCGCCTTCACTGATGTGCGCTGATGAGGCAGCACTGATTGGCACTGATAGGCTGAACTGGTGGGCATTGATACCTCGGTGGCACTTATGGGCACTGATTAGGTGGCACTGATGAGGAGGCACTAATTTGCCGCACTTATGGGCACTGATAGGTGGCACTGATATGTGGCACTGATGAGCACTGATAGGGGGCACTGATGGGCACTGTTAGGTGGCACTGGTGGGCACTGATAGGCGGCACAGGTGGGCACTGATAGACGGCACTGATAGGAAGCATGGATAGGCGGTACTGATGGGCATTGATGGGTTGCACTGATGGGCAACACCGATGGGCATTACTGATGGGCATTGATTGACAGCAGTGATGGGCATTGATGGGCAGCACTGATTGCCAGTACTGACTGGCATCGCTAATGGGCACCGATTGGTGGCACTTGTGGGCAGGGGTGGGCATTGAATTCTGCCACTGGTGGGCACTGATAGCTGGCATTGGTGGGCAATTGTGGGCACTGCTTTGTGACACTTTTTTGCACTATTTTAATCAGGGCACTGATGATCAGTGCCCTGATTACATTACTACATGTCCCCCTGTGAGGAGATGCTGCTGATCAGCTCTCCTCGCCTCACACTCTGTCAGTTAAAAGTGCACTTGAAAGTGCAGTTGCTGTAGATCCGAGGGGACATGCAAGGAAAATAAAAAACAGCATTTTAGCTTGCACATGTTTGATGATAAAATCAGCACAGCTTCTCCTCATTTCAGATCTACCCCCAAGATTTACAGTGACTGCACTTCCAAGTGCACTTTCAGTGCAATTTCAAGTGCACTTTGAACTTGTAGTGCAAAGTGATTTGCCTTTCGTAAATAACCCTCATTGCCTAAAGCTAAAGTTGGTTTGAATAGCTGTATGTTCACATTGCATGGGAGTCTCTTGAGGAGACGCAATATGTGTATATGTTTTTTTAATCACAATTTGTTATAAAAAAAGGTTGATATTTTTATAATATTTGGAAATACTGTTAATGTTGTGGAGTCATTCCTTGGAAGGTACCTAGAATGTACCTTTTTTTCCTCGCTCCGTATATGTTTTTTGTTTCTTGTCGTGTAGGCTTGTGAAATGTATTTAATCTTTGATCTTGCTTTAGATACATGCATCATTGTGCCAGAGAAGTGGTCTACTTGGATAGGCTTCATATTCCACAAGCATAGCCCACAAAGAAGACAAAACCATTCTGGCATCAGTTTTTGCCACCCTTGACAAATGCAGATCATTGTTCGACTTTTTTTGTTGTCTGAAAATACTTTATATGGAAAAAAAAACATACCAAATGGTTGACATTTAAACATGTGATTCAAGGCTCTTAACAGATAAGTACAGAAGATCACTAGGATATCTAAATTAAAATTTAAACTAAAACTTCCTTATAAAATGTCATCTAATAAGAACAATGGGGGACATTTATACTGCAAAGAACAGCAATACAAAATAAGAGCAATTAGATATTTACTATTGATTTTAACTTTAAATGTAGTTCTTAGCACTGCACCAATATAAAACCTGCCACTGATATTTTTTTCTTGTGGAAATGTCTCATTTAGAAAAGTAATTGTTTTGCTGACCTTTGCAAATCTGTCTTAGTTGGCTGCCCAGGATTGTAGGTACAGAGGTCACAAATACAGTGTATATACTGTATATATAAAATAACTAAATATATAAAAATATTTCACTTTTCAAAATTAGGTTTAGTGAATATAATGATGCTGTATTCACCTCACCTAAAGAAGAAAGGTAAAAGTGATCTGGGCAGTTTTAGAGCCCTCGGATCACTTTTACAGGGCTCCATAGGTGCTGCTCTTCTTCCCTCTTCCCATCCACCGGCGCCTGCTGTGGTTCTCGGGCTCTCCTGTTCCCTCCGAGGAGTGCGGGACCATGGAGATGATCTAATAAGAACAGCGGGGAACATTTATCAATACTGTTGCTAAACATAGTAATGCTAAATAGGAGAAATTGGATATTTACTATTGATTTCAACTATAACATCCTCCCTTAGCACTGCACCAATATAAAACCTGCACCTGATTTTTTCTTGTGTAGATTTAGATCAAAATGTCCCATCCACAATTGCAATTGTGTTGCAGGTCTTAAAATAAAACTGTCTCTGTTGGCTGCTCAAGAGTATAGATGCAGGGGTCAAAAAGATACAAGGGTTGCATATTTTATTCATAGGCAGCCTGATTTGCAATCTTTGTGGGTCTAATTGTGTTGATGATTTGTTTTATAAAATGTTTGTGTAATTACAAGAACCATTATACATGGTCTCTGAATAATACTTCTGGAGCAGGAAAAATGATTAAAGTCTGAATAATGGACATGTATGAACACAGGAAAATAATCACAGCAATGGAAACAACTGGATAGCAGACTAGAAATAAAAGGTACTTAATATGTATTTAAACACATTCAGTCAACTTTCCATCTATTAAATCTTCTGCCCTTGTTGTTTTAACTTTGGATAGTAAAACATTTTTTTCTGCCAGTAAATACCTTATACAGTCCACTTCCTGTTTCTTATCTGGTCATTAGCCTAGGCTTATGACATCATGCCAAGCTCTCACTCTCGTTAGAGTTTTCTAGGAAGGGAGGGGGGTGAGTCATAAGAGGACCAATGAAAGATGCAGAGCTGGAGGTGTGCCTATGTGTGTCTGTGTAAATCCAGGAAGTGAACAGAAAGCAGCTTCAGCTGCCCACAGTTAAAATGGCTGCAGCCAGACTCAATGGAGGGAGATTTCTGCAGCATATTTGGCAAGTACAGAATCACAGTATATATAAAATAATATGCAAAGTGGTTGGAGGGAAGCTTCAGAATGACAAAGATGTTTTTATTCAGTTAAATTATGTGAGCAGACTGCAGTTCTTCTTTAAAGAAAATTTAAAATGAAAATCTACTAAATTACAAGTTATAATCTACTAAATTACAATTAAGTTTAATTTACTAAAGGGGTAAGAAAGTTTCACTTTTTAAAATCAATTAATTTAGCTTAGTGAATATGATGAAGCTGTATTCTCCTCAGTCATCTAATAGAGAAAGCTAAAATGTTATTGAAACTTACATATTCATTCTATTGATTTAGCCTTTAAAATCATGTAAAGTTGTTCTGAAGAGTGAAGGTTTTTTACCTTGATGCATTCTCCCCTCTAAGCCCCCCCATACCTACCTGAGCCCAATCTCTATCCAGTGATGTGCACAAGATCAGTGGCTCTCTCCCTCCGATTGGCACCCACTGCTGTCAATCGCAGCCAGTGAGGAGGGAGCAGACTAGGGGGCCAAGTTGCGCTCTGTGATCTATGGACACACAGAGCCGTCTCAGGAGCGAGCCTGCATGAGTGCCCCATAGCAAGTGGCTGGCTGTGCCAGCACTCCTGGCTCCTCCCCTCTTTAAGTACCCCCCCAGCAAGCCACTAACTAGGGGGGTACTGGTGCGGACTGAGCCACACTGTGTACGTCTGTTAACACACAGTGCGTCTCAGCCCTGCTCCCAGCTTCCTCATCATTGGATTTTATTGACAGCAGCTGGACTGAGATCAGTTCAAGTAAGTATTTAGGGGGCTGGGGGGGGAAGCTGCACCCAAAAGATTTTTTACCTTAATGCTGAGAATGCATTAACCACTTGCCGACCAGCCAAAGTACATATACTGTGGCAGGTTGGCTCTATTGCACAAAACCAAATACCTGTACGTCGTTTCATGCAATAGATACTATGGGACTCGATGTCCGCCGGTCACGCGCAATACAGAGAGGCAGAACGGCATCTGCCTATGTAAAAAAGGCGGATCCCTGTTCTGACAGGGGACAACATGAAGATCTGCTGTTCCTAGTGATCAGGAACAATGATCTCTGTGTTGTCCCAGTGAGCCCATCCCCCACACAGCTAGAATATACCCAGGGAAAACAGTTAACCCTTGATCGCCCCTAGAGTTAACCCCTTCCATGCCAGTGTCAATATATACTTATATATTGATCGGTGCATTTTTTTGGGTACTGATCACTGTAATAATGTCATTGGTCCCCAAAAAGTGTCACTTGGGGTAAGATTTGTCAATGTCGCAGTCCCGCCAAAAATAACAGATCGCCGCCATTAGACAAAACATTAAAAATAAATAAGTCAATAAATCTATCCCCTATTTTGTAGATGCTAAAACTTCTTTTTTTTTTTGGATATGTACACTGAGCAAAATTATAAACGCAACAATTTTGTGTTTTCCCTTATTTATCATGAGCTGATCTACGACTTTTTCTATGTACACAAAAGACCTATTTCTCTCAAATATTGTTCACAAATCTGTCTAAATCTGTGTTAGTGAGCACTTCTCCTTTGCCGAGATAATCCATCCACCTCACAGGTGTGGCATATCAAGATGCTGATAAGACAGCATGATTTTTGCACAGGTGTGCCTTAGGCTGGCCACAATAAAAGGCCACTCTAAAATGTGCAGTTTTACTGTATTGGGGGGTGCATTATCATGCTGCAACATGAGGTGACGGTCCTGAATTAATGGCACAACAATGGACCTCAGGATCTCGTCACGGTATCTATGTGCATTCAAAATGCCATCAATAAAATGCACCTGTGTTCGTTGTCCATAGCATACGCCTGCCCATACCATAACCCCACCATCACCATGGGTCACACGATCCACAAATTTTTTCCTCAGAAGTTTAGGCCAAAACGTATTCTGCTACATTTCTTTGGTAAAAAATGTAATAAATAAGTGTAAATTATTTAATCAGTGTGAAAAATATAGAGTCTACAAACTATGGTATTTGAAATTTATCAACCCCGAGGTACCGACTTATTTCTTGAGCCCTAAAATACCAGAATAGTAAAAACACCCCCAAAATAAATACATTTTTCAGAAGCAGTCACTCCAAGGTATTTAGCAAGGGAAGGGGCATAGTGTGTTTGTTAGTTGTCATTTTTTGCCACGCTTTTTTGGAAAATGATGAGGCACATAAAATTTCATTTCACAAAGCTATACATTTTAACAGGTTATTTCTCACACACAGCATGGTCATATCTAAAGTTACACCCAAAACACATACTTGAACTTCTTCCAAGTATGGGATATGACATGTGCAAGACTTTTTCACAGTCTAGATGCATACTGTAGAGCGGCATAAGTAATGCGTCTGATTTCCTGACTAATTATTACATTTCTCGAGGCTGTGAAATGCCAGGATAGCAGTAAAACGCACACATTTACCATATTTTGCAAAGAAGACCCGCCAACGTTTTAATTAGAGGCATGGCAAGTCTTTTAAAAATCTTGTTTTTTGCCATAAGTTTTTAGAAAGAAGAAGAAAGAAAATGAAATGTTTTAAACATAGCTCTCAATTGATAAGATATGTCTCAAAAAAGCATGTTCATGTATAGAATTACACACCCAAAACACTCTGTGGTATTCCTTCTGAATATGGGGATACCACATATGTGAGACTTTTTTGCAGCCTAGCCACATAGAAGGGCCCAAAATCTGAGGAACACCTCCAAGCTTTCCATTTCCCAAGGCTGAGGGCTGCCCTTCAAGACTTGTCCCTGGTACACACTGAGCTGCGGGAATGAAGCAGTTTCACTCCTGCATGTCAGTCCTGATTTCGGCAGAGATTTCACAGACATTTGTGCATGTTTCTGCACAGATGTCAATGGAAATCGCACCCCAAAATCGCAAAAAGTAGTACAGAAACTACCGCACCGCAAATGCAGAATCGCACCAATTAGGACAGTGCCATTGACGGTAATTGTCGCCGATTTGACATGCAATTTGACATGTCAAAAAGCACCAAGGCTTAGACTGAGAGGGGATATTAAAGAACACAGGACAGAAACTGTAATTTTTTAAATTGAACACACTGCAAAATATTATCCCATGGGCAATAAGTTTCAAAGACAAAATAAAACCTATGTGGCTCACGGCCAGCGCTAAAAAGCTATAAATCATACGAAAAGAGATTTTACATATCCTTCATCACATAATCATGCGATTTTGAGATTCCACATTACAAATGCTATGAATTTCTACGATTTTCTATTATGATTAACAGAATTATGTTGACCATGAACCCTTACAGTTATACTACCATATACCAATGTATCTATTATCCTTAGATTGGTTGTGAATTATGTTATTACCATGCATAATAGATTGTCATGGTGTTCGTTATTTTACCATGTTATTTTTTTAATCAATGTATATTCTTTTGGAATCCTTCATCACAATTTTACAATTTTTATCCCTTAGCTGTGCTTCATTTAAAGTCCCAACCCTTTTCCTCTATTGATGTTGTTAATACAATAGGGATGGAGGCGGATGAATCTACCCATTCATTGCCTCATGTAAAGTCCCAAAACCCCTCTCTCCCCCTTTTTTCTGCAAGAACACAGAAACTGGAATTCAAAGACTAAAAATAAAACCTGTATGGCTCACGGCCAATGCTATAAATCATACGAAAAGAGATTTTTAAAAATATAAAAATAAAGGAACACTGTGATCACACTCATTACATTACAAAGAATAGGTAAAAAGAAAATGAAAGCCACAAAAATTCAAAATGAATGACAGATTGCAAAGAGAGTAGGACAAACCCACCCAAAAAGTTTCAAATACATTGATACTAAAAAAGTCAGGCTTTAGTGTGTCCACCCTTTACAAAATAATCTAGAGTGAGTGACTGGGGACAATGAGAAGGCAAAGTTAATAAATATCTTCTTCAACTCTGAGTATACAAAAGAGCATGGGGAGCTCATGTCCATAATGGGGGTGATATTGGCACAGCCCCAAATGGACCACTATGGCTCAAAATGTATATGGTCTAGAAATATTTAGCCAGAATAAAGATGAATCAAGCACCTGGACCAGATGGCATGCACCCATATGTCCTAAAAGAACTGAGCTCTATCATTTCAAAGCCATTGTTTCTAATTGTTAGGGACCTTATTATAGGCTTACCTGTAGGTACAAGTTAAAAATAACACTTTACTACCACTTAACTACCATTAAGTCTACAGGCTTGGAAAAATCAGTTTGTAAATGGTGGGAAGATTGGCTAAAAAACTGTATTTAGAGAGTAGTGGCTAATGATTCATACTCTGAATGGTGCAAGGTTATTAGTGGTGTACCCCAAGGTTCAATGTACTTTTTAATATATTTATAAATTATGTAGGGCAGTGATGGCGAACTACATTTCCCATGATGCTTATGCACTCTGCAGCATAGTTGAGCATCATGGGAAATGTAGTTCCAAAACATTTGGGGTGCCAAGGTTCGTCATCACTAATGTAGGGTCTGGGATTAGAAGTACCCTTTCAGTCTTTGCAGATAATACCAAGCTATGCAGTGGAATAACATCCTTACAGGATGACTCTAATTTACAAACCAATCTCAATGCACTGTTTAATTGGGTAACTATGTGATAAATGAAGTTTAAAGTGGTTGTAGAGGATTTTTTTCTAAACGTCATGTCTGTACTTACCTGCAACAAAAGAACACCACTCTAGTTAGACATCTCATAGTGCATCCCACCTGCTGATGGAAACAGGTGCTGGCTCTGCATGTTGGAATGAATCGAAGAAAAGGCTGGACGACCGCACTCTGGTCAACCTCAAATTTACGATGAAATATGACCAACGATCCTTGGCGTACCTGAATATAACTATCCTGAAACAGGAGGATGGAACTATAGATACTTCGTTATTTAGAAAACCAACTGCTGGAAACACCATACTCCATGATCCCAGCTCCCACCCCCAACCATTAATCAGAAGTATCCCTTACTTGCAATATTTGCGTTTAAAGCAAAACTGTTCAACAGAGGGGTCATTTAGGCTAGAATCTAATTTGTTGAGATCTAGACTAATAAAAAGAGGCTACAGCAAGACGATCCTTAAAAAGGCATTTAACAAGTCCCTTGATAGGGATAGACAGGAATTACTGTTTGGTAAAGAAAGGCAAAAAGGACAACAACTGGATACTGTGAGAGTAATAACTACATATTCTAGTAATCACGAGACGATACAACAGACAATTGGAATGCGTTGGCACCTTTTGATGGGTGATCGTATTATAAATAAATATGTTAGCAATTACCCACAAATTACTTATAAGAAATGTTGATCTTCAAAGGATAAGCTAGTTCATAGCCACTTTCAGGAGCCCATGCATACCCTAGAAGAAAGACCAGGAATGTATAAATGCAATAATTGTGAATATTGTGATTGGATGCTAGAGGGCTCTTCATATGTTCTACCGAATGGAGAGCTATACAACATGAACTTTCACGCTGACTACAAGGGGTTGTATACATTGTATTTTGTAAATGTGGTTCGTTTCACGTAGGAAAAACCTTCAGAAATTTCTGGAGACGAGTATACGACCACATTTACTATATTAGGAAAAATCTGTTATACACTCCCATAGGTCGGCATGTCGCTTTGAAACACAAAAACGATGCCTCGATGGTCTGTTTTACGGTCCTTGAAAGGATCAGAGAAGACCCACATGGTGTAAATATCGATCAGAAATTGCTTCAACATGAAGCAAAATGGATTTTTAAGTTAAACGCCTTTCGGGCACCTGGCCTTAATGACTCATTAAGCTTTAGGCCATTTCTATAATAATGGCCTCTCTTCTTCTTTGTCCTCTCCCTTCCCCTTTTCTTTTGTGCTCTTTAGGAATGGGGATATTGAGAGATACTCTCCCTGTTTCTATTAAGATGTGTCTATGTATGCATAGAAACTTAGATGGTGTATATAATCGGAATTGTAATGAATAATTATGAATGTATAGTTTTTAATTGTAAAGAGGAAATGGGTGAGATGGTTGTCTTTGAGTGATTTGTACTGATTCAAAAGGGATAATACATTTAATTTAATTTATTTATACCCCCTTTTTTTGTTTCACCCAGCTTTGTCTCTATGGATTGGATCGGTATGGAGGATTGGGCATGCAGGATCGTGATCATTATTTGGTATGGAATGGGAAGTCCCCCTGGCATGGTATACAACTGGGGGCTAGGGAGCTATAATGGCTCCTTTTTAGCCCGGCCCTGGTGGTGGAGTTGAGGTGGTAGGCGTCCGGGGGGTTCCCTTCCTTTCCTCTCTATCTGATTGATTCATAGGTTCTTCAAACTATCTGAGGTATACTGCATGGGCAAATTGATTGCTAACTGACATTATGGTTAGCCTAGTATCCACAATAATATTGATCCCTTTCTTCTGGTTGGTCGTCTACGCTGCGGGATTATTTAGGTCCATCTGCGCATGAGCGTTGTTTTGTTTTTGTTCTAGGGTTGAGGACGGAACGGGCGCATGCGCGGTGGTGATTGCAGGGACTGTCATCACACATTCCTGCACTACCATCCTCCATTGAGGATTACCTCAGTTCACACACCTGTCGGCAATTGATTTGAACACCGTCTTTTTGGGGCCAAACTGACTATTTAGTCAGTGTTGTTAGGTCTGTGGAGTGGTGTGTATTCCTTGCTGAGGTACCGGGATGGTAAGGGTTTTTATGGATGTCTCGTATGGATGTTTTTCTGATATGTTGGACTCTTTTTGAACAATGGTTCTTCTATATTGTGGGAAAATTATTCTGAACCTTTATCTTTCCCTTCTTTCAGCTGTGGCATATTTGAGGACTCTGACTGGCCTTTTTGGAGTTGTGATTCCTAGTCTAGACTGGCTTTTCTATAACGACTCACTCTCTTTGAGAGTTTTGTGAACTTTTTCTATAGTCATATACAGGAACATCAGTATATATTTTTTCAACTAATTGTGCTCTACTTTGTATATACAGTGTATATTTGGAACTTTATATTATATCTAGCTAATATTAATTTATTTAAAAATTACATAGGAGCCTGGTGGCAGTAAACAAAAAAATCCTCATAAGGAAGTTTCATAATTTGTATTATTGGAACACCACTACCTGCTCTCATCATGGTTTGTGATCGGGAATGTTTTATAGTGAGTATGCTCCATCCTCTTTATATTTTGATGGGTGTTGTTTGTAAAGGCATCTACTTTAAGGCACCTCTATATTTAGGGATTATATTTGGGATATCTTTTCTACATAAGGGCCATTTTGGTTAAGTATCCTGCATCCCCTGTTTAACATCTACCTCTCCCATTATATGTGGGCACACTGCTTCTGATCAATAGGCTGCTCTGCTGGGTTTATAACATGTAAGTCATAATGCTCTCTTTGAATGAGGGCTACTGTATTTGTAGAAAATTAGATTATCATTTGTTTATTTTAGCCCTCCCTTTCTGATAGAGGTCATATAACCACTTTTAATGATATCTATCTTCTCCCATTTCACCAATTAAGGTTCTCTTGTTACAAGTCATTAGGTAATTGGTTCTGAAGAAGCAGAAATGTGAAACGCGTCACACAAGATGTCAAAAAGAAGGTTAACTATTACTGTTGAACCCTATATGAAAAGCTTTATTGATTTTATAGTGTTTTCTATGTATTAAATTGTGTAAAATAAATTGATTGAAAAGTATTAAAGTGGAAGTGGAAGTAAATCCCCCTATTGTTTTCAGCCAGAGGAAGCTGCCTCTGTTTAATCTTCAACTGCCACAGTGCTGCACATGTGATCCGTTATGACACCAGCAATTGGATGGTTTGACTGTTTGGTTGAGAGCACAGCCAATGTGCAGTTAGCATTCACGGCATGCCTTTTTTTTTTAGACTGTTAAATCGATGGGTTTACTTCCGCTTTAAGTGTATGAATTCCTCTATGGTACCGTAATAATCCGTCATGTTGGTTCTCTGTTTATAAATTCTATATAGGATGAGGTACCCCCATAGCCTACTTGTTCACTTTTTCTATATATATTTCCATATACTCATGTTTTTACTATGCATTTGTACATATATGCACAATGCTACTTGGTTTTTAAGCTTTTTACTTTTTCATTCGTGTATTTATTCTTTCATTATTCATTTATTTTCTTTTAAAAAAAAATGTCACTTTCTTCATCTTTTGTTCATTTATTAATTCGCTCCAAATTTTCAGTATGAATATTTACATATTATGTTTGTTCATCATGCATTTTTGTGTTGCATGATACATCAGTTATGTCTATCAGGTTATTTTGGGATGTCGTGTTTAAGGATTTGCTGTTTGATCAACCTTTTTTTTGATATATATGGACGGTCATTCCATCTTCCAACAGCTATGACTAAGCACCCCATAGTGGTGTGAAACATGTCAGCTTTTCATTGATCCTGTGCCTCTGATGTCTTTGTACCAGAAGAATTTTTAAACCATCCTCAATAAAGGTGTTAACATAGTGTGGTCTTCCAGCCTTTTCTTCGATTCATCTGTGCAATAGAATTTCCCTGATCCACCTCTTCTCGGGTCTAATGCCAGCACTCCTGGCTCCTCCTCTTTGCTGGTTTTCTAACACAGCGGAGTGACCTGCGAGCGCCCAGCATGGCGCTCGCAGGTCACCTTTTTTTGATGCCTATTAGAGCCTATGGCTCTAATCAGCTGCTTCAAAACCACCTCCCGCCGCTTTAATTCCTGGTGTTAGAGGGGGTGGCAGGAGAGAGGGGGCGTCGCCCGTGCACCCTTAATGCACGGTCCACCACTGAGTGGCCCTATAACGGGTGTGGCAGTGATGAAGGACATGATTACTGGCTGCACTTGTATAGTGACACACTGTGGCTGGTGTGGCAGTAATCAGAAACACTGTTGCTGACTGCACTGTTATAATGACAGTAATATATAGACGCCACCTATACCTATATGTTTTATTTAATCTTATACTCAATGAAAATCCCCTTACTGGACATCCTATACTAGGCATACTATAGAATGTATAAAATAAATATCTTGCTCTTACCCTAGCACTAATGTGAAATTAATTGAAAAAATTATTATTTAGAAAAATAAATAAATTAATAAATAGGTGTGGGTGCTGCAACTTAAAATCGAAATACTCGATTTAACACACATATACAGTGGTGTGAAAAAGTGTTTGCCCCCTTCCTCATTTCCTGTTCCTTTGCATGTTTGTCACACTTAAGTGTTTCGGAACATCAAACCAATTTAAACAATAGTCAAGGACAACACAAGTAAACACAAAATGCAATTTGTAAATGAAGGTGTTTATAATTAAAGGTTAAAAAAAAATCCAAACCATCATGGCCCTGTGTGAAAAAGTGATTGCCCCCCTTGTAAAAACATACTATAACTGTGGTTGTCCACACCTGAGTTCAATTTCTCTAGCCACACCCAGGCCTGATTATTGCCACACCTGTTCACAATCAAGGCATCACTTAAATAGGAGCTGCTTGACACAGTAAGGTCCACCAGAAGATCCTTAAAAGCTACACATCATGCCGAGACCCAAAGAAATTCAGGAACAATTGAGAAAGAAAGTAATTGAGATCTATCAGTCTGGAAAGGGTTATAAAGCCATTTCCAAAGCTTTGGGAATCCAGCGAACCACAGTGAGAGCCATTATCCACAAATGGCGAAGACATGGAACAGTGGTGAACCTTCCCAGGAGTGGCCGGCCGCCCAAAATTACCCCAAGAGCGCAGCGACGACTCATCCAAGAGGTCACAAAAGACCCCACAACAAAGTCCAAGAAACTGCAGGCCTCACTTGCCTCAGTTAAGGTCAGCGTTCATGCCTCCACCATCAGGAAAAGACTGGGCAAAAATGGCCTGCATGGCAGAGTTCCAAGGAGAAAACCACTGCTGAGCAAAAAGAACATCAAAGCTCGTCTCAATTTCTCCACAACACATCTTGATGATCCCCAAGACTTTTGGGACAACATTCTGTGGACCGATGAGACAAAAGTGGAACTCTTTGGAAGGTGTGTGTCCAAGTATATCTGGCGTAGAAGGAACACTGCATTTCAGAAAAAGAACATTATACCAACAGTAAAAATATGGTGGTGGTAGTGTGATGGTCTGGGGCTGTTTTGCTGCTTCAGGACCTGGAAGACTTGCCGTGATAAAAGGAACTATGAATTCTGCTGTCTACCAAGAGATCCTGAAGGAGAATGTCCAAACATCTGTTCGTGTACTCAAGCTGAAACGAACTTGGGTTCTGCAGCAGGACAATGATCCTAAAACACACCAGCAAGTCCACCACCGAATGGCTGAAGAAAAACAAAATGAAGACTTTGGAGTGGCCTAGCCAAAGTCCAGACCTGAATCCTATTGAGATGTTCTGGTATGACCTTAACAAGGCCGTTCATGCTCGAAAACCCTCTAATGTAACTGAATTAGGACAATTCTGCAAAGATGAGTGGGCCAAAATTCCTAAAGGACGCTGTAAAAGCCTCATTGCACGTTATCGCAAACGCTTGGTTGCAGTTGTTGCTGCTAAGGGTGGCCCAACCAGTTATTAGGTTTAGGGGGCAATCACTTTTTCACACAGGGCCATGATGGTTTGGATTTTTTTTCACCTTTAATAATAAACACCTTCATTTGCAAATTGCATTTTGTGTTTACTTGTGTTGTCCTTGACTATTGTTTAAATTGGTTTGATGTTCCGAAACACTTAAGTGTGACAAACATGCAAAGGAACAGGAAATGAGGAAGGGGGCAAACACTTTTTCACACCCCTGTATATATATCGATATATATACAAAAGTGCGCAATCCTGAAATTGAAAATTCAAATAAACAAAAATTAAAACATTTTCTATGAGTGTAAAGTCCACATTAATAATCAATTAAATTGTCCATAAATGTTCTCAGTGCAGAAACATGAATATCCGTGCTGTTCAGCGGTGTGAAATTAAAACCTCTTACCAGAAAGGATGGATCCCAGGTTATAGGGATTGAAAACGTTCGGTTGATAATAAAACCACCTGCGATAGTCCCCTCTTTCGGCTCCAACATGAGACCTCCCTCCCACTGTAATGATAACTTCACCAGAGTATGGTAATGCTTTTCAAACAATTCCAGCTCCACCAATAATTCTGTTCTCCAGGCATATAACAATATTAAGAAGGGAGAAACTTCATTGTGCAGTATGAAAATTAGTGTTTATTAGCAAGTCTCTTTGCAATTTACTGAACAGCACGGATATTCATGTTTCTGCACTGAGAACATTTATGGACAATTTACTTGATTATTAAAGTGGACTTTAAAATCAGAATGTTTATTTATTAATTTGAATTTTCACTTTCAGGATTGCACATTTTTGTACAATATATATATATATATATATATATATATAAATATATATATACATACATACATACATACTATAGAATGAGTATATATTATAGCAATGTGTAAATCCTCTATTTTTCCAAACTACTTGGAAAAAATGTAAACTTTATGCAAAATGTTTTCCTGAATTTATGGTATGAAGAAAAAGAAAAAATAATAATTTAAAAAAAAAACACCTTGAGGTATGAGATTGCTGAAGCTTCTACAATTTGCAAGTCAAAAGGGAATCCTTGAGCAGAGGCTGTTCACTTAGCAAGGTGAATAGGGTGAACATTTGTTTTCTCTGAGTACCCAGTTTGTCCGAGAGAAATTAAAATAAAACTGGATTTTTGCTAACACGTGATTGGGTATACAAAGTGCATTATTTACTAACATTCACTTGACAAAGTGGACATTAGATTTGCTATGTGCATCTAAGCCTTTAAAAAAAATAACCCCACTCTAAAATTATGCCACAACGGGAGCCGCTGTCAGCACTTCTTAAACCCAGAACCAATCCCCAGATTCTACTAGTACAAGCTTTTACAGTGTGGGGCTTTAGATTAAATCTTTTACTATGTATACGCAAGGTCTTTAACTGATTCCTGTACATTTTGTACTGCCTTTTCAGAGTTTCTGCTAGTAAATGTTTTAGGCTTCACTAACATCATGGTCATCAGTGGAATCATTCCCATAAAAAAAAGGGAAGAAAATGAAGTCTCTTTGAGGACAGGAATGAAGTGAATGATTCCAAGTTCTCTGTTAACTATTGTAGCAAATGTCAGCACTATTTAAATAAATAAAACTATAAAAAAAAACAAAAAAACACACACAATACTCTACATAGTAATGTAAAAAAAGGCACAATGGTATTTAAGAAAATCATTAAATTACTTCCAGTTTGAATGCAATTAGGAGATTTGCCTTGAAAAATAAATTAAAGAATGCAGGGATATATTTAAAGAAAATCACTCATGATCTGGCATTCTGGTGCCCCAGAACAAATGTATCAGCAGTTTCAGTGGATTCATTATTTGCATTTTTTTTTTTTTTATAGATAAGGACTTATTTTCTTTATTTGTACTGGTCTGTCACTCAAACCACTGAAATCAGAGAAACAGCAAAAGGGTCATTTTCTGAGGGAAGGCATCAGCGACAGCCCTGTTATTTAGCTTTGAAAAGTTTACTTTAATTGCAGTCTATTTCAGATTTTTGGTCATACATATTTTGATGTAGGTTTACTGTTATGTTTCTAAAATAAAAATGATTGTTTTTAATGCGTCAACCATTTCAGGACCTGTGAATACAGACTGAATATTTTTCTACTGATTGCACAGTGTTATGGAAAATGTCAGTGTATTATACATGATTAATTATCATCAGTATTATTGCTTTTTTACAGAAAAATGTACTGTTATATTAGAAGTACCAAATCCATGTAATAATATCTTAGAATAAAGCAGTAAACAAAAATGGACATTTAGGTTCCAGATCAGAACAGAGATATTCAATTACATTTTTTATGGGTATCAATAAAATATGTTTAGAAGTATATTAAGTAAGCAAAATTATTGCTGTTGTTATCATAAGTAGTATTAACACTGTACGCATTAAAAGTTTCTTAATTCTAATATTTTCTGCACGTAGACAAACAATTCTATCACCCTAATTTTGCCTTGCCTTCGACTATTACTGTCAGCTAACATTATTTTGTAAAATTTGTCAATTTGAGGCATATACATCTAGCTGTGGCTATCTATGATTTTCAGTCAGTATATTATACATTTTTATACTTTTGAGTCAACTTTATATTATGCAGCAACAGAAACGTCAACTATGCACTGAAATTTTTTTTTTCTCTTGCAGAAAAACAAGCATGAAAAACGCTCCATGCCCAAACCCTCGTTACTGAGATTAAACTGCCCCCAAATTAAATTTTTAAATATTTGTTAACTGTGGCAAAAAAAAAGCATTTGTTTTCAAGGACCTTCTGCTTTGACAGCCGCTAGCACATATGTTAGAGATCCAAAACAGAAAACAGCTATAAGGGATGGCTTTTAGTGTCTGATATACTACTAGAAACTAACACATTTAGTAATAACTGAAAAATGTGATAAGGTTATTTAATAAAAAAAATACAGTATGCACCAGTTACTGTTAATATATTACATTTTTGCTTTTCAGTTTGGATCAGCTTCAAATAGAGAGAGTTTGTAATGAGCCAGTCCTCTAACACAGGACTAGGCAACCTCAGCACTCCAGCTGTGGTGAAACTGTAAATCTCATCATGCCATTGCCTCTGGGAGTCATATCTGTGGCTTTTAGAATCTTTCAGTGCCTCATGGGACTTGTAGTTCCACAACAGCTGGAGTGCAGAGGTGGTTTACCCCTGCTCTAACAGGAAGCAGTTTAGCAATTGAAAGATGTGATAAGGAGGCAGCTCAAGTTTTAAAATGTTTTAGCAAACTAGAAAAATTTTATTTTCTCAGCTTTTTTCCAGTGGTTTACACACTTTTTGTCCATGTGTTAATATAGGATTCAGCACTGTCAGCATAAAAAAATATATTTTCTATAGGGACAGGGAAAAACTTTAAAATTTAAAGCTGCCTTGTTTTTCCATCCAACTTTCTAGACAGGAATATTCACCTGTTGAGGAACATGGTGCATTAAGGTGCTGCCTCTTTAATGCACCAATCGAAAGGGCAGATTGTTCTGAACAAGATAGGATATATAGGGTAATTGAAAAAAGGGGAAAACATCGAGCTGCCTCCTTTTTGCTGCAAACCCCTAAATTTTTTACTATTATCCCAGATAGTAAGCAATTGTGCTGCAAGTTTGAATATGACTTGCTAAGCTATTGCTAGATCTGCCAGGCTTCACAAGTTTGTTGCACAATTGCAGCACACCCACATTGCATGACTCCGGATCAACTTTCTTTGCAAACATTGTGCAAGTCTGCTGCAAGTTCTGGTTCAGTTATGTTGTGCAATAGTCATCCCACCACAGGGATCAATGTGGTTGAATTTTCATGCTGTAGACTTGCAAAGCTCTTGCTGTAGGCTCACCACTGCAACTTTGCTCTTGCTAGAGACTTGCCACGCAAATTTGCTACAAACTGGAAAACTGTCAAATCTTCAAGTGATCTGAAAGTGTACAACTTGCCAGTGAAAATGTGCAGCAAGTTAACCGACTTACAATTAAACACTGCCACAAATTTGTGGCAAGTTATCCTTGCTATCTGGGATTTTTTACCAACAAAACAAGTTCACGGACAGTCTTTCCACACAAGTGCTGCTTCTATACAACACAACAGTACATATTTTTCAGCCTCCAGGCTATTTTCTTTGTTGCTGTACAGAACTGTATTTTTTTCAGCAATACAGAGCTTCCTCAGTCTAAAACCTCCTACACACTGTTCAATTGTGGTATGACCGATCGTCTGATTTTTGTCAAAAGTGCCTGTGCAGGATTTTGTTTAGCATACTAACTATCTGCAAATTGACGTTTGATAAACACGAACGTAGTGACATACTACAAGAGTATAAAGAGGAAGTTAATTTCTCGAGCACCACCCTTTGGGCCACTTCTGCTAATGTCTTGTTAGTAGAAGTTTGGTGAGCTTTGATTTGTGTTTTTCAGATCGTTCCTGATCTTCAAATGACGGTTTGGGAGAAGGCAATTTAAATTAAAAACAACACAATGGAAAATTAACAAGGGACACCAACATAGTTGTATCTTTGATCTTACGGGATAATGGTGTTGTGGTAACTTCCCCAAACAACAACCATAATATTATTATTATTTATATCAATACAAAACAAATGCCTTTTAAAATACGCTTGGCACAACTACATTAGTATCACCAGCAAAGCAGCTTCATTATTATCACATTAAAGAAGATGAGAATGTGACATTTCGTGCAGACAGCTCATCGTAAGTTTCCTGTGCCTTCCTGTACCTTTAGAAAGAGAACTTTGTAACAGGTTCCCTGATATATCAGATGCAGAAGTACTAAGCAGCCAGTAAAAGTAAAATATGGTCCATATCAGAACCATACACCAGTGACATTTCACAAAGCAAAGCTGGCCTGGATATAATATCCTGCTCTAATACTTTCCTTAATGATTTCCTCTTCGCAATGTCACATATTATCCCCCCCCCCCCCCCCTTCTTAAGCGACCACAGTTGAGAAACTGCAACTGAGAAGCAATGAACCTGTGGGTATAGGATTGGGTATATGGAATTGTATGATATTATTATTTATTTATGTATTTATTTTTATGGTTGAACTAGATGGACTTGTGTCTTTTTTCAACCTGACTAACTATGTAACTATGTAACTTTTAAATGGGCATCCATATTCAGCCATAAACTTGACTGCTTGCAGTGCCAAAAAACACCTGGCTCTTTATTTTCCTAATTTTTACACATCCATTTGTGGGGGGGCATGGTCAGTGATCATCTTAAGGCCCCTTTCACACTTGTGCGACTTGTCCTGAGACTTGGGACTGCAAAGTCGCATGACAAGTCGTACCCCATGATTTCCAATAAGTACCATTCATGTCTGAGTGACTTCAAGTCGACTAATCAGGATAAACCAGTCCCCAGTATCGCATAAGGGGGGAAGACGTGGGGAAGCGACAAGGAGGAGCTGAGGTGCTGAGCAGAGATTCTACTGTAAAGAAAGGTCAACAAATAAATAAAACTGGGGAAACGCATCAGAGGAGCGAAGAAGGAAAACATCATGAGTAAAGCAGCAAGTAAAACCACAAAGGGAGGTGCCCCAAAAACCCCGAAAGCTACAAGTACGATTAAACAGTATATGAACCAGGGAGCCAGCCCGCAGAATCCGGACTTGGAGAAACAGCTGCAGACAAAAGGTGAGAAGAAAATGGCCACTGAAAAACAGAAAACCGATAAAACAGAAGATATATCGGACCACTCTAGAGGAGATTTGACAATGGAGAGTGAACAGGAGACGAGCAGAGTGGAGGAACACGGTGCAGTTGCCCAATCTCCAACAAAAGGAGAAATGTTGCAGATGTTTGCAAGTTTAGAAAAAGCAATTAAATCAGATATTAGCATGCTGAGAGCCGATCTAGGCCACTTGCTGTCAAGATTGGAATTGACAGAAGATCAAACTGATAAACACACCCAGGAACTTAGTAATTTAAAGGAGCAAGTTAAAACTATGAAACTAGAACAGAGAAACATTCTGTACCGAATTGAGGACCAAGAAAATCGGATCAGAAGACAGAATGTCAGGATCCGCTCTATTCCGGAGGAAAGGGGCGAAGACCTCAGAAAACTTGTAAAAACACTATTTAGTCCTTTAATGGATCGGAGCTCTGAAGATTTCCCCAAGATAGAGAGAATCCACCGGGTTGGTCAACAAAAAAATCCTGAAGAAATCAGGCCACGCGACATTATTGTTCGATTTTGTCACTATGAAGACAAGGCGGAAATCTGGGAAAAGCTGAGAGGTAATATACTCCAAAAAAAACAAGGTACAGAAATACAGATTTTTACCGACCTGGCCCCGGAAACACTTGCAAGGAGGAGATTCAGAAACAGAAAGTCAGTAAGGCTGAGATTCCCGGAGGAACTTACAGTATTTTGCAGTAAACTCGAGCTTCAAGTCCCAGAATTACCAGGCTGGATATGAAGAAGAAAGGGTGCCCAGATAAAATACGTGACTATGACGCAGCCCTTAAAGGAAAGTGAAGGGAAGAAAAGGGAGGAAGAGAGAGGAAAGAGAGAGAAGAGTCATGTGAAAAAATAATTGGACAATTAAAAAGAAAAATGAGAGAGTAGAAATACTAAAGGGTTTTTTTTTTTTGAGATAGAGGTGTGGGTGGTGGCTGGGGGGGAGGTGGGGCGGGGGAGGTCTGAGGAGAGGAGTTGAATCAAGGGACGCCTGGTGATGGGCACAAAATCGCCCGACTCCTCCATAACATCTCTCCAGATATGGGGTGGGGGAGGACTAGCGGCATGCTCGGAGTTGCACCTCAAGAGGAAGAGAATTGCAGATGATCCTAGCATCTGGGACCATCAGCAACTCAGAGGTCGGTAGTAGGCCAAAAGGGGGAGGGGTTGGGGGGAGGTGGGTGGGAGGGGAGGAGGGAAGGGAGGGTAGGGAAAGAGGTAGACAGGGACACTCACCGCTCCATAAGGGTATACACAACTCACTAAAAGATAAGCAAAAGGACAATCAATTTTATGACATAACGTAAAGGGGCTGAATACATTGAGTAAAAGACATAACATTTTTGAAGAAATGAATAGGTATGGGACTAATGTAGTCTATCTACAAGAAACTCATCTCTCACATGCATCAAATGTGAAATTATTTTCAACTAAATTCCCTACATGGTACTACGGGGACACAATAACAAATAGAGCAAGAGGGGTCGCAATAGGCTTTGCCAGGGGTATTCAGTTCAAACTTGAAGACAGGAGGGCAGAACCAGAAGGAAGGTTCCTTTTTTTAAAAGGAACACTAGGTGGCACGGAATATACCCTAGTTAATATTTACGCCTCCAACACAAATCCTATAAACTTTCTAAATGGGATTTTGGAGAAATTAAAGGACTTTAGGAAAGGGTACGTGATCCTAATGGGTGACTTAAATTTTTGTCTGGATCCGGGAAATGATAGCATGTCCTGTGTGCGGGGGACAAATAGTATCCAGTTAAAAGCGATTAAACAAAAAATGCTCCAATGTCAAATGGTTGATGCATGGAGGATCCAGCATTCTAAAACGCGCGACTATACATTTTTCTCCCCCGTACACAGGACGTATTCCCGGCTCGACTATATATTTGTGGACCATAGACTCTTGGACAGAGTCATCAAAAACAACATAGAGATTATTTCTCTAGCAGATCACGCCCCAGTAACAATGAAATTATACGCCCCCGAACAGCAACGAATGCCCTATAATTAAATGAAGAATTGCTACAGGATGAAGAGGTCCGGGAACAGGTGGGAAAAGAAATAGAACAGTACATCCTAATAAATGACACGGGAGAAATCCAAGGTTCAAACCTGTGGGATGCTCATTACATATACATATACATTAGAGGGATCTTAATAGCCAAGGGAGCATGGGAAAAAAAAGAGAGAACATGGAAAATTCTAACTTTGGTGGAAGAAATAAATAGTGTTAAACAAGAACATAAAACCCTTCAGTGTCAAAATAGAGTGCTTTACCAAAAAGTTAATCGCAGATCGCCGCCATTACTAGTATAAAAAAAAAAAAATTCAATAAAGCTATCCCCTATTTTGTAGACGCTATAACTTTTGCGCAAACCGATCAATATACGCTTATTGCGATTTTTTTTACCAAAAATATGTAGAAGAATACGTATCGGCCTAAACTGAGGAAAAAATAATAGTTTTTTTTTTTTAAAAAAATTGGATATTTATTATAGCAAAAAGTAAAAAATATTGTGTTTTTTTTTCAAAAATGCTTTTGGAAACTGAAAAGATCTTTGTTCTTTAGAACATTGTTTACTAACATTGCGCATTTGGTAAAACCAGGCATGTAGCAAAACATAACAGACTGAACATAGGAACTTGCAAAGTTCAACTTGCAAAAGTGAAGACAAGATCAGACATGACTATATGTTCAAAGTGTGTTTGATCGTGCCTTCATCACATGGGGTGTCACCCCTGGAAAAGTGAAATTTAGAACATGCACACAATTTGGGTATCAAAATGGGCATTTGATGCTAAAACACATGCCTAGAATGTTCAAATGTGCAATCTCCCATCATGGAGATCAATGGACGTGTTTTGGGGGTGCAACCCCTTCACCTCACCCACTTTAGTAGTTAGTAAAGTGGTTGCACCCCCAAAACGTTGTCATTCATCCACCATGATGGGAGCTAGCACATGTTGACACACTGTGTGCATCTTCCAAATTTGGCACAGTTATTAAGTTAAATTTTTTTTGAGAAACAGCCACAAATGTGTGATGAGCCGAACACCCCCGGGTTCGGTTCGCACCAGAACCTTCGAACGGACCGAAAGTTTGCGCGAATTTTCGAACCCTATTCGTTATAATGGACGCGAACGTTCGAAATCAAAATTGCTAATTAAAACGGCCAATATGCATGTTAATGTCATAAAACAGGTTTGGGGACCCGGGTCCTGCCCCAGGGGACATATATCAATGCACAAAAGAACTTTTAAAAACTAACGTTTTTTCGGGAGCAGTAATTTTAATGATGCATAAAGTGAAAAAAAAAAGTGAAATTTTCCTTTAAATATGGTACCTGGGGGGTGTCTAAAGTATGCCTGTGAAGTGGCGTGTGTTTCCCGTGTTTAGAACTGTCTTTGCACAAAATGACATTTGTAAAGGAAAAAAAGAAGCCATTTAAAACCACTTGCGGCTTTAATGTCATGTCTTGTCCTGGCCACCATATGGCTGAAAATGCTCGAGAAAAATGGAATGGCTACCCCCCCACGCCAGCCCCTTTGGGTCTTGTATGGATATTAAGGGGGACCCCGCACCCAAAATAAAACCCTATACCTACAACCCTATATACTCTGAACAGCACTATATAGGTGGTGCAAACAAGACACGGACTGTAGGTTTGTTCTTAAGTAGAATCTGAACAGGTACATTATGAAGTAGCTCCATCCCAAAAAAATCAATTTTTAAGCTTTTTGGAGAACATAGGGAGGGGTTATCACCCCTGTAACATTTGCTGTCTTTGCACATCTGTTCAGAACATGTCACCTCACTTTCCATCCCAATGACAAATGTTTTTGGAAAAGTGGGGTGATAATTGAAACAAGGATTGGTGATAAAGCATCAGTAGAGAGGAGATACCTTTTTCCCAAATTAAATCTAACAGGATAGAATTTCCCTTCCTAGGGGTAGATTTCCTCTCACTTCCTGTTTTCTCTTTCCGTTTGCAAGTAGGAGTCGTTTGTAAGTTGGATGTTTGAAAGTAGGGGCCTGCCGTATATACTCTGCAGAAATTTGCCCTATTAGATGTTGGTTTAGCCACAAGACTGGTGGGCACAGGAATGGGCCCTGCTGTGAGTTAATAGATCAAGATTTGTACTTGCATGCACCTGTTGAACCGGGCAGAAAAATTGGGCCTTTGGTGGTGGTGGTGGTGGACGGTGTTGCCACAAGACTGTAAGCCCTCACAGTTACTCTTGGTGGGTGCAGGAATGGGCCCTGCTGTGAGTTATTACATCAAGATTTGTAATTGCATGCACCTGTTGAACAGGGCAGAAAAATTGGGCCTTTGGCGGTGGTGGTGGTGGTGGTGGAGGGTGTTGCCACAAGACTGTAGGCCCTCATAGTTACTGTTGGTGGGCGCAGGAATGGGCCCTGCTGTGAACTATTAGATCAAGATTTGTAATTACACGCCCCTGTTAAACAGGGGCTGAAAAATTGTGCCTTAGGCATTGGTGCTGGTGCCACAACACTGCAACCCCTCACAGATACTGTACTCTTAGCACAGCAATGAGACCTGTTGCAAAGCATTGCCTAAAAATTGTAATTACACGCCCCAACAGGGGCTTAAAAATTGTGCCTTAGGCACTGGTGCTGGTGCCACAACACTGCAACCCCTCACAGATACTGTACTTGGAGCACAGCAGTCACACCTGTTGCGAAGCATTTTTTAAAAAATTGTAAGTACACGCCCCTGTTATACAGGGGCTGAAAAATTGTGCCTTAGGCACTGGTGTGGTGGCATGGATCATTGAGGAGGAGGAAGAGGATAGTCGGTGAACATAACAGGACAGTCACTCAGCATCAGCATAGGCAGTCTTGAAGGGATGTGACATTATAAATTATTCCGTTATATCCGCTTCAGGTGCCTGGTAGCTGGTGGTGATCCAAGACTGATTCATTTTTATGAAGGTCAGTCGATCAACCGAGTCGGTGGACAGGCGCACCCTATGATCGGTGACAAATCCTCCAGCAGCACTGAATGTGCGTTCGGAAAGAACGCTGGATGCAGGACAGGCCAGTAGCTCAATTGCATACTGTGCAAGCTCTGGCCAGTGATCCATCCTCAGGACCCAGTAAGCCAGAGGATTTTCGGTGGGAAAGGTGTCCAAGTCTGACCTTGCCCCTAGGTATTCCTGCACCATGTATATCAGACGCTGGCGATGGTTGCTGGAACCGATCATACCTTGGGGCTGCGGACTAAAAAATTGTCTGAACGCATCGGTCAGACGTCCACCTTCCCCACCGCTCCTTCTGCTACTGACCGAAGCCTCAGCAACTCGTCGTCCAGGACCAGGAGTTTGTAACCTCCCAGTTTCTGGGAACGCGTTGCACAGACCTTTCTGCAAGGCCTCCCTGAGATGTCTCATCCTCTGCTCCCTCTGCGACGGCAAGATAAGGTCCGCAACCTTACCCTTGTACCGTGGATCAAGGAGAGTGGCCAGCCAGTAATGGTCCCTCTCCTTGATCCGAAGAACACGAGGATCCTTCCGCAGGCTTTGCAGGATCAGGGAGGCCATGCAGCGTAGGTTAGCTGAGGCATTCGGTCCGGAGTCTTCTGGGTCACTGAGGATGACATGATCGCCAGCCACCTCCTCCCAGCCACGTACAAGTCCACTGGTTTGTTGGGACTGTACATCATCCCTAAAAGACTGCTGCTGCTGCTGATGCTGAGTGCCAGGCTCCACCTCCATGCTCACACAATCCTCCTCCTCCTCCTCCTCCTCCTCATCCTCTTCCTGTGTGATGGGTGGGACAGAAGGAACACTGTCTGGATAAAGGGGGCCTTGAGAGGCAAGGAAGTCCTCCTCTTCCTGCCTCTGTTCTGCCTCAAGTGCCCTGTCCATTATCCCACGCAGCGTATGCTCCAACAGGTGGACAAGAGGTACAGTGTCACTGATGCATGCACTGTCACTGCTCACCATCCTCGTGGCCTCCTCAAATGGTGAGAGGACAGTGCATGCATCCCTGATCATGCTCCACTGGCGTGGGGAAAAAAAGCCAAGCTCCCCTGACCCTGTCCTGGTGCCGTAGTCGCAAAGGTACTCATTGATGGCCCTCTGCTGCGTGTGCAGTCGCTGCAGCATGGCCAACGTTGAGTTCCACCTGGTGGGCATGTCACATATTAGGCGGTTCTTGGGCAGGTTCAGCTCCTTTTGCAGCTCCGTCAGCCGAGCACTGGCATTATAAGATCGGCGGAAATGCACACAGACTTTCCTGGCCTGCCTCAGGACATCCTGTAAGCCTGGGAACCTGCCCAAGAACCGCTGCATCACCAGGTTGAGGACGTGAGCTATACAGGGCACATGGGTGAGCTGCCCCTGTCGCAGAGCGGAGAGGAGGTTGGTGCCATTGTCAGAAACGACCATTCCTGGCTTAAGCTGGCGTGGTTTCAACAACCTCTCGGCCTGCCCCTGCAGAGCTGCCAGAAACTCTGGCCCAGTGTGGCTCCTGTCCCCCAAACACACCAGCGCAAGCACGGCATGGCATCTTTTTGCCTGCGTACTCGCGTAGCCCCTTGTACGCCTACGGAGCACCGCTGGTTCCGAGGACAGAGCACTGGAGGAAGAAGAAGAGGAGGGGGTGGAGGAGAGAGGTGTGTCACAACCAGTAGTAGCATTTTGGAGGCGTGGTGGCGGAACAACCTCCAACACTACTGCACCTTGTCCTGCATCCCTCCCAGCTGCCAATAGAGTGACCCAATGGGCCGTGAAAGAAAGATAACGTCCCTGTCCATGCCTGCTGGACCATGAGTCAGCGGTAATATGCACCTTACCGCTGACCGCCCTGTCCAGCGAGGCATGGACATTGCCTTCCACATGCCGGTAGAGAGACGGAATTGTTTTCCGTGAGAAAAAGTGGCGTTTGGGAACCTGCCACTGAGGAACCGCACATTGAACAAACTCACGGAAGGGGGCCGAGTCTACCAACTGAAAAGGCAGCAGTTGAAGTGCTAGCAATTTAGCCAAGCTAGCATTCAACCGCTGGGCATGTGGATGGCTGGGAGTATACTTCTTTCGACGGTCCAGCAGCTGGGGCAGGGAAATTTGCCTGCTACAATCGGACGTCGGTGTACTGCAAGTACTTGGTTGTGACACACCTAATTCTACACCTTAAGTCCTCTCAGAGCAGCTTTCAGAGAGGACTGAAGATATAGTGGGGATGGAGATCCCAGCTGATGAGGAGCAAGGAGAGGTCCGCTTTGTTCTTTGGTGTGGGTCTTTTATGTGTGCTTGCCAACGAGCTGCATGGCAGGTCGACATATGTCTGCTCATGCTTGTGGTGCCCAAGCGGCTGATGTTTTGGCCACGCGAGATACGCTTGAGACAAATATTGCAAATAGCAGTGGTGCGATCTGATGCACTCGTCTCAAAAAAGGCCCACACCAAAGAACTTTTGTGATAACGTGCAGAGGCAGCGCCCTGCACAGGCGGAGCTCTGCGGTGTGGTACAGTTGCTGTGCTGGCCTCTAGCTGGCCTCCAGGGGGCATCCTGCCTCGTTGGACATGTGACGCCGCATCCTCCTCCTCCTCCTCCTCCTCCTCTCTCCCTTCAGGCACCCACGTGGAGTCAGTGACCTCATCATCCCCTCCCTCTTCACCACTAGAGCAAACCTGGCAGTAAGCTGCAGCTGGTGGAACAGTACTGCCAGATTGCTGTCCTTCAGCATCCCCTCTCTCTGCGCGCACACTACTGCCTTCCTCAAGCTGGGTATCATCATCTGAGCCTTCGAATCGTTGGGCATCCTCCTGGAGCATGTACCCAACACTGTGCTCAAAGAGTTCGGGGGACTCCTCAGGAGGACATGGTGGGTCTAGGGAAGGGGTGGCTGATGATGCCATTGAGTACGCGTTGGCAGCTGCTCTGCCAGTACCCTGAGCCTGGGTGAGAGAGGATGAGGAGGATGAGGAGGGCTTGGTCATCCATTCTACCAAGCCTTCGGCATGATGCGGCTCCACATGTCCAGCTGCCGAAAACAAAGACAAGCGTGTCCCATGGCCACGTGCTGATGACGATGCACGACCACGTCCACGGCTAGCACTGTTGTCTCTAGAAACAGAGCCTGCCTGCCCTGTGTTCTTGCCTCGGCACGCTCTGCCTCTCCTTGGCGGTCGTCCAGCCATTGTAGTCGGTAGTGTATATAGTATAAAAAATGGGTGCTGCTGAGAAGAAAATATAGGAGCTCTGTGTGCTGCCACTAACACACTAGAAGTCCTATGGGTGCTTCTGGGAAGAAAATATAGGAGCTCTGTTTGATGCCACTAACACACTAGAAGTCCTATGGGTGCTGCTGAGAAGAAAATATAGGAGCTCTGTGTGATGCCACTAACACACTAGAAGTCCTATGGGTGCTTCTGGGAAGAAAATATAGGAGCTCTGTGTGATGCCACTAACACACTAGAAGTCCTATGGGTGCTTCTGGGAAGAAAATATAGGAGCTCTGTGTGATGCCACTAACACACTAGAAGTCCTATGGGTGCTTCTGGGAAGAAAATATAGGAGCTCTGTGTGATGCCACTAACACACTAGAAGTCCTATGGGTGCTGCTGGAAGAAAATATAGGAGCTCTGTGTGATGCCACTAACATACTAGAAGTCCTATGGGTGCTTCTGGGAAGAAAATATAGGAGCTCTGTGTGATGCCACTAACACACTAGAAGTCCTATGGGTGCTTCTTGGAAGAAAATATAGGAGCTCTGTGTGATGCCACTAACACACTAGAAGTCCTATGGGTGCTTCTGGGAAGAAAATATAGGAGCTCTGTGTGATGCCACTAACACACTAGAAGTCCTATGGGTGCTTCTGGGAAGAAAATATAGGAGCTCTGTGTGATGCCACTAACACACTAGAAGTCCTATGGGTGCTTCTGGGAAGAAAATATAGGAGCTCTGTGTGATGCCACTAACACACTAGAAGTCCTATGGGTGCTTCTGAGAAGAAAATATAGGAGCTCTGTGTGATGCCACTAACACACTAGAAGTCCTATGGGTGCTTCTGGGAAGAAAATATAGGAGCTCTGTGTGATGCCACTAACACACTAGAAGTCCTATGGGTGCTTCTGGGAAGAAAATATAGGAGCTCTGTGTGATGCCACTAACACACTAGAAGTCATGTGGGTGCTTCTGGGAAGAAAATATAGGAGCTCTGTGTGATGCCACTAACACACTAGAAGTCCTATGGGTGCTTCTGGAAGAAAATATAGGAGCTCTGTGTGATGCCACTAACACACTAGAAGTCCTATGGGTGCTTCTGGGAAGAAAATATGGGAGCTCTGTGTGATGCCACTAACACACTAAAAGTCCTATGGGTGCTTCTGGGAAGAAAATATAGGAGCTCTGTGTGATGCCACTAACACACTAGAAGTCCTATGGGTGCTGCTGGAAGAAAATATAGGAGCTCTGTGTGATGCCACTAACACACTAGAAGTCCTATGGGTGCTTCTGGGAAGAAAATATAGGAGCTCTGTGTGATGCCACTAACACACTAGACGTCCTATGGGTGCTTCTGGGAAGAAAATATAGGAGCTCTGTGTGATGCAACTAACACACTAGAAGTCCTATGGGTGCTTCTGGGAAGAAAATATAGGAGCTCTGTGTGATGCCACTAACACACTAGAAGTCCTATGGGTGCTTCTGGGAAGAAAATATAGGAGCTCTGTGTGATGCCACTAACACACTAGAAGTCCTATGGGTGCTTCTGGGAAGAAAATTTAGGAGCTCTGTGTGATGCCACTAACACACTAGAAGTCCTATGGGTGCTGCTGAGAAGAAAATATAGGAGCTCTGTGTGATGCCACTAACACACTAGAAGTCCTACGGGTGCTTCTGGGAAGAAAATATAGGAGCTCTGTGTGATGCCACTAACACACTAGAAGTCCTATGGGTGCTTCTGGGAAGAAAATATAGGAGCTCTGTGTGATGCCACTAACACACTAGAAGTCCTATGGGTGCTTCTGGGAAGAAAATATAGGAGCTCTGTGTGATGCCACTAACACACTAGAAGTCCTATGGGTGCTTCTGGAAGAAAATATAGGAGCTCTGTGTGATGCCACTAACGCACTAGAAGTCCTATGGATGCTTCTGGGAAGAAAATATAGGAGCTCTGTGTGATGCCACTAACACACTAGAAGTCCTATGGGTGCTTCTGGGAAGAAAATATGGGAGCTCTGTGTAATGCCACTAACACACTAGAAGTCCTATGGGTGCTTCTGGGAAGAAAATATGGGAGCTCTGTGTGATGCCACTAACACACTAGAAGTCCTATGGGTGCTTCTGGGAAGAAAATATAGGAGCTCTGTGTGATGCCACTAACACACTAGAAGTCCTATGGGTGCTTCTGGGAAGAAAATATAGGAGCTCTGTGTGATGCCACTAACACACTAGAAGTCCTATGGGTGCTGCTGGGAAGAAAATATAGGAGCTCTGTGTGATGCCACTAACACACTAGAAGTCCTATGGGTGCTTCTGGGAAGAAAATATAGGAGCTCTGTGTGATGCCACTAACACACTAGAAGTCCTATGGGTGCTTCTGGGAAGAAAATATGGGAGCTCTGTGTGATGCCACTAACACACTAGAAGTCCTATGGGTGCTTCTGGGAAGAAAATATAGGAGCTCTGTGTGATGCCACTAACACACTAGAAGTCCTATGGGTGCTTCTGGGAAGAAAATATAGGAGCTCTGTGTGATGCCACTAACACACTAGAAGTCCTATGGGTGCTTCTGGGAAGAAAATATAGGAGCTCTGTGTGATGCCACTAACACACTAGAAGTCCTATGGGTGCTTCTGGGAAGAAAATATAGGAGCTCTGTGTGATGCCACTAACACACTAGAAGTCCTATGGGTGCTTCTGGGAAGAAAATATAGGAGCTCTGTGTGATGCCACTAACACAATAGAAGTCCTATGGGTGCTTCTGGGAAGAAAATATGGGAGCTCTGTGTGATGCCACTAACACAATAGAAGTCCTATGGGTGCTTCTGGGAAGAAAATATGGGAGCTCTGTGTGATGCCACTAACACACTAGAAGTCCTATGGGTGCTTCTGGGAAGAAAATATGGGAGCTCTGTGTGATGCCACTAACACACTAGAAGTCCTATGGGTGCTGCTGAGAAGAAAATATGGGAGCTCTGTTTGCTGCCACTAACACACTAGAAGTCCTATGGGTGCCTTTGGGGTGCAATGCTGTGATAACAGCACTGCGGTTGGTACTACTGCAATACTGTACTAACAGTAAGCACGCACCAGACTAATCCCCAGCAGCAGCTAAAAACACACTAACTGTGCAATCAGCAGCAATGAACGATCAATGACTTAGGTAGCAATGGTTTAGCAAAGAACTAGCCAATGGTTTAGCAAAGAAGAGCAAATCTTTCTGGAGCAATGAATCAAGCAAAGACAGAATCAGCAGACTGATCTCTCCTAAAGCCGGAACTCATGTGACCGGCGCCGACGGCGTGGCGGCCTTTTAAATGGTGGGGCGTGTACTAAAGCCCCTGAGCTTTAATTGGCTACAGGCGTCCTGCCTGTAGCCAATTATTGCTCTCCGAGTTTCCGGCGCTGTGATTGGCCAAGCATGCGGGGTCACAGTGCATGCTTGGCCAATCATCAGCCAGCAATGCACTGCGCGGCCCGCGGCCGCAATGCATTGCGGGGCCGCTCGCATCACACGAATGTTATGCGAACCACCCAAATAGTTCTGGGCTTTCCGAGCGAGCGAACGCCCGGTGCTCGATGCGAACGTGGGTTCGCATCTAGCACCGGGCCCATCCCTCCCTATACCCCAATACCTCTCATCTTCTTACTTCCTTAAGAACTATTCTGTATCTCTCTGTGTTATATTATAGTTTCAACATATTTCCACGTCTGCTTGAACATCCGCCATTTTTCCCATTTATGCAAGTCTTCTTCTTCCCCCTCTTCTCCATTATATCTCAATTTTTCAAGGTGGTATATTTCTTCCACCTTTAGGACCCATTCTCTTTTAGTTGGTGCTTCTTCCTGCTGCCACTTTTTCGGGATTAATCCCTTAGCAGCATTTAACATTTGAGGGATCAATGTTTTTTTATAATGCTTAATTGGATCATCTGTTCCATGGAATAGGCATATCCATGGGTTCTCTTTTACACTTACATCAGTGATGTCTTTTATAAGACCCAGGATCTCTCTCCAAAATGTATTTATTTTTGGGCACTCCCACCAAATATGGGCCATCGTGCCCCATTTTTTACATCCCCTCCAACATTCATGTGAGTTGTCGGGGTGAAGTTTATTAAGTTTGTCAGGTGTCATGTACCATCTGGAGAGACACTTATAGTTCATCTCCGCTGTCATAGTGTCAGTTGCTGAGTTGTGAATTTTTTTTTTTTTGTTTTGTGTTTATAATCATGTGATCCTAAATCCAATCCCCATTTTAAAAGGAAGGGCGGCACCTCCAGCTGTTCTTCTGCCAGAAAAACTTTGTAGAGTCGAGATATCGTTTTTTTTGTCCCCGTTTGGGCACAGATTTTTTCTATTGCTGTATATTTTTCTTTTGTTCTAATTGGTTGGGGCAAATTTCTTACAAAGTGGGTCAACTGTAGGTACCGCCATTCATTAATTCTTATTTGTGTCATATTATGTTTTATCTCCACCAGTGTTTTTATTTTTCCTTTATCTATTATATCTTTTAGTTGCGTGTTTTCCCCTATCCACTGTCCCCTTTCGTGCTTTTTCCCTGGTGTAAAATAGTCGCTATTGCTTAGTAACATTAGAGGTGAATTAAATTTCCAATTGTATTGTTTGTGTAACACATCCCAAATTTTTAGTGCAAATCTAGTTATTTTTTGTGTATTTGTGCCCAAACCCCTTAAATGTGAAGGTATCCATATTACCGTTCTTAAACTTACCCCACTTAAACTACTCTCCATTTTAACCCATTGTTTGTCTTCCGTTTCCCGTGCCCACTCTATTGCTCGTGACACTATAAGGCCCCTTTCACACTGGGGCCATTGTTTATCTTCCGTTTCCCGTGCCCACTCTATTGCTCGTGACACTATAGGAGCGGTAAATACACCGCTCCTACACCGCTCCAAAGATGCAGCTAAAATATTTTTTAAGGTCTGGGACACCCAATCCTCCTTGCTCTTTTGTGTACTTCAAAATATTGCGGGAGATCCTGGGTTTTCTATTTTGCCATATGAATCTGCCTAATATTGATTTTAGGGTTTGGAAATAATAATCTGGGAGAGGGATTGGCAACATTGAAAATTTGTATGTAATTTTAGGTAACAGCACCATTTTAACTGTGTTGATCTGACCGAACCATGACAGTGGCCTTAGAGATAGTTTCTTGGTCTCTTTTTTGATTTCGTCTAGTAATGGAATATAGTTTTCACTGAATAGTTGATCTACGGAATTTGCCAGTTTAATCCCCAAATATTTTAAACCTTTCTTCTTCCACGGAAATGGGTAATCTCTTTGTATCTCGTACGCGTCTTTGGGTTCCACGTTTATATTTAAGATTTCCGATTTATTTAAATTCATTTTGAGGTTTGATGTTTTACCATATTGTTTCAAAGTGTCGATCAATCATGGCATTGTGAATTTAGGTTCGGAGACGTAGAACAGTAGGTCGTCGGCAAAAGCCGCGACCTTGTGCTCGACGTCTCCGATTTTTATTCCTTTAATATCCTTATTTGCTCTAATTGTTGCCAATAAGGGTTCCAATGAGAGCACAAAGAGCAGTGGAGACAGGGGACATCCCTGTCTTGTCCCGTTCTTCATTGTAAAGGGGGACGAATGGTCCCCATTGATTTTAATTGTTGCAGTCGGTTCTTTATACAGTGCCCCAATTCTCTGTATCATCCTAGTGCCCAGACCCAAATGCCTTAATGTTTCCATCATGAGCCCCCAGTCTACCCTGTCAAATGCTTTTTCGGCATCTATTGACAGGAATAGACCTGGGGGCCCGTGAGTTTTCATTTTTTGCAGCAAAAGGAGTATCCTGACTCCATTATCGCGCCCCTCCCTTCCTGAAACAAAACCCACTTGGTCCGGATGGACCCACTCTTTCATTTTGTCCCTTAGTCTATTAGCAAGGACTTTTGCGTATAGCTTTGTGTCAAAGTTCAGGAGGGAGATTGGTCTGTAGCTTGAGCATAACATTTCGTCTTTACCTTCTTTTAAAATTATAGTTATCTGTGCTCTCTGTGCTTCTGGGCTTAACCGATATTCTACACCAAGTCCATTCATATATGTACAGAGCCTAGGTATCAGGATATCTCCAAATTTCTTTAGGTATTTGATCGAGAATCTGTCTGGACCTGGGCTTTTCCCTATTGGTGATTCTGAAATGGCTTTTAAGACTTCCTGCTCTGTAATGGGACGTTCTAGATCTTATCTGTCGTTTAATGTTAGCTGAGGGATATCTGATTTATCGAGGAACTGTTTTATTTTGGTTGCTTTATCTTTTTCTACATTCCCTTTCTTGACATCATATAGTGTGCTATAATAATTTCGGAAGACATCAGCTATCTCGTCTGTCTTGGAGACCACTTCTCCTTGCTTATTTCGGATTTTTTCAATGTAATTTCTTGACTTTTCTTTCCTCAGAGTCTTTGCCATATATTTCCCTATTTTATTAGCTCCCAGATATTTCTCTTTCAGAATTTTATTAAAGACCCTTTTTGTATCTTGTGTTAATGAATCTTTCAGTTCTTCTCTTTTGGATATTAATTGATGAAATATTTCTTGGTGCCACCCCTCTGGTTTTTTATGCAACTGCTCTAATCTATATATTTCCTCTGTTAAGTGTTTGATTTCCCTTACTCTCGACTTTTTTTTCCCCACCCCCATGGATATAAAGATGCCTCTTATGTATGCCTTATGCGTCTCCCAGAGTGTAGCACTTGAGATATCCTTTGTGTTGTTGGTTTCAAAAAAATGCGTCAACTCCTCGTGTATTTTCTCTACATCTTGGTTTTCATTGAGAAGGGTCTCATTTAATTGCCAATTGAAGGCTGGTCTTTGTATTTTAAATTCTTCTATGGTCAACATAACTGGGGAATGGTCTGAGAGGGTAGTGATTCCTATCTCAACATCTGTTACTTTAGTCAGTGTGTAATGGTCTACCAAAAAGTAATCGATACGTGTGTACGTCCCATGCACATGGGAGAAGAAGGTGTAGTCCCGTCCTTTTGGGTGGAGAGCTCTCCATACATCAACCAATTGATTTTGGTGCATTTTTTTTTTCAATATTTTAAGGGACCCCCTCCCGTCCCCCGTGCACAGGACGTACTATCCTCTTGTGGGTTCAAACACAGGTTGAAATCTCCCGACATTATTACAATCCCCCTCCTAAACTGCGCGAGGGTACCTATCATTCTTTTTAAGTATTCTATTGGCCTTTTGTTTGGGGCATAGATATTGCACAAGGTATATTCTATTTCTCCTATATGCCCTCTTACGAAAAGATATCTCCCCTCTGGATCTGTTAGCCTGTTTTCTACTTTAAATCGCACATCCTTTGAGAGCCCTATTGCAACCCCCTTAGCTTTATTAGTCATTGAGTCCGCATAAAACCATGTAGGATGCTCCTTAGAGTAGAGTCTTACATTAGCCCCTTGGAATATGTGGGTCTCTTGGAGGAAGACTATATCTGCGTGATGATATTTTAGTTCTTTTAGAATCTTATGCCTTTTGGCTGGTATGTTCAAGCCTCGTACATTATATGTTAAAAACTTGATCTAGTTCCTTCTTTACCCTTTCTTTGCCGAAAGATGAGAGGTATTGCTCCCCTCCCGCCCCTCCCTCCCTCTCCACCTTCCCTACATCCCTTCCGCCCACTCCGACACCCTCCCACCCCCCCCTTCCTCTCCCCCCCTTCCCCCCCCCTCCCGGTCAATTCTGACCACTAGACTGTGGGTTGAGACAAACCTCATCTCAGCCCTAGGTCTTCCTACCTCGAGGTGTGGCTCAAATCCCACCCAGCACTCCGCGCCCCTCCCACGGGCTATTCCCAGGAGGAGAGTGGAGTGCGTATGCTGGCCGAGCTCTCCTCCCTCAATTACCCGAGATCCCCTCCCCCATTCCACTCTCACTCCCGAGAAAAAAAAAATAAAAAAGAAAAAAAAAGAAAACTGGAAAACGAATAGAAAAGAAAAGAAAAGAAAAGAAAAAGGGGGGCCCACCATTTCTAAGGACATCTCTAACCCAACCCTTCTCTTTGTGACCATTCAGGGATTTCAATCTCTTGTAGGTCTAGCTTCTTGCAAAATTCTGGCAATTCTTCTGGGAATATAAGTTTCGCCCACTTGCCCTCTCTGTAGCCTATTAAACAGGCCGGGAAGCCCCTGGTATATTTCACATTTTCCGCTCTCATTTGGTTTAATAATGGTCGAAGCAATCGCCTCCTGGCCAACGTCTCCGGGGCCAGGTCTATATAGATTTGTAGTTCTGTCCCATTAATTTTTAATGGGGGCTTTTCTCTAAGGTTGCTCCAAATTACCGCCTTGTCCTCATAATTCTGGAATTTTACCAAAATGTCTCTAGGGCTTTCAGTCGGAATATGTTGAGGTTTCCTTACTCTATGTATCCTGTCTATTTTCATCTCTATTTCAGGGCCCTTGTTCCAGACCGGTTTAAAGATCTCTTTTATTAATTTCCTGAGGTCTTCACCGTTTTCTTCTGCAAGTGCACGTATTCTTAAGTTCTGTCTTCTGTTTTGGTTCTCGTGTTCCTCTAATTTATGGTTCAGTCTCCTTTGAACCAGTTTTGTTTCTCTGAGTTGTTCTTGTATCCTGGACATCTCCTGAATGTAATTGTCTGTCTTATTCTCGATTTCCTCTATGCGGTTCAACAAATGGCTTAAGTCTGATCGAAGTGCTGAAATATCCTTTTTAATTGAGTTTTCCATTCTAATTAACATCTCTGAAATTTCTGTTTTAGTTGGAATCTGAGGGTTCCTGGCTTGTTCCTCCGGGACACTTCTGTCCATCTCAGATTCCAAGGTTACTTCTCCTGAAGCTTCGGCCATTTCTTCTTTTCTTTTGGTTGTATCCTTCTTCTTTACTTGTTTACTCATTTGTTGTTTTTCTGGGTCTGGGCTTTTAGGGCTCAGACCTTTTACCATGTATTGTTTGATTGTACTCATGTTTACTTTATCTTTAGGGGTTTTGGGTTCACCTCCTTTAGTGGTCTTACCTTTCATACTAGTTTTCTTTTTAAAATTTTATTTTTCCCCAGGATTCCCCCTTTACTTTACTTCAGGGGTTCTAGTGAGGAGCCGTAAATTAGAGCGCGTAGACCTTGATCCAGTACTCTTAAGAACCACTCTAAAGTATTGATACTCCTACTCTCAGAGATTTCTATAAAAAAAAAATTTATACAAACAAAAAGTTTACAAAAATGTGAGCACTAAAATAGGTATTATGGCCCCCTCCTTCTTTCCCTCTTTTTTTTCTTTCCCCTCTTCTCCCCCTCCCCACCCCTCCTTCTCTCACTAGTTAGGAAGAAGAGAAGAGAGAGAGAGAACAAGAAGCGGCAGTTGTTGGATAGGTAAATAATTTCTGGAGCTGCCTTCCAAGGACCAAAAAAAAAGAAAAGTAGGGGGGGGGGGACGGGAGCGAGCTCTCCTTTTTGTATTTTTCTCCACTTCAGACCCCTATATCTTTTAAGGTCTAGGATTCATGTTCTCCCTGCTAGAACTCCGCTTCTCAGGTCAATGTTTTGACGTAATTATTTAAAAAAAAAAAAAGCAGTAGCTAGTACATCCAAAAAAAAAAGGGGAGAAAACCAGGACAATATAACCAATATATCCAAGGAAGGGCTCCTTTGTATAGGCCTATACCATAAGCCTATATCAAACACCAGGGTAGTATTGATGTCAGTCTTTAGATCGTAAGTGTCTAGTTATAACAAATATCCCATGCCTTATGTCTGGTTCTCCCCCTTATTTAGGCAGAAGATACTCTATTATATATCTCTTTAAACAAAAACAAAAACAAAAAAAACAAAAAAAATTGTCATTGCTTAAGCACTTAGGATATCACTTTTTGGTATCTTGCCATCTTGCCATTATTATATGCTTTTACATGGAATTTTCTCGGTTAACATATATTCTGTACTTTGAAAAGTTCTCTAATTATAACCGTGGTGTTATTGTTACTTGAAAGAATGAGTGAGTTGATCAATAGCAGGTGTGAGATGGAGGTAAATTCAATACGATGTTATAATTATTTCTCTTTCAGCTTCTTTCAACTAGCCACCTGTGTCATTGAGTTTATATCCGAGATCATATTTTGTCCTCTTTCTTTTTCCCCCCCTTCTCACATATCTCTATCTCGGCTTTTGTTGTTTTCACTCTGATCAAAAAGTCCAGATTATATACAGGTTATGTACAGGTTATATATCACTTTCCACATGGCTTCCAGTTAGTTTTCCCATAAAGTTCTACTTATGTACCCCTTGCTTGTGGTCTCTTCAACTAAGGATAAAATGAATTGACACTCACCCCATCCATTGAAATCGTCTGCTATACAACCGAGCGGTGAGCATACAACTCCCCTCCAAGGGGGACTTACCCTTGTCGAGATGGGATCCGTTCAGGGGTTCTTATGGGGCATCCTTTACCTTGCTATGTTCTTATGCCTTCCGTCGGCATATGATTTCCAGAGAAGCGCGGGGGGGGGGGGAAAGCACGGGAAAAGGAATGGGCCGGGGGAGGGTGAAAGGCAACCGCAACGGTCCGGCGGCATCTCCTGTTTCTCTCAGCGCGTCAGTGTCTACGGTGAGCCATTACTTCCAGGGACGCCCGCCGGCCGATGCGATGCCTACCTCGTGCTGCGGGAATCATTCGCGGGGGTCACGCAGCTTCTCACTCTGCGTGCTCTCGCTCTTGCTCTGGCCATCGGATGTTACATGGGTCAGACCACTCCCTCAATGAGGCAAACACGTCTCACTGTATATAAAACGTCACACGCTTGTGTCGTAGCGACAATCTGTGAGCCGAGGGGAGAGAGAGCTGACGCACGAGACGATCGCTATAACGATATATAGGGTACAATTTGAACTTGGTACATCACTAGCCTAGACTGCTTAGACCTTGAGGCTTATTTATGGAGAAGATTAGGAGAGTTTAGCCTGACATTATTTTGTGTTTTGTCTGGTGTTTTGTCTTGCAGAGAATATGGATGGCTTCAATGACGTCAGTTTTCTCCCCCTCTTCATTGATAAATATCGAGAATTGACACTTTTGTGGCAGGCGAAACACCCGCACTACAGCCAAAAACCAAAGAGGCACGCAGCGATGAAGAAACTTCTGGAATTTGTATTGCCGGTGATCCCCACGGCAACCGTTGAGAATTTAAGAACAAAAATTGGCCGCCTGAGGAGTACGTATTTCAGGGAGCGCAATAAGGTCCTGAAGTCCCAAGCATCTGGAGCTGCAGCAGATGAGGTCTATGTCCCCAGGCTCTGGTACTATGACAGGCTCCATTTTCTCAAAGACCAGGCTGATGTCAGGGAGTCACTCTCGACTCTTCCTTGCACGCGTCCTTCCACGCATGCCACCCCTGATGAGGCTTCCGAGGACTAACCTGGGCCTTCCAGTCAGGAAGAGGTGGAGGAGCCCAGCTTGAGCCAGGTATAGTATTTTTGTACCTTTTTTTTGGAAAAATGAATGATGTTCACTTAATTCAGGATCCACAATTGCTTATTTACTAAAGTGTTTGACATATCAACAGACAGTAGTGTTGGAGACATTTTGGGCAAGAATCTAAACTGCTGGGCTGAGAATTGTATGGTTTTCTATACAGTCAATAGATGAAAATTGTGTGTGTTTGATGAACAAATAACTCAAACTATGTCCCTTTTTCATACACAGGAAGACCTCAGCCAGGAGGTGGCTGTGGAATGTGGCAGTCAGGAGGAGGCAGGGGTTAGTGGCAGCCAAGAGGAGGCAGGGGTTAGTGGCAGCCAAGAGGTGGGTAGGCCTAGGAGCCTGACTGTATCCTAAGTCCCTCCCCTCCGCCTTCCCTACAAAATGGCGAGAAAGGGGGGGGTGAGTCAGTGCTCCGGCTGATAAGGGAGGCTTCAGCGGCACTACATGCCTAACCCACCTACGAGGAGGCCTTTGGCTCCTTGGTTGCCACTAAACTCAAGGATATGGAGGCGGGGCAACGCAACATGTGTGAGGAGGTCATCCTCAAGGTACTAAATAAGGGGGTGGCTGGGGAGATAACCCCAGCAACACATGTTTGCGAGAGTCACCATGCTCCGCCTCCTCCTCCTCCTTCTGCCACACCTCCAGCACCACAGCAACAGCGTGGAAGGAAGTGTGAAAGGAAGATCAGAGTGTGACGACCTGGATTCAGTCTGATCTGAGAGAAGATGGAGCCTCTCGTATGACCACAGTCTGGGGACATAGATGGCATCTGCTGCAGTTCCGAATGTTTTGGACTTCAGGACCAGATTGCACTCCCTTAAGATACGTACTCCTCAGGCCACCAATTTTTGAACATAAAAAAATGATGTTTGCCGTGGGGGTCCAAGGCTTTGCAAATTTCCCAAGTTTCTCCATCGCTGCGTTCCTCTTTGGTTTGTTGCTGAGACCTAAATAAAGGTATTTTTGATTTCAAGAAATCCTTGCCTATGTGTTTTACTTTTCAATAATGACAGTTTATTTGTGAGTAGACAGGTACATTTCATTTACAATCATAAAGTCCAATTAACAAGGGGCACCAACAACAAACAACCTCCGAGTGAATTTAGGCTACAAATGATAATAATGGTGTTTGGATAAGTTGAGACACACAACCCCCCCCCCCCCCCCAAAAAAAAAAAAAAATTAGTAATAAAGGAAATCTGGATTAAAAAAAAAAAAACACTAGAAATGACAAATCCTCCAAAAAATATAAAAAACATTCTTAAGATCTGACGAACAACAAACATCTAGCCAATAAATCATGAAAAAGAATAAAGGAAGAAGTTTGTGAGAAGTCAGTGTGAATAGGAGCAGCTAAAACACGTCATTCTTCTTGAATTGTAAAGAAAAAGAGAATGCGCTGCATTAAACACATTTTAACATTGCAGCGTGACGAATGTGCTGTGTCGATTAGGAACGGTAGTTTTACCTGACCGATCGCTTCCGTCACAGAATTTCTTCTGAGCATGCATGGCACTTTGTCCGTCGGACGAGGCTACACACGATCGGAATTTGTGTGATCGGACTTTGTTGTCGGATAAATTGAGAGCAGGAGATAAAACTTTGTCCGTCGGAAAATCCGATGGAAAATGTCCGATGGAGCCTACACACGGTCGGAATTTCCGACAACATTGTCCGATAGGACATTTTCCATCGGAAAATCCGACCGTGTGTATGGGGCATTAGTGTGTTTTAGTACAGGTTCTAGTATTAGTTAGTCCTTAAGGTTGATTTTTTAGTACTTGTTTGCACATCTTCTTTTTGCTGCAATTTAATATGTTTACATTATATATTTACATTCTTTATGTGATGTTTTTCAATGTATATCACTTGTATCTTTTAACATTGTCTAATTCAATGAAGACAGCTGAATTTCATGTAACAGATTTATTGTTATTGAGTGATGTTCTAAAATGTGTGCTATACACTCATATGCATATCTAGACATCATTTTTCATCATTATGACGGTGTTATGTTTGTTCTTTTAGTCCTGATGAAGGAGTAGGGGTGTTGCCCCTAAAATGTGTTGGCTTTTTTATTACTTTTTTTTAAACCAACAATTCATTTTTATCAGCAAATAAAATTATTTTAGACTCTAAAAACTTTAGGCTGCATATACTGGGCACAAGGGGTTGCATTTGATGGGCACAGTGGCTGCATATGATGGGCACAAGTGGCTGCATATGATGGGCACAGGTGGCTGCATATGATAAGGCACAAGTGGCTGCATATGATGGGGCACAAGTGGCTGCATTTGATGGGCACAAGTGGCTGCATATGATGGGCACAAGTGGCTGCATATGATGGGGCACAAGTGGCTGCATATGATGGGGCACAAGTGGCTGCATATACTGGGCACAAGTGGCTGCATATACTGGGCACAAGTGGCTGCATATGATGGGCACAAGTGGCTGCATATGATGGGCACAAGTGGCTGCATATGATGGGCACATGTGGATGCATATGATGGGCACAAGTGGCTGCATATGATGGGCACAGGTGTCTGCATATGATAAGGCACAAGTGGCTGCATATGATGGGACACAAGTGGCTGCATATGATGGGGCACAAGTGGCTGCAATTGATGGGCACAGTGGCTGCAATTGATGGCACAGTGGCTGCAATTGATGGGCACAATGGCTGCAAGTGATGGGCACAGTGAGGATGCAATTGATGGGGGGGTTTCAGTATTTTTCAGTTTGTTTTCGCCCCCCCAAAAATTTTGAGCACCAGCCACCACCGTTTAGACTGTTATATCCAATTTTGAGGCGCTTCTTTCTGTATTTTTATCTTTTAAGTATCATCCCCTATGTGCTGTGCAATGCAGTCCTTCAATTTTTGTGTACACAATATTACAAGGAAACATTTTTTTTTTCATTTTGGATAGCACAAGGGAGGATTAACCCCTCTCAGATTTTTTTGCCATCCGTGTCCCATTGCAGAGGTTTTCCTTCACTTTTTGTCCCAGATCTAAATGGAAAGTGAGACGAAATCCCTGCAAATTAAGGGAATTCCTAGGGCACCCCAGGAGAGAGAGAGAGAGAGAGAGAGACTCATTCCTTGTAGCCATAAAATGCTAGAACAGTTTAAGTACTCCCCAATTGATCCCTTTTTGGAAAGTAGCCAGTCCAAAGTATTTAGTAAGAGGCATGGTGAGTCTTTTGAAGTTGTAGTTTTTTGTCACATTTTTTTGGAAAATGAAAAAAATAAATAAAAGTTTTCTTTTTCACAAAGTTGTAATTTTAAGTTCTTTCTTACACACAGCATATAAATACTTACAATTACACTACAAAATACATTCTTCTACACCTCCTGAGTATGGTAATACTACATAGGTGAGATTTTTCACAGCCTAGCCACGGAGGGGCCCAAAATCCAAGGAGCACCTTCAGGCATTCCAGGGACATAAATTACGCATATAAGTTCCTGGCAGCCTATCACACTTTTGGAGGCCCTGAAGAATGAGGACATTGGAAACACCCACAAAATTTTAACATTTTGGAGAGTAAACTCCAGATATTTTGAGAGACATTGTAAAACTTTTGAACACTTAATTTTTTTGCCACACATTTTTGGAAAATTAAGAAAATGAAAATACATTTTTTTTTTTTTTTTTTACACAAAGTTGTCAATTTATTAGGATATTTCACAAATGTCATGGAAATACTCAGAATTACACCCAAAACACATTCTACTACTCCTCCCAAGTATGGCGATACTACATACCACAAAAAATATCTCAAAATGGGAATTATGCACTGTTCAACCATATATATAAACTACATTAAAAAAAAGTGACTAAAACCACAAAAAGTGTGCTAAATTAGTGAAACCAAAAAAATATGGGGAAAGGTCCTTATATAAGTGCATAAAAAGCAGATGTGACATCCGCCATCAAATTGGTTCTGCACCACATCTTCCAGTGTGGGGTCACTCTCCTTTACTCCTGAATTAGAAACTCACCACCAGCTAAGATAAATGAAGCAGGAACAGCCGGATCTCTTTCAGTCCTGTTTACCTGCAGGGTTAAAAACCAACCAGTACGGTGTCAGTGAAACTTAAAAAGAGAGCGGACAAGAAATAGCCATAGTATAATATTTGTGGCCGGGCAGGAACCAGTTAAATTATGGTTAGCATGAACACATGTGAGAGTAGTTTGAACCCTTGAATCAGTGGAGCCAGTATTTGTCCAAAAATATGGCAATTGGGGAAAAAAAAAAAAGACTCCTGATCTGACAGGATCGGCTTCCCAGGGGAAAGGGGGATACAGAATCCATGGCAGTATGTAAATCACAGGCAATGCAGTTGAACACATGTCCCATTTCATAGCTTGTCCTAGAACATTAGCAATTTTTTGAATGCCCCATGTGGGTTCTCTCAAAAGTTTTGTAAATACCGACCCATCTTTCAATATTTCTTACTTGTAATACTCGGGGTCCAGCACATGTGAACCCCCCCCCCCCCCCCCCCAATCTGCTGGTATATAAATATAATATACTGTATATGTTTATCCAAAGAAATAAAAAAAAATATTCCCTCCCTAAATCCATTCCCAGGTTAAAACAATGACAGTGGATGATCTGGAAGATGTTTGCATTAATTGTGCAAGCATCAAATACTTGAGTAAATTAATGCAATGTAATTTTAGTTTTTTGTAATCACAAACCTGTAAAACAATTACCATTGTCTGTCTAATTTTTCCCTTGTTCCCCCAACTTAATTTTATCTTAACGCCCTCAAGTGATACACAGATTTGAAACAACTCACTGTACATAAGGTGTACCTGTTTATATCCAGTCTTCTCTTCTCTACATCCATTCAAAGTCCAGAATTTATAAAGCTTGTCTATGCTGTCAGAAAATATGAAACAGAAAACTGAAATTACACAATGCAGAACTCAGTGAGGAGAGCTCTGATAGCTGATTAGAGGGAAAGGACACACCCTTTCATACAGCAACAGAGCTGAGGCTGTCAATCACAGACTGTGTGCTTGGAGATACCTCCCCTGTCACCTTTTTTCTCTTGGTGTCAGGAAAACTTGTCAGAAGTGACTCAGATAGCAGAAGAATGGCGCAGCATACAGAAATGACATTCAGTGCTCTGGATTGAGATGAGTACACACTATAGAGGGATATGTTTTGTTTATATTTTATGCCTGAGGTTTACAACTACTTTAACCACTTGCCGGCCAGCTCACATGCATTTACTGTGGCAGGTTGGCTCTCCTGCACGAACCGACTTACCTGTACGTAGGTCCTTGCAAGGAGGATAGCGGGCGCGAGCATGCCCACGGGTCGCGCGGACTCGATGTCTGCTGGTGACCCGCGATCGCTGTGTACAGAACAGGGTACTGCCTATGTAAACAAGGCGATTCCCCATTCTGACAGGGGACATCTCAGATCGGGAACAGTGATCTCTGTCATGTCCCTAGCAGCCCATCCCCCCTACAGTTAGAACACACCCAGGGAACACACTTAACCACTTGATTGCCCCCTAGTGTTAACCCCTTCCCAACCAGTGTCAGATTTACATTGATCAGTGCATTTTTATAGCACTGATCAATGTAATAATGTCACTGGTCCCCCTAAAGTGTAATTTAGGGTTCGATTTTTCTGCCGCAACAGTTTTTCCTCCTGTGTGCATGACAATGTAGCATTGAAAGAAGAATAAAGCTCTCCAAAAGAAAAAAGCATATGTTCACTTTGAGCTTTACCATGTTTCATAAAAGTCTCACTAATGTGATATTTTAATCAGCAGACTTTGTTGATTATATTTTGAGGTAAATGAGAGTGAGCAGATTATGTGAATGTTGCATTGTAAAAAATTTCAGGAAAATGCAATATTTTAAATATTTTAACTACAGTATTTTTTCCCAATAAAAACAAGGAAATAGAAAAATATGTACCCAAATTTGTCTGCAATGTATAACATTTTAGGCTAGATTGCAAAACATAAAAGATATCATGTGCAGAACTGAGACATCACAAAAATGAAAAAGAAAAATGCTCTGAGACCCAACAATATTTGTGGAGAAAAGGCTAGAGGAGTCAAGTGGTTTAGGTATAGTATTTTAGTATTTGTGTTTTGTTTCAAAGGGAACTTAATTAAGCTAATACATTCTTGATCAAAACAGCATAATGTTACAGCATGTTATTTTCCTCCATTTGGACGTTTAGTATAAAGTCAAGCTTGCAAAGTCCAAAAAATTTAGTAGTAGGTGGCAAGGCATCTGTTGCAATATATTTTTTTGAGTTTTGAATTCAAATGATTTTTGTTCAAAGACATATATTTCCATATATTGTGTTGTTTATAATATTTTGTTTATATTATAATTATGTTTACCATGAGCCTTAAAATGGAACTGAATCTAGGCTATTGACATTTAAATATTAACATATATGTTAACAGGCAGTAATATATAAAAAATACAGTAAAACAAGCCTTACTGACCCCTGTAGCTGCATGTTGCATGCACTCTGGAAAAATCCTCCACCTTTACAGGAAGATCACTTTTCTCTAAAGCCAGCCATACATGGATTTTAATTTAGCTGGATCAGCAGGGATCGGCCGTATTTCAATCCATGTATGGGCATGGTGGTTGTACAGATATTGTTCAACTTCTGTACAACCAGCTTGTCTGATTTTCCCTGTTCGATCAGCGCCACTGGCTATAGCTGGCGCTGATCAGTGTATTATGACAGCTGGGAAGTCTCCCAACCGTCAAAACAAAATAGCTCAGCGGGACTGATTTCCCCATCCACCTCAAATGTGTGGAATCAGGTCAGTTTTTTAAGTTCAATCTGCATCTATAGGTTGCTTCAGAAACTCGTTTTGTTATATATGTTTTATAGATTTATTGATTTTAAGTAATTGCATTACACTTTTTTGCACTTATATTATTGCTCAAAATCTTGTTTGTGGGTATTGCTGTCAGCAGCTTTCCATTATTATTATAATTTATATTATCTTGACTAACTTTATACTGAGCACAGAGTCTACACTGTTTCATACACATATAAGTTCATACACAGCATTTTTTTCTCTGCTGCTGATCACAGCTAATGATGGATATTTTTGAGTTTAGAACTAAAAGAAATATTAGCACTAGAGGTATTTTTGACAAAAATGGAGATGAGTCTGACCTAAGAGGTAGTTTTTTGATTTTAAAAAAAAATTACATCTGAAGAAAATTACAAAATTACACCAAGAAAAAATTGACACTGTGGGGTTGATTTACTAAAACTGGAGAGTGCAAAATCTGGTGCAGTTCTGCATAGAAGCCAATCAGCTTCCAGGTTTTTTTTTTTTGTCCAAGTTTAATTGAACAAGCTGAAGTTAGGACGTGCAGACGTAGGACGTAGGCACGGACGGGGAGGGGTTAGCCCGCAGGTGGAGGTCCGAGGCGAGATGCGGAGGAGCGTGCTGGGTCATCACGGAGCGTGAGAGGCTCCAGGCGAAGAGGCTTGCACGCCGGGCAGGAAGAACGCAATCACCTCAGCGCCACATATCGGCTTAATCCACCTGAGCAGGAGAGACGCGGTCGAATAGCGTAACCTACGGCGGGCGCACTGCCCGGAGGTGGCCTGCCGCGGCGTTCCTCCGGCGTCCCCCCGCCCCCGGGTCCTCTCCCCCTTCCTCCCCCGTCCCCCCTCGGGCTTCACCGCTCGCTCGCATCAACATGTCCGGCGGACGTAAGGTGAGCTCATAGTCCAGTGCTGGCTGAAAAGAACAAGCGGACGCTTAACTTAATCTGTGAGTATACCACATGCAATCTGGCCAGAAGCGCCATTCGACCACAGGAGGTAAGCCAAGATTGTCTATTATAATATGCCAATGGAAGAAGCTAAATGATGTTTAATACCTGGAAAAGCCCAATAAAAGGACTAGTAAAGCAATTTATGCCCCCTATCGGCTGATAGGAGGGGAAAAAAAAGGAAAAAAAAAAAAAAAATATCTCTCTTTCAATAACTTTATGGTCTTATATTCGCATGTTTTCACAGTGTATACTCTCTATGTCAGCAATTGCCCTGTGCTGGATTTGATTTGGACTATTCTCTACCTCCTTTTTTTTTTTTTGTGCTCTGACCAGAGGTGCGGGAACAGAACCCCCCCCCCCCCCCCTAAAACCTTCCGAGAGCAGGAACTTCAGCTAGAAAGGTGTGTACATATAATTTACATACAATCTGCACTCTGTGGAAGAGGGACATATAAAGCAAGCATATAAAGCAGGCAGAGAGGCAGATAAAAGCGCCTTAGTAGTGACAACACTGTTTAAAGACTGTGAAAAAGCTAAAGCTCGAGGACGTGTTTGTTGTTCCCTGATGATTTTCTTTTGTCTGCTTTTTTTTTTTTTTTGTCTGCTTTTTTTTTTTTGGGTTCTCCTCACTTTTGAGAAAAGCGTACAGAATTACGGTTATACTATATCCCTCTCATAGCCAAAGTATACAAAGCAAAGCTTTGAAACATTGGGTATTGAAGAGGTCCATGCTATCTCCTTATATTAAGGTGTGAAGGGGTGTATAAGATAACGGGACGCTTAAAGGGACTATTTTCCAGCCCCCCCCGGACTAACTCTGAGAGGGGATTATACATCGCATGAAATAGATGGGCCCTCTTAAGCAGTAAACGGGGGTTGGACCGAAGTACATAAGACCATACACAGAATAAACCTAAGGAGTACGCATGAAAAGGCCTAAAGGAAGCGGAAAAATGCTCTAGAGATCTGAAGAGTGAGAGATATTGCAGAAATAAAGAGAATCAAAGAGAATCAGATACCTGGGCAAAGAGAGTAAAAGAAACCCTGGCAAGCCCGGGTGACAAAATACTTCAGCAAAATCTTGCTATTTTCACATACCCTTGGTGGGGTCAGTTTTTTGGGGATACGGGGCCGCAGCCTGGGCGCTCCCCTTCCCGTGGACTGATCTTCTGCCGGGACTCCTTCCCATGCACCTTCATATTGGTAACTGACACTAACATGATAAATATCAAACCAGGGATATAAGACAACTAAAAATATCTGAGGGGCGGTTGGAAAGGGTGGGCAAGGGGAGCTTGGCTAAGAGGAGGAGAATAAGAGGGGCGAAGGGGGAAATCATGAGTAAAACTTCAACTAAAGCGTCTAAAAAAGGGGCTCTAAAAACACCTAAAGAAGACACGAGCACCATCCAACAATACTTAAAGCAAGGAGGAATCCCCAAAACCCCGGAAACCAGTCACCTGCCTAAGGCCATTATGGAGAAAAATAAAAGCACCTCTAGGAAAACGGAAGGGGCTCATGAGCAATCTAAAGAAGATGACATAAACGTAAGCGAAGTAGAGATTAGTGGAATTGAAGATCAGCACCAGGGTGACCAACTCCCAACAAAAAGGGAAATGGAGGAAATGTTATTAAAAGTGGAAAATGTGATAAAAATGGAAATAAACACTCTGAGAGAGGATTTGGGCCACCTACTGGCTAGAGTTGAAGTGGTGGAGGAGAGAGGAGAGAAAATGACCAAAGAAATTAATAACATAAAGATTTCACTCCAAAGGTGTCAACTGAACCAGAGAGAAATGTTACATAAAATAGAGGACCAGGAGAACAGAGACAGAAGACAAAATGTTCGTCTTAGGGCGATCCCAGAACATAAAGGAGAAGACTTGGAGAAAATTGTTAGATCACTTTTTAGCCCCATAATAGGGCTAGAAGAGGGGCAATTCCCGGCGATTGAAAGAGCTCATCGCATTGGCAGGATGGACCGCCTAGAGCACGGAAGAGTAAGGGATATAATAGTTAGGTTCCGGAACTTTAAGGATAAAGACAACATCTGGCAGAAGACAAGAGGCAGCCCCCCATTACAATATGAAGGCACCGAAATACAGCTCTATGCGGATCTCTCAGCTCGAACGCTGGATAGAAGACGGCTTCAGAGACCACTGCTGGAAGCGATGCGGAAAGAAAACATAAAATATAGATGGGGGTTTCCAGCGTGCCTCATCGGTATAAAAGAAGGAAGATCAGCTAGACTTAGGGTTCCAGAGGAGCTGCAGGACTTCTGTAACAATCTTGATATCCCTATACCGGTTTTGCCAGGATGGACAGAGAATTGGGAGAGCGTGTTGGGGGGGGGGGGGGGGGGGGGGGGGGGGGGGGGGGGGGGGGGTGGGGTTGCGGGGGGGGAGTGAAAACTAGAAATTAGAGGAGAAATTAAACACTCTCGCATCCACCTGGCCCACTAGATCCTGAGACCAACTGGGGAAAAGATAGTGGGAGGGGGCGAGGAAAGAACCCCACCTCACCTTAGCTGCTCCGAGGGACCCGAAGAAATGGGTCACCATCGGAATAGAGACCCGAGATGGGGTCAGGGAGGGGGAGGGGGGAGGAGGGGGGGGAGAGGAGGGGGGGGGGGAGAAGGTAAGGAGGGAGGGAGGGAGTTTGGGGAGGGGGAGGAGGGAGGGAGGTGGGGTGGTGGTGTGGAGGGATGGAAGGGGTTTCTGGGAGGGTGACTCTCATCGCTGCCCTTTACGTAGGTAACTATAGAGATAAATGAAGAATGACCCCTGATTTGAAATTTTTAACCTATAACGTCAAAGGATTGAACACCCCAAGCAAACGGCAAATAATTCTCGATGAGATAGAGAGATACGGGGCCAAGGTAGCTTTCCTTCAAGAAACACATCTTGCCCACAACACAAATGTGAAACTTTTCTCAAGAACATACCCTAACTGGTACTATGCAGATACTTCATCAAGTAGATCGAGAGGGGTGGCTATTGGCTTCTCAGGAGATATCCATTTTAAGCTAGAAGACAGAATGGTAGACCCAGAGGGAAGGTATTTGTTTTTGAGAGGAACCCTATTTGGAATGACATATACGCTGGCCAATGTATACGCGCCAAACACTAGCCCCATCAAATTTATGAAGGGGATACTGCGAAAGTTGGGGGCCTTCAGCAAGGGACAAGTAATTCTTATGGGAGATTTTAATTTTATCATGGATCCCAGCCTAGATAGTACGTCCGGTGGCCAGGGGACAAGAAATGCACAGCTATCCTCGATTAAAAATAAACTATACAATATGCAATTGATGGATGTATGGAGGGTCCAGCATCTTCAAACAAGGGACTATACTTTTTTCTCCCCTGTCCACGGGACGTACACTAGATTGGACTATATATTTGTTGAACATGGAATCTTAGATAGAGTATTAGAAACAAAAATAGAGACAATTACGCTCTCCGACCATGCCCCTGCCTCCGTGACCCTTGCAGTCCCAGAATACAAATCCACATCAGGAGGGTGGAAATTAAATGAGGAATTACTGCGAGACGGGGAAGTGGTGGAATGTGTTAAAAGAGAACTGGAAGGATTCTTCACTAACAACGATAATGGGGAAGTAAATGGAGCCAACCTCTGGGAGGCACACAAAGCATTCATTAGAGGGATATTGATAGGGAAAGCTGCATGGTCTGAAAAAGAAAGGAGGAGGAAAGTACAGGAACTGATGAATGACCTAAACAGCCTGGAAAAAAAACATAAGGCTGCTTTGACCCACAATAGGGAATTATTTCAAGAGCTAATAGCAAAGAGGGATGAACTTAAAGACTGTATAGAACATGAGGCAAAACAGATTTACAACAGGACAATAAAAGAACGGTACATCTGGGGGAATAAATCTAGTAAACACCTGGCGAGAATAGTCCAAAAACAAAAAACAAAAAAACTATATAGAAAAAATTCAAACCAAAAACGGGGAGATTAAATATGTATCCCAGGACATTGCCTCATCCTTTAGGGACTATTATGAAGAGCTGTACTCCGTAGACCTCAGGGAGGCTGAAAAGGGGGACCAAAATAAAAAAAAAAGGAAAAAAAAAAATCTTAGACTTTCTCAGGAGCCGGTTTGGAATCTTTGGGTCAGGAGGATAGAGAGGTACTGGAGCAGCCAATTTCGGAGGCAGAAATAGTGTGGGCCCTGAAGAATTCCGCCGCAGGGAAAAGTCCGGGCCCTGACGGTTTTTCCACCTCTTATTATAAAACGTTCAAGGAGATCCTGGTCCCTAGACTTCAACAATATATGAATGGGCTGGGAATAGAATACGCAATGGGTGAAGCGTCTCTGTTGGCAACAATAACAGTTCTTCCTAAAGAAGGGAAAGATGGATCTAAGTGTTCTAATTATAGGCCTATCTCTCTGCTGAACGCAGACACTAAGTTATATGCCAAAATCCTGGCTGAGAGAAAGGGCATTTAGAGGTATTGATCCATCCGGATCAAGTGGGCTTCGTCCCGGGGAGGGAAGGGAGGGACAATGGAGTCCGGACTCTATTGGCCCTCCAGAGGATGAGGGACTCAGGAACCCCCAGTCTGCTCTTGTCTATAGATGCAGAAAAAGCATTTGACAGAGTAGACTGGGGGTTCATGTTTAGTACCCTAGAGTACATGGGGTTTGGGCCAAAATTCATCAGCCGTATTAACGCCCTGTATGGGAGCCCTAAGGCAAATATTAAAGTAAATGGAGTTCTTTCCGCACTGTTCGAAATGAGGAATGGGACGAGGCATGGTTGTCCCCTGTCCCCTCTTCTTTTCGTCCTGACACTAGAGCCTCTATTGTCAGCGATAAGAAAAAACCCTGACATAGAGGGATGTAAAGTGGAGGGGGAGTCCCATAAATTGGCTGCCTTCGCAGACGATATTTTGTTCTATGTAAGCAACCCTCGGAAGACGATGCCCATTCTCATGGGGACCCTCACAGTATACGGAGCCCTCTCAAACTTTCGGGTTAACCCCGTAAAATCTCATATACTTAATATTAACGTGAATAAAACTGAGCAGCAGATTCTAAAGAAAGAACATAAATTTGTCTGGAAGAAGCAAATAAAATACTTGGGTATAGACCTAGCCAATACAACTGGAAAACTCTATAGAATCAACTACCTTCCCCTGTTAGATGAAGTGAAAAAAAAATGCAATGAATACACTAGCAGGCCCTTGTCCTGGATCGGACGAGTAAATACTGTAAAAATGATGATACTTCCTGTAATAACGTATAAGCTACAGATGCTCCCTCTACCCTTACCCCAGCAATACCTTAGGAAGCTTAACTCAATACTGATGAATTTTGTATGGAAAAACAGGAAACATTGCACGTCGTTGAAACTCTTAAAACAGGGTAAGAATCAGGGGGGACTTGCGGTCCCCGATATAATTAGTTATTATCACGCAATTGCACTAACTAGAATCCCAGAGTGGGGGAAAATAAATTCAAGTAAAAGATGGGTACACTTAGAAAGGGCACTGAGTGGGGTCCACTTGGGAAGGATTATTTGGAACCCCCCGGGGTATAGAGCACTGGATGTTCACACACACACTATCACACGGCACACTGTAAAAATTTGGGACAAAGTATACAAACAGTTGAATGGTAACTATAACTCACCTTTATTAGCACTCAAGGAGAACGATTATTTCCCTCCGGGGAAAAAAGATATAGGAGGGAATTGGATAATTAAAGAGGAAACACAATTAGGGGACGTAATATTTGCGGGACAACCACTAGCACTAAATGAACTAAAAAAAAAAGTGGATTTATTTAAAATCGATGAGTGGCGGTACCTCCAGATATGCCAATTCGTGAAAAAACTTCCACAACCAATCAGGTCACGTGGAGACCTGACAAAAATAGAGCAAATATGTACAGCAGAAAATACTAAAAAATCTATATCAAAAATATACAAGTTGTTGATTGAGATGGACAGGCTGGAGGTCCCCCCATTCATCGAGAAATGGGAGAGAGAATTAGGGTCACGGATAAACACGGGGATGGTCAAAAAAATAATGAAGCTCACACATAGCTCGTCAGTAGATATGCGAACAGCCGAAACGAACTATAAATGCTTAAGTAGGTGGTATGTGACTCCCGACATAACAAGCAAATTTCAGGAGGGGAGATCCCCCAACTGTTGGAGGGGATGTAATGTGAGAGGAAACATGGGGCATCTATGGTGGGAATGTCAGAAAATACAAAAATACTGGGATAAGGTCCTGAGTTACATCAAAGAAATCACCCAAATAGAAGTAAAAAAAAATCCATGGGTGGTTCTGATGCATGCTACAGAAGAGGGAATAAGGCAATACAGGAGCACACTGGTCCCACATCTGCTTAATGCCGCAAAAAGATTAATCCCAAGGAAGTGGCAAGAACAGGAAAGCCCCTCTATAGGGGAATGGATAGATGAAGTGGAGGTGACTTATAGGCTGGAATGCCTGAGAGAGAATCTCGAGGAGGACACCCAACCAAAGGGGAAGTGGGAATGTTGGGAAAAATTCAAAAGAACTTGGAGTTATGCGGAGTTGTTACAGACTTAACGAGAACGAATCTTTAGTAAAGAAAAGAAAAAAAAAAAAAAAAAAAGAACAAAAATATCTGATGAGCACCTTGAGAAATCATTGAGAATTGCTACCACATCCAGGGATTGGGGGGGGGGGAGGGAAAGAGGGTCGAAAAAAAAAAACAAAATGCAAAAAAAAAAAAACGAGAGGGCAGCAAGGGAGTCAGGGATTAGGGGGGGGGGGAGAAACAAAAAAAAAAATGGGCAAAAAAAAACAGATTGGCCCTTCACCACGTTCTGTCATCAGCTGCGTCCTAAGGACACAGCAGTCACAGAGCATGCCCGATCCGCGCCCCAGGGTGCACACGGGAGGTGTGGTTCTGGAAGGACGTCTGTGGACGCCCTCCCAAAACTGGAGAACCATGCTGTAGCCATCTTTCAGGTTTGGCATGGGTGGGGAGGGGTTAAAATCAGAGGGTATTTTACCTGCCAATCCACATATATTATATACAGTAGCTCACAAAAGTGAGTATACCCCTCACATTTTGTAGAAAATTGGATTATACCTTTTCATGTGACAACACTGAAGAAATGACACTTTGCTACAATGTAAAGTAGTGAGTGTACAGCTTGTATAACAGTGTAAATTTTCTGTCCCCTCAAAATAACTCACACAGCCATTAATGTCTAAACCGCTGGCAACAAAAGTGAGTACACCCCTAAGTGAAAATGTCCAAATTGGGCCCAAAGTGTCAATATTTTGTGTGACCACCATTATTTTTCAGCACTGCCTTAATCCTCTTGGGCATGGAGTTCACCAGAGCTTCACAGGTTGCCACTGGAGTCCTCTTCCACTCCTCCATGATGACATCACGGAGCTGGTGGATGTTAGAGACCTTGCACTCCTCCACCTTCCATTTGAGGATGCCCCACAGATGCTCAATAGGGTTTAGGTCTGGAGACATGCTTGGCCAGTCCGTCACCTTTACCCTCAGCTTCTTTAGCAAGGCAGCGGTCATCTTGGATGTGTGTTAGGGGTGGTTATCATGTGGGAATACTGCCCTGCGGCTTCAGTATGTCACAGTACATGTTGGCATACATGGTTCCCTCAATGAACTGTAGCTCCCCAGTGTCGGCAGCACTCAAGCAGCCCCAGACCATGATGCTCCCACCACCAGGCTTGACTGTAGGCAAGACACACTTGTCTTTGTACTCCTCACCTGGTTGCCGCTGTAATGATGTGTAGGCTTTATGTTATACTTCAAGTTCAATTGTTATGCCTAGTTCATTTTGCATGTTAGGAAACAGTTACGTTTTAATCATGTGATCTGGGGGCAGGGAGCTGTGGGAGTTGTAAGATGGATGCTGCTGAATAAACACCAGGCTCATGCTCAAGCTCCTTGCTGTCTGCCTATACTTGGTGTTAAAACACCACATCACATGCAGTGTGTGAAGAATTTGTGTCTGAATTTGTGTCTGATAATGGCCCACAATTCTCGTGTTCCGAGTTCCAGTGCTTTCTGCGTGAATGGGGAAATCAGGCACAAACCCACAAGCCTGCCTGGGGTCTGAGTATACCCCATCTCTGAAGTTGCCTTGACATTCGGCTAGATGAGACTGTTTTCTTGAGCGCATGAAACAGTTTTGTGTGTTTTATATATTCGTCTTGGAGTTTTTTGTTTCAGCAGCTCGTTTACAGTCATATAGGCATATTTGGATTTGGAAACTACAGTTGATCATTGATAATAGTTGTAACCATGGTAATTTGGCATTTGAATGAACATTGATGTTTAGTCCTTTTTAGGGGCACTTGTACAATGCCCTTGTGATATATACGTTTTATGTTTTTTTTTTTGACGTATGTTGTTGTGTTTTCTATATATCTACATACATTTTTTATAATCTTTCCTTTTTTTTTTTTTTTTTTATTATGGATAGGTCTAATAGGTTGGAGACGATTTTTAATAATATTGATCTTTTTGGCATGTCTAATACAAATATTGTTACCCAAGATGGGCCAAAAATAGATAATAATGGTTTACCTCATAGTGAGGATTTTGAGATAAAAATGCGAAAGGCTTTTCTCAAACTCCAGGATGCCAAACAATATGAGAACGCACAATGGTGGGATTTGGCTTTTTTGCGTAAATATCTAGAGCTTGGCATCACTCCTAGGGGTCTTCGTATCAAGAAACAATGTCGTTTTCTTGATGACGATCTCACCAAGGAGTGGCAGATGATCTCTGAATTCTTTACCACCAAGTGGATTAAGATTCTAGTACAACAAAGGGAGCGCAAACTGTTGATAGCCGAACAACAAGTATTAGAGAGACAACAAGACATTGAGGCTTTCAGCGCCTCTTGCCTCTTCACCAAATGGCTGGAAGTCCAGGATGATAATGTTAAAAAGGATGAGAACGTTATGATTGAGAACAAAATCAAGAAGCTTGAGAGGGACATATCAGATTACAAATCTGGTCATGTTTTCGAATGGAAGCGTCCATTGCCTATCGCATCCAATAAGCATGAGAAAGCAGGCCAGAATACCTCTAGGCGCCCCCCCCCCCGCCCCTCCCAGTCTTTATCTGTTGATCCGGGTAATAAGTCTCGATATACTAATCAAACCCAGAAAGGTGGAGCTAGACGTATAAATAAAATACAAAATGGTAAAAATAAGAGATCAAACCAACACAATAATTCACAAAAGATCACACAAAACATTAAACAGACCCATGGATACCTTAGTGATCCTGTCCAAGTCTCTACACAGGCATTGATACGAACTGACCCATTCACCATGCCTATCACAAGCACTTGTGAATCAACAGTAATGGCATTGATGAGCCTTGTTTTCCCAGAACTCCAAGGGGAGTTTCACAACAAAAAGAAAAAAGAAAACTAGACGAGGTCGAAGAGGAGGGAGACAGTCAAAGGCTGAACAAGAAAGAAAGGATCGACATAACTTAAGTGATAGTACGATTAAAATATTTAACTTATCCACACATGAACTATCAGGGGCAGAATATAGTCTACTTAAGAAGGGCCTTAGTTTTTCCCCCTCAACGGGCCCGAACAAATTCGGCCTGTTTAAAGATCTTAATAAATTTATTCGCTTACTAACCCTGAAAAGACATTATGCAAAAATAAACTCCATAAATCACTCAAAAATAGAAACCAAGGACAGTGAATTTAGTTTTTGTCATGAACAGGATATACTCAAGGTACTTGAGGACCTATGGGCCGAAAGTAACATTGATAGCGATACTCAATATCCTTTCCAGGAACCAGAGATTAAACACACAGGGTTTAAACCCCAGTCTGTTTTTAATCCCACTAATTCCAAAGGTCCGCATATTGAAACCTTTTACCAAGCCGTATATAAAGACTTCATGGAATTGTGTGATATTCCAGTAAAGAACAAGGCCCATAATTTAAATATCAATGAATGGAAGGCCCTTAAAAATCTTACTAATAACAGGGATATTATCGTAAAACAGGCCAATAAAGGGGGCAGTTTAGTCATCCAAAACAGACAGGACTATCTCCGGGAGGCTGGACGTCTGTTGGCAGACACCAACACATACTTAAAACTTCGCTCTGACCCATTACCCATTTTTCAACAAGAGTTATTTAACTTGGTTGAAAGAGCTTGTAGGGAGGGCGTTCTCAATACCAAAGAAAAAAGCTTTCTATTGCCAAAAGTTTGCAGCACCCCCTACTTTTATCACCTTCCGAAGGTGCACAAATCACTTATAGATCCCCCGGGTAGACCTATTGTTGCCAGTACTAATAGTTTCATAAGTGGTCTATCAATGTACATAGATCATCTATTACAGCCAATGGTCATCCAATTACCATCATATATCAAAGACTCCAGCCATGTCATTGACACTTTGAAAGAATATTTGTAGCAAGATAATTATCTTTGGGCTTCATTGGATGTATCGTCACTATATACCTCAATACCCCATGAGGTAGGTATTGCAGCTGTACAGTATTTTCTTAGTAAAAATGATGACATGAATTCTAACCAATCAGCGTTCTTGTCCGACAGCATAGAGTTTTGCCTTCGCCATAATTATTTTACCTTTTTAGATTGTTTTTATTTGCAGCAGAAAGGGACTGCAATGGGTGCCAACTTTGCCCCAGGGTATGCAAATCTTACAATGGGCTATTGGGAGAGCCATAAGATATGGTTGAACAATCCGTTCTCTCAATATATCGTCTTTTATGGACGACATATTGATGATATTTTAATAATTTGGAGTGGGGATAAAGACCTTTTCCTCTCCTTTACAGAATACTGTAATGACAATACTTTTGGTCTGGCGTTTACCCATGAAGTGAGCCAGAAGGAATTAGTTTTCCTGGATCTGGACTTATCTCATGAGAATGAGGTTATAATTACGAGGAACCACACCAAACCAACAGCCGGGAATTCCTATCTCCATTTTGATAGCTGTCATCACCCAACATGGATAAAGAATATTCCAAATGGTCAATTTCACAGATTACGCAGAAATTGTACCAAACTAGAGGAGTACAAAACACAGGGACGGGTGATGGAGAAAAAGTTTGTTGAAAAAGGGTATCCCAAGGAATTAATTTCCAATGCTCTCCTTTCAAATGAGACGCTACCTCTCGGTGGATCAAAAAGGAACCCCGAGGAGATGGCCCACTCAGCGAGGTTTGTCTCAAATTTTGAGTACTGAGTGTATATACTTAAGCGCTAGTTTGGATATTTAAACCAGAGATGCAACAAATGTTTAAGATAACCAAATGATATAGCTGCAGCCCATATACTGGTGTTCCCACACGTGAAGGTATATTAAAAAGTACACATTTAGTGCAATGGGTGCGCTTATATCAACCTTAAAATCCTCAGTAGATTATTTAAAATGATTTCTTTTGCTTAAAAACGTGCTGGATGCAAATCCGTGCTAAATTAAATAAATAGTGAAAAATGTATCCGTTGGGATGTGAAGAAGTGCAATACGCATAAACCAATTAAAATCAATTAAAATGAGTGGTTTAATGCTGTTCCGTGCAAATAAATTAATTGGAAAAAATGATGTGTAGTGCCAGTGAATTTAAAACAATTGTTTAAAGTATAAATAAATACCAGTGAGTGTAAAAACCTGTGGTTTAAAAACAATGATATGGAGTGTAGCGTTTGGTTATTTAAAAAGAAGCCACAAATGTATCAAGACAGGTTATTTGATGCCATTAATTACACTCACTGGTATTTATTTATACTTTAAACAATTGTTTTAAATTCACTGGCACTACACATCATTTTTCCAATTAATTTATTTGCATGGAACAGCATTAAACCACTCATTTTAATTGTTTTAGATCAATTTCTAAAATTATTTATAAACACTATGCGATTTTAAAACTCGATCACATTCTGGCACAGGTCCTTCCCCCCAAACCACAGGTGACGTTTAGGCGATCCCGCACAGTAAAAAATATTATTGCCCCCAGTAAAATTACAAAACCCAAAGTTCCAATAGATGATACTATCAGTACTCATTTTGAGGATAGGCCGGGCATTTTCCAATGCCACAAGAGGGGTTGCCTTACCTGCCAATCCATTCCCCATGGGTGCTCGCAAATAACAACCAAGAAAGGTGAAAGTTTTAAAATTAAACAATTTATTACTTGCTCTACTGAGTTTGTAGTGTATGTGTTACGGTGACCCTGCGGTATGCTCTACGTAGGACGCACTATCCGCACTTTGCGAATTAGGGTAGGTGAACACCGGAGATTGACAAAGAAAGGGTGTGTTAAACACAGTGTCCCGCGTCATTTCTGTCAGGCTCATAATAAAGATTTCAGCCTGATGGAGGTACGCGTTATAGAGGTCATACCCAAGGAGACCCTCGTGGATAACGAAAGGTTTTCCCGTTTATGCCGAAGGGAAACCTTCTGGATATACCGTTTGGGTTCCCTTGCACCTGAGGGAATGAATGAGGAAATCGATGTCTTGAGTATTATGTGAAAACGATAATTTTTGTATATATTCATTAATTGAACAAGTCTTTTAAAATGCTCTTCCAAAAATGTTTTTCTCAAAAATGTTTGTTTTTAAAAATGCCTTTCAATATGTTTTTAAATTAATTATGAACACAGTTTTATTGCACTAATTTATATAACTAATTTTATCGTTTAAGTGTGCATGTTAGAGAGATAGACATATATATTGACATGCATATGTGCATATGATATGTATATATGTATATATATAAATATCTATTTAATTTATCTTATATATTTATATCTTTATTTAATTTATTTTTTTTTTATTTTTATTTTTTCTTTTATTTTTATTTAGATTTTTGACATTTACACATGCCAGCTACATTCAGTAATGTTATCCCTTATTAGTAGTGATACACACACAAATGTGAATATGAATTTGTATGGTTTCATGCATTCAGGTCTATGCATTCATGAACATATATATGCTTTTGGGAAAATAGCGTGATTATATTAATTATAATTATTATCATTATATATTTTTCTTATTATTATTACAATTTTTTATTTATCATTTCATATTTTTTTTTTTTTTTTTTTTTTTATTCTTCATTTTCAGATTTATTATTATTTACCATTATATTTTTTTTAAATTTTTAATTTTTTATGTTTTTTTGTTCGTGCTGATGTAGGAAAGTAGCGTGTGTATTGTCATGTCTAATGTTTATGCATATATCACAAGGGAAGTGATGACAGGGGGTTAATGGATGTTACTATTCACATCCCTCCCTCCTTTCCCCGTTTTTTGGCGCCTTTTTATCTTTAAAATCCGCTTCTGCTATGGCTCCCGTGACTTTGACAAAGCGCATGTGCGTGAAACTAGTAAGTCACGGTCGCCTTGACAACCCGAGCAGTGCGCGCCCGGCCGTCCTGTGTTCCAGATCAGCGGTGGTGCCTTTCTCCTTCCGGGTGTCAGGCCGAGTGCTTCCTCCCTCCTCACAGTGGGACGTGAGATACCCCAACGGCTCAGAACGCACAGGACAACATACTGGTGTCCATTCCATCCTCCTCTCTGCACCCAGCGGTAGTTATAACCATCAAGGAGAGTGTTCTTCTCCCTCCCCCTCCATAATATCATCTGCTTTCCTTGCATATGGAGTGTGGAGCTGGCCCCTGTACACAGCAACTAAGTGAAGGAATAGTAACATCTTGTCACATCCCCAGCCATCAGGACCTGAGGCTGTATGGTGCTATGCTGTAACTTTTAATTCAAATGTTGGTTTCACTATATTTTTTCAAAGATCTGAACAGTATGTCCTACTGAACTGTTTTCTGCTCTGTTCTGACACTAGAGCAGTTTTACAAATAAACTTTTCTCATGATCCCATTTGAGCGCTGATTTTTTTTTTAATTTTATTTCATCCATCAGTACAAAACAATGCTGCCTATCAGCACTTATCCGTGCCACCTATCAGTGCCCATCCGTGCCACCTATCAGTGCCCATCCATGCCCATTTGTGCCGCCTATCCATGCCATCCATGCCACCTATCCATGCCCATTTGTGCCGCCTATCCATGCCCATCCATGCCACCTATCCATGCCAATACGTGTCAGCTATCAGTGCCAATTTGTGTCACCTATCAGTGCCCATCCGTGCCGCCCATCAGTGCCGCCCATCAGTGCCGCCTATCAGTGCCACATATTAGTGCCCATCAATGCCACCTCAGTGCCACTTCATTGGTGCCACCTCATCGGTGCCCATCAGTGCCGCCTTATCAGTGCCCATTAGTGCAGCCCCATCAGTGAAGGAGAAAACGTACTTATTTACAAAGTTTTGAAACTGAAACAAAAAAAAACATATTTTTTTTCAAAATTTTCGGTCTTTTTTTATTTGTTTAGAAAAAAATAAAAATCGCAGAGGTGATCAAATACCACCAAAAGAAAGCTCTATTTGTGGAAAAAAAATTGGGTACAGTGTAGTATGAACGCGCAATTGTCATTCAAAGTGCGACAGCGCTGAAAGCTCAAAATTGGTCTCGGCAGGAAGGTGTTTAAATGCCCTGTATTGAAGTGGTTAATTTCCTTGCATGACCCCCTTGGATCTACAGTGACTTTACTTCCAAGTGCACTTGCAGTGCAAAGTGGATTTTCCTTTAGTAAACAATCCCCATTGTTCCAGTAATCCATGTCCTTAGTCTGCTTGTCTTCAGCAAACTGTTTGCAGGCTTTCTTTTGCATCATGTTTTGAAGAAGCTTCCTTCTTGGATGACAGCCATGCAGACCAAATTGATGCAGTGTGTGGCGTATGGTCTGAGCACTTACAGGCTGACCCCCTCACCCCTTCAACCTCTGCAGCAAAGGTGGCAGCATTCTACAAGCTGTTCATTCACTACTTTACATTGTAGCAAAGTGTAATTTCTTCAGTGTTATCACATGAAAACATATAATAAAATATTTACAAAAATGTGAGGGGTGTACTCACTTTTATGAGATACTGTATGTTTTAATATGTCTATGTAATTTATTATATGTAGGCGAAACTACACAAAAAATGAAGGACTGCTTAGCCTAATGTAGGTGTTCCATTAGGAAAAAATAGCCAGGACTTTCAATAGCAAAACATCATAGAGAAACTGATCTGAGGGTTATGATGATATTGGAAGAGGTTTCTGAAAGATAGGCGGGGTGGTGACAGGATGTGACACTCTAGAAGAGGGAAGCGTAGTGGATCACATTACCACCTAATAGTTTGAATAAGTACTATGATCTGTATTTGTTTTTATAAGTTTTGTCACTATGAGGGTGATTTACCAAAACTAGAGCACTCAGAATCATGTGCACCTGTGCATGGTAGCCAATCAGCTGCTAAGTTCAGCTTGTTCAACTGAGTTTTGACAATAAAACCTGGAAGCTGGTTTCTATGCAGAGCTGCACTGGATTTTGCACTCTCCAGTTTTAGTAAATCTCCCCCATATGTATATTGTTTAGCTAGTTATTGTTAAATAACTTTTAATAAAAATGCATCATTTATTTGTTTTTACTTTTAGATAAACGTGGGAGCTGATATCTATTCCACTGCCTAGAGTGGATTTAGTGTTGTGATTCTGTCAGTCTGAGATGAAAGAACAAAGCATAGAATCACATGTATAATGGGTTAATTGGTTTAAAGGAGAGCATTTACTTTGTATATACTTGTTGCTGGGTTACATTTGTAGTTGTTTCGGCATTGTCAGTTTTAGACAATGTCTCCTATGATGCAGCTCAGCTAGCTTTGGAAAACGCTTCCGTACGAATTTTTCTTAACCCCTTACATATTTAAATGTACTATGTACACAGCTATATATATATACAGTGGTGTGAAAAAGTGTTTGCCCCCTTCCTCATTTCCTGTTCCTTTGCATGTTTGTCACACTTAAGTGTTTCGGAACATCAAACCAATTTAAACAATAGTCAAGGACAACACAAGTAAACACAAAATGCAATTTGTAAATGAAGGTGTTTATTATTAAAGGTGAAAAAAAATCCAAACCATCATGGCCCTGTGTGAAAAAGTGATTGCCCCCCTTGTTAAAACATACTATAACTGTGGTTGTCCACACCTGAGTTCAATTTCTCTAGCCACACCCAGGCCTGATTATTGCCACACCTGTTCACAATCAAGGCATCACTTAAATAGGAGCTGCTTGACACAGTAAGGTCCACCAGAAGATCCTTAAAGCTACACATCATGCCGAGACCCAAAGAAATTCAGGAACAATTGAGAAAGAAAGTAATTGAGATCTATCAGTCTGGAAAGGGTTATAAAGCCATTTCCAAAGCTTTGGGAATCCAGCGAACCACAGTGAGAGCCATTATCCACAAATGGCGAAGACATGGAACAGCGGTGAACCTTCCCAGGAGTGGCCGGCCGCCCAAAATTACCCCAAGAGCGCAGCGACGACTCATCCAAGAGGTCACAAAAGACCCCACAACAACGTCCAAGGAACTGCAGGCCTCACTTGCCTCAGTTAAGGTCAGCGTTCATGCCTCCACCATCAGGAAAAGACTGGACAAAAATGGCCTGCATGGCAGAGTTCCAAGGAGAAAACCACTGCTGAGCAAAAAGAACATCAAAGCTTGTCTCAATTTCTCCACAACACATCTTGATGATCCCCAAGACTTTTGGGACACATTCTGTGGACCGATGAGACAAAAGTGGAACTCTTTGGAAGGTGTGTGTCCAAGTATATCTGGCGTAGAAGGAACACTGCATTTCAGAAAAAGAACATTATACCAACAGTAAAATATGGTGGTGGTAGTGTGATGGTCTGGGGCTGTTTTGCTGCTTCAGGACCTGGAAGACTTGCCGTGATAAAAGGAACTATGAATTCTGCTGTCTACCAAGAGATCCTGAAGGAGAATGTCCGACCATCTGTTCGTGTACTCAAGCTGAAACGAACTTGGGTTCTGTAGCAGGACAATGATCCTAAACACACCAGCAAGTCCACCACCGAATGGCTGAAGAAAAACAAAATGAAGACTTTGGAGTGGCCTAGCCAAAGTCCTGACCTGAATCCTATTGAGATGTTGTGGTATGACCTTAAAAAGGCCATTCATGCTCGAAAACCCTCTAATGTAACTGAATTAGGACAATTCTGCAAAGATGAGTGGGCCAAAATTCCTCCAGGACGCTGTAAAAGCCTCATTGCACGTTATCGCAAACGCTTGGTTGCAGTTGTTGCTGCTAAGAGTGGCCCAACCAGTTATTAGGTTTAGGGGGCAATCACTTTTTCACACAGGGCCATGATGGTTTGGATTTTTTTTCACCTTTAATAATAAACACCTTCATTTACAAATTGCATTTTGTGTTTACTTGTGTTGTCCTTGACTATTGTTTAAATTGGTTTGATGTTCCGAAACACTTAAGTGTGACAAACATGCAAAGGAACAGGAAATGAGGAAGGGGGCAAACACTTTTTTTTCACACCACTGTATATATATATATATATATATATATATATATACATACACACACTGTATATGTATATATATCCTAAAAATATCCACACGATTATTAGAATATAGGTTAACCCCCTATCTTCAAACGTCTCTTATGTAAAGCCCATATCTTGGCAAGTAGCTTTAATACAACATGTCTAAGCACAAGCTAATCACTTCTGCTTCTAGAAACATTTAGACCCCTTTCACACCAAGGGCGTTTTGCAGGCGCTATAGCATTAGAAATAGCGCCTGCAATCTGCCCTAAAACAGCTGCACCATTGTCTCCAGTGCGGTGTGCTGGCAGGACGTCAGGAAAAGTCCTGCCAGCAGCTTCTTTGAAGCGGTGAAGGAGCGGTGTGTTTGCCGCTCCTCCACCGCTGCTCCCCATTGAAATCAATGGGGCAGCGCTGTAATACCGCTGGCAAAACGCCGCTATTGCGGCATATTGCAGGCGGTTTTAACCCTTTCTCGGCCGCTAGCAGTCGGTAAAAGCGCCACACTAGCGGCCGAAATGGGCCCCAAATCCGATGGTAAAACGCTGCTAAAAATAGCGGCGTTTTACCGCAGACGCTATAGGCGGCTCGGTGTGAAAGGGGTCTTATGGCATGAGACATGTTATAAAGGTACACGTTTTCATATAATGAACACTGTTTAAAAGACAGCTTCTGACATTTAGAATTGTTGTACATATCAGCAAATAAAGATTACCAGAGTTATCAATAAAATGAGGGAAAAGGGGAATGCCTGTTTTAAGGCTCCCCTGAAGGAAGTGATGGGTTACAGGGTTTCAAGGCCCCCATTTTTCTCCCTTTTAGGGATCCTCGAAGTGTAGGTGGGTGTCCCCACTCACCTGTAAGGATAAATGAGAAGCTTTCTGAGGGGTCAGCTGATTGGTGGGGTGAATATTCTAGGGGGTCACATGACCGCCTGGAAAGTTCTAGAAGGTTTTGGGGGGGCTATATAAAGGAGGTCCAGACCCCAAGATTTCACACACCTCAGGAGCAATCTCTGTGGTGCTTCCCTCCCTCCCGCCCCAATTTATGTTGCGGCCCATTATTATGTGGTCACCTTTTGTTAAAAAGGGGGGACTTATGTTATCTAAAGTTCACAGCTTGAGTTTTATGACTAAGCTGATAAGTGGCATTTCAAGTCTCTTTATTATATGTATGGAATGATTTAAACTTGCTATGCATTTATGGCTTGAGTTGTAGTGACTGCACATTTTTATTAAGGTGAAACATTTAAAAAAATGTGAATATTGTTATATTTAGAATTTTTAAATAAAGTGTTTTTATTTAAACCAATAATAAAGATGGTCGCGGCCAAGTTTACTTCCAAGAAGTTGTTTTTGGTTTTATTTATTTAGTTAAGATACTGCCTACGGTCCCAGTATATTTAAAGGTCTCTATTTGACCCTGATTACTAGTGATTTAGGAAACTAGATAATCTTTAAAAAAATACATTATGTCACCATGTCTTATGTAAATTTTATAGTTTTCCCTTATACATATTGTTTTTCCTTCAAGGTACTTTGGGTAGATATATGGTACATCTTTTGCAATTGTATTCGAATGTACTCTTACATGTCTGTACCCTGATAAAGTTCTGATGAAAAAGATATTTGACAAAAAATACAGTACATTATGTCATAAATCTTAAGACGTGGAATTATAATCATCTGGTTATGTTTAGTTTCTAGGTGGGATAGGAGTGTTTGCTATGCAAAAAAGAAAAGGAACTAAGAGTTATCTTTGAAGCCAAATCTGTGTTTCATTGAAGTAATACTGTAACTGTATCTATAATTATATTGTTATCTGGAACAATAGAAAAATGTGCATTCTATTAAGAAGTTTCAGGAACTTTTCAAATAAATTCACTTTAAATTCAAAGAAAACATGGCTGTTCCTTTTTGGCTTTTGGCAGGATATTGCAGAAGTAATGTGTTGCTGATCCATTACTTCTCAGAAGAGTGGAATGTTCAGACCTTTTCAGGCTAACAAAGTTCATCTGACATAATTATTAGCAAAATTATGAACCCAAAGAATATGTCAACCCAAAATATCATATATCTGATATGTACCTGCTGTACCATGTACTTGCATGAAAATGTAATCTGTTTTCTTTGTTTTGCTTCCTTTGTGTGAAATACCTGGTGTTCCTGCCAGTCCCTCTGTTTTCTTATTGAAGACTGACAACACTAGGCATGGGAGCACAGCATGGTCAGTTTCTTTTAGCTGTGCTGCTTTCCTTCATTGGACTTATCCCCCCGCACAGCCATTTAGTGGAAGATCAGTGTTCTGCTGCTTCTCCTTCCCCAGCTCTCTAAGATCCTTATGCAGCTGAGAACACTTAGAACAGAGGGTATGCAGTCAATTCTAAAAAAAGGGGAAACTGCATGTATAATGTTTATTTTATTTTTTTATGTATATACAAATGTTTTGCCTTTTCATTTCTAAGTTGTTTTACAGGGAGAGGGTTTACATACTGTATACTTTAATCAGGTTGTATGTATGAGATAAAAAGGCAGCAGTGTAGATTCCAGCTTCATAACATTTAAACTTAATTCCTCAATGATAGACCCCAGATGGGTCATTAAAAGCACTGCCCTTGGGATTTATTTGTACTGGAAGTTGTAATTAGAGATCTCACCTATATTGCTTTCTATTTGTGATATCTGGTAGTAAGGTGGGACCATACTGTATATCAGAATGAATAATAGAGACATTGCTCTGTTTGTTATTTTGTAGTGTGAGCCTCATTATTCACTACATTTGGGGAATATTTGATTTTCCTTCTGTATGGGGTAAAAAAGTGGCACACCAGCAGACCTCCCACACAGGAAGCTAGCATTCCAAATGAGCATAAGAATCCCTATTTAGCAGAACCCTTTCCTCCTTTGATGTCATAAGATGCTTAAGTAAGAAGTATTCTGGACTTTAGTCTGCATAGCACTGTAAATCAAAGCATGATGCATAAGATTGTAGAAAGCTGAGCACATGGAGAGGTCACAGTCAGGATATCAACACTTTTCATGCAAAATCTGTTAAACACATTACTGTTATTAAATTGAAAGGTATGTTTCTCACGGCAAAAAATCAAACACATGATGTTCTAGATATATTGATGCAGGGCTGACTACCATGTAGTAATTTAGTAAAGCAGTGAGCAATACGGACAATATAGTAAAACATAGCATCTGAAAT